>JACEEZ010004884.1:50000-81884 GCA_016584305.1 Chionoecetes opilio | reverse complement strand
GAAAACAGACAGCCGTAGCTCTAGTGATGGTCAATGAACAATTATGTAATACAAAATAAGCAGTTCACTTCACAAAAGAAAAGATAAGTGAATAAGATGTCATAAAGAGATGAAACCTGATGAGTGGCCCAAGACAGGATTCTGATTCAAAGAAAACACACACAGAATCACAACAATGATTAATGTCAAAAATAAATATCATATGCACACACACATTACTTCATTAAATAATTCATAATTGAACACAAAGTCAATGCACTGATACTATACTGCAGAACACCTTTATATATATAGCTATTATCAATGATTTGCTTTAGTACTTAAGTTCATTCCTCGTCCATATATTATGTTGTTGTTTTTTCTTGTATGCCTTCAGGTGTGAATAAAATTATTATTATTATTATTATTATTATTATTATTGACCTGGCTTCCTTATCCTTGGTGAGATCCACAGTATCCGGGACACCTCCTCAGGGCAGGCTAGTAGGGGGAACAACGTTAATTGCTGGTCACAACGATCCATCTCCAGCTGGTCAAGAGTCCCACCTGGCCACCCGGGAGGATGCGGGAGGGGGGACTGCAGACCGGAGGAGCCAGCACAGTTCTCACCCCAAGAATACTTGTCAGAGTCTGGAAGAAAACTATACCAGTGTGTTTTGTTATTGTTAGTTATGAAAGGATTACTAATGTCATCCAAACTAGATGCAAACCTTTCTATTTTTCTCTCTTAGTTGTTTCTGTTTCTTTATTGTGTGTGTTGTGTGTGTGTGTGTGTGTGTGTGTGTGTGGGTGTGTGTGTGTGTGTGTGTGTGTGGTGTGTTGTGTGGTGTGTGTGGTGTGTGTGTGTGGGGTTTGTGTGTTTTTTGTGTGTGTGTGTGTGTGTGTGGTGTGTGTGGTGTGTGTGTTGGTGTGTGGTGTTTTGTGTGTGTGTGTGTTGTGTGGTGTGTGTGTGTGTGTGTGGTGTGTGTGTGTGTGTGTGTTTTGTGTGTGGGTGTGTGGTGTGTGTGTGTGGTTTTGTGTGGGTGTGTGTGTGTGTGTGGGGTGTGTGTGTGTGTGTGTGTGTGTGTGTGTGTGGGTGTGTGTGTGTGTGTGGTGTGTGGTGTGGTGTGTGTGTGTGTGTGTGGTGTGTGTGGGTGTGTGTGTGTGGGGGTGTGGGGTGTGTGTTGGGTGTGTGTGTGTGGTGTGGGTGTGTGTGTGTGGTGTGTGTGTGTGTGGGTGGGTGTGTGTGGGGTGTGTGGGTGTGTGTGGTGTGTGTGTGTGTGTGTGTGTGTGTGTGTGTGTGTGTGGGTGGGTGTGTGTGTGTGTGTGTGTGTGTGGTGTGTGTGTGGGTGATGGGTGTGTGGTGTGTGTTGTGTGTGTGTGGTGTGTGTGGTGTGTGGTGTGGTGTGGTGTGGGTGTGTGTGGGTGTGTGTGTGTGTGTGGGTGTGTGGTGTGTGTGGGTGTGTGGGTGTGTGGTGTGTGTGTGTTGTGTGTGTGTGTGTGGTGTGTGGGTGTGTGGTGGTGTGTGTGTGGGTGGTGTGTGTTTTGTGTGTGTGTGGGGGTGTGTGTGGTGTTGTGTGTGTGTGTGTGTGTGTGTGTGTGTGTGTGTGTGTGTGTCTTTATGCACTGAGAAACATTTACTTGTTGTTAACAATCTTAAGACATCATGTAGCCCACTATGTTGGTAACAAAACTTATAAGAAAAAAGACACGTGGATTTCAGAGATTGATACATGTGTAGCATCCTATGAGATGATAAGGTATATCACAGATTTCCGGGTATTACAGCGGAGCGGTCTCCCATCAGACCACGCCCCGATTTCTCTCACTGTTTCAAGTACAGGTGTGAATCTTGCCCTGGTGTGCGAGAGGGCGTCGGCGCTGGGAGACCACTCAGCCCCACACGGCAACGCTGCCAGACACAGGTTATCAAGGAAGCCTGTGCGCTTTTCTGACATTGACAGGGAACTTTTTGAGAATAGTGTTGTTGATGTGAATATAGATGTTGACAACGATGATGATTTTGATGGTTTAGCCAATATGATATCCAATGAGCTCTACAGTTGCGCTGTTCGGAGTAAGAGCCATGACCAGGATATAGAAGCAGGGATGATCATTTAGGTAAATGGGAGAGGTTGTTACAGGACAAAGATGATGTTAGAGTGTGGCGAGCCATAGACTGGAGAGTAATTTTGATGTGTCAAAATATGGAAAAGAGGTGTCACCCGGAGATAAAGATTTTAAGACACACTTTGAGAGAATACTAACCCCCCACATGTCCCACCCAACGAGGAAGTAAGCACAGAGGTTAGCATACCAGTGTTAGATAGCCCCATTTCACCTGCAGAAATTTTTGATCAAGTCAAGAATATGAAGCCAGACAAAGCCTGTGGGCCGGACGGAATATCGGCTGGTATATTTTCGCTGTTGCCTGTACACCTGTTTTTGACTATTGTTACCCTATTCAACAGAGTTTTCATGAGTGGTCAGTATCCTTTATCATGGACCAGGGCAAAGATTTTTACCATCTTTAAGAAAGGGGACAGGATAAACCCAGATAATTATCGGGGAATTAGTGTTACTAACTCCATCACCAAGCTGTACGACATGGTCCTCTGTCATAGACTAGGCCAGTGGTTTAAGCCGTGTCGGGAGCAGGCCGGAGCACAACAAAAGCGAGGATGCCTGGAACATATTGTTACGTTACGGCTACTCACTGACTCCGCAAGGAAGAAGAAAAACAAGTTATTCGTGTCTTTCATTGATTTTTCGAAGGCATATGACGTAATGCCAAGACAAAAGTTGTTTATGACTCTGAAGCGTCTAGGTTGTGGAATGATGATGCTTGCAGCTATAGTTGCCATGTACCGCATCACGGAAAGTATTTTAGGCTGTGCAGTTGTCACCTCCACCGTCGGAGTAAGGCAAGGTCTGTCCACATCTTGTCTCCTATTTATATTATATGTAGACGAGTTGGTAAAAATGATGAGAGATAATTGTAGTCCTGAGACATTTATAGAATGGCTGCACATATTGTTGTATATGGATGATGCGGTGATACTTGCTACAACCAGGGACAACATGTTAAAGAAGTTTTGTATATTAAAGGAATTTTGTGATGAATATGGAATGAAGATAAATATAGGTAAAACAAAGTTTTTTGTGATTTAACGGTCAAGCAGGGGACGCCGAGCCGCTGCGCGTGGACGGGTTAGTGGTGGAGCCCTGCAGCAGCTACGTGTATCTGGGGACTCCCTTCACGTGTGACGGTTCGGTGTCATCTGCTGTGAAAATACATGCACAAAACAAGTTATGTCATGTTTTAAAAATTTGTCTCATTTATTCGAAAAAACAATGACATTCCTTTTATTGTAAAACGTCGTTTGTTCGATGCTGCCCTTATGTCGTCTTTACTGTATGGCTGTGAGTCTTGGGTAGGCGCTGACGTGAAACCTATCATTAAGTTGTAAAATTGGGCCATGAAGGAGTTGTTAGGGGTAAGGAGAGCCACTACCAATAATGTATGTTATGCTGAGTTAGGATACCCCTCGCTGCCTGACCTTCTAAGACACAAACAACACAAGTTTTATCATAGTATGTTTGGGCAGAGAGACGTAACATGAATGATGACCCTTTGTCTTTCGCTCTTAAGTAGTTATGTCTTTAAAATACCCCGGTTGGAAAACTTGTGGCCCACATGACACACAATAATGTCCCTCACATGTCCTCTATGTTGTATAATGTACATAATACAATTGCTAACTCTGAGGCAACAAGATGCAATGTATATAAAACAATTAACCCTGAATTTTAAAATACATGACATTTATGAAAAGAAACATGTAATTAACGATCTACATAGGATGTCGTTTACACGTTTTTCAAGTCTGTGGTCATAGTTTAGTAGTGGAAACGGGGCGCTGGAACAGGCGCGGACGTGGTCGCCTTCCTCTCGAGGAGCGCCTGTGTGTATGTGGGTGACATACAAACAGAACAAACATGTGGTAGAGGTGTGCCCCCTAACACAACACATTAGAAACCTTTACAGATTTAATACTGTTCATGATGTATTCTCTAATTTCAGTGATGTAATAACATGCAAAAATTATTCATGAAGTTTTAAATAGTTATACTTAAGAAATGCATATTCTTTTCCGTTAATAGTTTATTAATTTTTTTTGTCTTTCATAGGGACGTAGATCAAGCTGGCTGCTTGTTGAATTTTATGTGTTTAGTAGTTTATCGTAGTAGTAGTAGTTTTAGTAATTATTTTTTGTTGGACTACAGTTTGTTACTCAAAATTTGTGGGAATGTTTCATTTTTTGGACATTGAGTGTTTTGTCTATTTATTAATGATATTATGTGTAATTTATGTATAAAGCTGTGGTCAATGTCTGTCTGTCTGTCTGTCTGTCTGTCTGGGTGGGTGGGTGGGTGGGTGGGTGGGTGGGTGGGTGGGTGGGTGGGTGTGTATTTACCTAGTTGTAACATACAGGAAAAGAGCTATGCTCGTACTGTCCCGTCTCCAAATCTACTATTATCCAGTTTGCCTTTGAAGTCCTGAATACTTCTTGCATTAATCACTTTTGCATCAAGGTTGTTCCAGGCTTCTATGCTTCTATACGGGAAGCTGTATTTTTTTATGTCCCTCTTGCATGTTGTCCTTTTCAATTTCTTCTCATGTTTATATGCACTTCTATCGTCCCACACAAACAGATCTTCTCTATCAATTTTTTCCAGACCCATTGATGCTCTATACACTGCTATAAAATCTCCCCTTTCTCTTCTTTTCTCAAGTGTTGGGAGTTTTAGTCTTGAAAGTCTTTCCTCATATGGCAACTCTCTCAGGCTTGGAGCCATTTTTGTGTCTGCTCTTTGTATTCTCTCAATCTTCCTTATATCCTTCTTTTTATGTGGTGACCAAATCACTGCCGCATATTCCAACCTTGGTCGAATCAAAGATGTTATCAATTTCTTAATCATCTCTTCATCCAGGTATTTGAATGCCATTCTTATATTCCTCAGCAACTGACATGTATCTCCTGTGATCTTGTTTATATGCTTCTCAGGTGACAAATTATCCGTAATCCATACTCCCAGATCTTTCTCGACCTTTGTTTTGATTATTTTATCCATTCATTTCCCATCGAATACTTTCCTCTCTGTCTCTTTTTGCTACTGCCCACTTCCATCACTTTACACTTTTTAGCATTAAACTCCATTTCCCATAGTTGACTCCATCTGAAAATCTTTTCTAGATCCTTTTGTAAATCCTCACAGTCCTCTTTGCTTTCTACTTTTCTTAGTAATTTAGCATCATCAGCGAATAAACTCATATAACTGTTCACTCCCTCTGTGGGCTCTGTCATATCATTTACATAGACCAAGAACATCACTGGGGCCAATACTGATCCTTGAGGAACTCCACTTATCACACTGCACCATTCTGACTTCTGATCTTTTATTACTGTTCTCATCTCTCTGTTGCTCAAAAAGTTTTCCATCCACTTCAGCAAAACACCCTTCAATCTTCCCATTTTTCTAGCTTCCAGAGCAGAGTCTCTTGTGAGGTACCTTGTCAAATGCCTTCTTTAGGTCCAAGTATATGCAATCGACCCACCCCTCTCTTTGCTGTCTCACGTGTGTGTGTGTGTGTGTGTGTGTATTTACCTAGTTGTATTTACCTAGTTGTAACATACAGGAAAAGAGCTATGCTCGTACTGTCCCGTCTCCAAATCTACTATTATCCAGTTTGCCTTTGAAGTCCTGAATATTTCCCTTGCATTAATCACTTTTGCATCAAGGTTGTTCCAGGCTTCTATGCTTCTATAAGGGAAGCTGTACTTTTTTATATCCCTCTTGCATGTTGTCCTTTTCAATTCTTCCATGACATCTTGTATTTTCTGTCATCCCACACAAACAGATCTTCTCTTATCAATTTTTTCCAGACCCATTGATGCTCTATACACTGCTATAAAATCTCCCCTTTCTCTTCTTTTCTCAAGTGTTAGGAGTTTTAGTCATGAAAGTCTTTCCTCATATGGTAAATCTCTCAGGCTTGGAGCCATTTTTGTGGCTGCTCTTTGTATTCTCTCAATCTTTCCTTATATCCTTTTTTTAATGTGGTGCCCAAATCATTGCCGCATTTTTCAACCTTTGGGTCGAATCAGAGATGTATAAATTTCTTGATCATCTCTTCATCCAGATATTTGAATGCCATTCTATATTCCTCAGCAACTGGTATGTATCTCCTGTGATTTTGGGTTTATATGTTCTCAGGTGACAAATTATCCTTAATCCATACTCCCAATCTTTTTCGACCTTCGTTTTGATTATCCTTTAATTTCCCATCGAATACTTTCCTCTTTCTTTTTTTGCTACTGCCCATTTCCATCACTTTACACTTTTTGGCATTAAACTCCATTTCCCATAGTTGACTCCATCTGAAAATCTTATCTAGATCCTTTTTGTAAATCCTCACAGTCCTCTTTACTTTCTACTTTTCTTAGTAATTTAGCACATCAGCGAATAAACTCATATAACGTTCACCCCTTTCTGTCATATCATTTACATAGACCAAAGAACATCACTGGGCCAATACTGATCCTTTGAGGAACTCCACTTATCACACTCCCAACCATTCTGACTTTGATTTTTTAATTACTGTTCTCATCTCTCTGTTGCTCAAAAGTCTTCCATCCATTTTCAGCAAACCACCCTTCAACCCTCCTACATGTTCTAGCTTCCAGAGCAGTCTTATGAGGTACCTGTCAAATCCCTTCTTAGGTCCAAGTATATGCAATCGACCCACCCCTCTCTTTCCTGTGTCACTTTCGATCACTCGAGTAAAAGTCAATAAATCGTTGTACATGACATTCCTCCTCTAAATCCAAACTGGCCACTGCAGTGTTTTTGTTTCTTCCAAATATTTCAACCATCTGTCCTTCACAATTTTTTCACACATTTTGCCATTACACTTGTTTAATGATACTGGCCTGTAATTTAGTGGTTCTTCTTGTCACCCTCCTTTGTGAATTGGGACAATATTTGCTCTTTTCCAATCAAGCGGACTCTGCTCTCCTTGAGTGAACTCTCAATTACACCATGTAATTTTCCTGCTAGTTGGTTACTGCACTCTTTCATTATCCAGTTCGACACTCCCTCTGGACCCGGGGCTTTCTCACATCTTGACTTTCCATTAGCCTTTTTACTTCTATTACGTCTACTTTTATGTCCCTTCCCTTATATTTCTTTTGCTATTATATTTTTCGTTTTAAATTAACTTTCTCTTGTAAATACAGTCTGTAAGCACTTTTTCATCACCTCGGCCCCGTTGTAATGCATCTTCATACACTATGCCCTTTTACCTTCAGCTTACTATTGCTTCCTTGTTTTTTATTTCCCTTAATATATCTATAGAAAAATTTCGGTTCATTCTTACATTTTTCTATTATATTCCTCTCATAGTTACTTTCTTCTTTCTTCGGATTCTTACATTTCATTTCTAGTTGTTTTGTACTTCTCCCAAAGGTTGCTGCCACCTTTTTCCTCAACTATTCCATGTTTTTTTCTTTCTAGTCTTGCTAATTCAACATTTTCTGTTTAAAACCCTTATTTTTTTTCTTTCTCTGATAACTATCATGGGGTGTGTGTGTGTGTGTGCGTGTGCGTGTGCGTGTGCGTGTTCGTGTGCGTGTGCGTGTGCGTGTGTGTGTGTGTCAGGGGGGAGGGAGTCACTAACTCTGGTTACGGTGGTGGTAGTAATTACTTGCTATTAATGTTTTGAAAAAATGCAGGAAAGTGCACTTTGTCATCTGGCATGCAGAAAAATACATGGCTTAGTTAGGTGAACTTACACAGAGGTAGCAGATTTTTTGGGGGATTTTTATTTTGGGTGGGTGATTTTTTTTTATTTTTTGTGTTTTTTTGGATTTTTTATATTTTTTTTGGATTTTTTTTGTTGGTGGTAAATTCTTAGAGAAGGTAAATTATGTAGCTACAGAAAAGAAAAATTTTTAAATCATAAACTTGCCCTATTTGGCAAGGCTTCAATATTTTGGGAGGATATACATATATGACATCTTCATGGATGAACCAGTACAAATATAATAAGTTTTTCCTACCACACTCTTCAGCTCCCATGAGAAAAGCTCCGATGGCTCCCAAATAGCCTTCATGTGGCAGAAAGAGTGCCTGAACAGCTCCTCGGCTCCAGTAATTGATGGCCAAGCTGATGGTGTGCATGCTCACCGGATGGCTGCGCAGGAAATACCCTCCAAAATACACCTGAAACACAAATATACAAAGTAGATTCTCTCCCTTTGGTGTTGTTCTTGCATTGGACACAAGTTATCACTCCCCCTGAAGAATGATTCACCTTGCATCAAAGGACTCTCAGAAGCTTTATTGGTGATAGAATTATCGGTGATTAGAATTCAAAATGTTAATATCAACGAAGTGTTAAAAAAAGAAGAGAAGAAAACATGATAAAAATTCAACCACATAGTGCATATGGATGGCTGGAATTAGGATGATCGTGAAATCCTTAAACTCCTGATATGTGTCCTCTGAGAAAGGCTTTGCAGGCCCTCCACTTGCAGCCCATGAATCTTTCCACCTCCATGCTTAAAACCATGCAATGAATTTCAACACATTTCTTCTAAAAGAGTCTGAAAATAATTCTTACCTTTTTCAGTCCATGAAGCATTGCATACAGGGAGGCAATCTGTCCATGAAGCATTGCATACAGGGAGGCAATCTGTCCATGAAGCAATTGCATACATGGAGGCATCCTTCCATGAAGCTTTGCATACTGGGCATCCGTCCATGAAGCAATTGCATACGAGGCATCAGTCCATAGGCATTGCATACCCAGGGAGCAATCCTGCCATGAGCTTGCATACCGTGAGCATCAGTCCATGAAGCATTGCATACGGAGGCATCTGTCCTGAAGCATTGCATACAGGGGGCATCGTCCATGAAGCTTGCTACAGGGAGGCAATACTGTCGCCAATGAAGCATTGCATACAGGGAGGGCAATCAGTCCATGAAGCATTGCCTACAGGGAGCAATCATGTCATGAATCATTGCATACAGGTATGCAATCTGTCCATGAAGCTGCTACAGGAGGCAATCTCGTCCATGAATCATTGCATACAGGGAGGCAATCCCTGTCATGAAGCATTGCATACAGTGCTGCCTCATTCATGAGCATTGCATACAGGAGGCAATCTGTCCCATGAGCATTGCATACAGGGAGGCAATCATCCATGACATTGCATCCAGGGAGGCATCAGTCCATGAAGCATTGGCATACGGGATGGCAATCTGTCCGAGCATTGCCATACCGGTAAGCATCTGTCCATGAAGCTTGCTAAACCAAAGGGAGGCAATCAGTCCATGAAGCATTGCTACAGTGAGGCAATCTGTCCATGCAAGCATTGCATAACAGGGCTTCAATCATTCTATGAAGCATTGTGCATCGGATGCATCATCCCATGAACTTGCATACGGGAGGGCAATCTTTCCTGAAGCATGCATACCGGGAGGCATGCTTTCCATGAAAGCATTGCATCAGGGAGGCCAATGCTGTCCATGAAGCATTGCCTACAGGGAGGCGTCATCCATGAAGCATGCATACAGGGATGCCAATCTGTCCATGACATTTCATACAGGAGGCAATCTGTCCTTAAGCCTTGCATACGAGGAAGTCAATCTGTCCATGAAGCTTGCATACGGGAGGCTAATCATCCATGAAGCATTGCATACAGGGAGGCAATCTGTCCATAAGCTTGCATACAGGGAGGCCTCTGTCCATGAAGCATTGCTACAGGGAGGCAATCAGTCCATGAAGCATTGCATACAGGGATGCAAATCTGTCCATAAGCATTGCATACATGGAGGCAATCAGTCCATGAAGCATTGCATACGGGGAGGCATCTGTCCATGAAGCATTGCTACAGGAGCAATCTGTCCATTAGCATTGCATACAGGAGGCAATCAGTCCATGAAAGCATTGGGGGGGGGGGGGAGGGCATACAGGGGGCAATCTGTCAGGAGCATTGCATACAGGGGAGCAATTGTCCCATGAATCATTGCATACTTGCGGCAATCTGTCCATGAAGCATTGCATACGGGATGCAGATCAGTCCCATGAAGCTTGCATACAGGGAGGCAATCAGCCCATGAAGCATTGCATACAGGAGGCTAATCAGTCCATGACGCATTGCATACAGGGAGGCAATCAGTCCATGAAGCATTGCATACAGGGAGGCATCAGTCCATGAGCTTGCAATACAGGGAGGCCATCTGTCCATGAAAGCATTGCATACAGGGAGGCAATTCTGTCCATGAAGCATTGCATACCGGAGGCAATCTGTCCTGAAGCATTGCTACAGGGAGGATCGTCCGATGAAGCATTGCATACAGGTAGGCAATCTGTCCATGAAGCTTGCATACAGGGAGGCAAATCTGTCTATGAAGCATTGCATACAGGGAGGCAATTGTCCTGAAGCAGTGCAATACATGGAGGCAGTCAGTCCATGAAGCATTGCCTACCTGGAGGCAATCAGGGTCCTGAAGCATTGCATACAAGGAGGCAATCTGTCTAGGAGCATGGCATAACATGGAGGCAATCTGTCCATGACTTGCTACAGGGAGGCAATCTGTCCATGAAGAATTGCATACAGTGAAGGCATCTGTCCATGAAGATTTGCCTACAGGGAGGCAATCTGTCCATGAAGCATTGCATACAGGGAGGCAGTCGTCCATGAAGCCATTGCAATACAGGGAGGCAATCTGTCCATGAGCCTTGCATACGGGAGGCAATCAGGTCCATGAATCATTGCATACAGGGAGGGCAAATCTGTTCCATGAAGCCTTTGGCATACAGGGAGGCAAATCAGTCCCATGAAGCATTGCATACGGGAGGCAATCTTCCCATGAAGCATTGCATACAGGATGCAATCATTCAGTCCATGAAGCATTGCATACAGGTAGGCAATCTGTCCTGAAGCATTGCATACAGGAGGCAATCAGTCCATGAGCATTGCATACAGGGAGGCAATCTGTCCTAAGCATTGCATACCAGGAGGCAATCGTCCATGAGCATTGCAATACAGGGAGGCAATCCTGTCCCATTAAGCATTTGCATACACGAGGCATCTGTCCATGAAGCATTGCATACAGTGAGGCAATCAGTCATGAAGCATTGCATACCAGGGAGGCAATCTGTCCATGAAGCATTGCAATACGGAGGCAATCAGTCCATGAACGCTTGATACCAGGTAGGCAATCGTCCATGAAAGCATTGCATACAGGGAGGCAATCTGTCCTGAAGCATTGCATACAGGGAGGCATCTGTCCAATGAAGCATTCAACAGGGATGCAATCAGTCCATGAAGCATTGCATACCAGAGGCAATCTGGTCCATGAAGCATGGCATACAGGGGGCTAATCGTCCATGAAGCTTGCATACACGGAGGCATCAGTCCATGAAGCATTCATACAGGAGGCAATCTGTCCATGAAGCATTGCATACAGGGAGGCAATCTGTCCATGAAGGCATTGCATACAGGGAGGCAATCTTGTCCATGAAGCCTTGCATACAGGGAGGCAGTCAGTCCCATGAAGCATGTGCATACAGGGAGGCAATCTTGTCCCATGAAGCATGGCATACAGGGAGGCATCTGTCCAGGAAGCTTGCATACAGGAAGGCAATCTGGCCCATGAAGCATTGCAGACAGGGAGGCCGATCAAGTCCATGGAAGCATTGCATACAGTGAGGCAATCTGTCCATGAAGCATTGCATACAGGGAGGCATCTGTCCTGAAGCATTGCATACAGGGATCAAATCAGTCCATGAGCTTGCATACAGGGAGGCAATTCTGTCCATGACGCATTGCATACAGGGAGGGCAATCAGTCCCATGAAGCATTGCATCAGGAGGCAAATCTTTCCTGAAGCATTGCATACAGGGAGCAATCTGTCCATGAAAGCATGCATAACGGGAGGCAATCAGTCCATGAAGCAATGCATCAGGGATGCAATCTGTCCATTGAAGCAGTTGCATACATGGAGGCAATCTGTCCATGAGCATTGCATACTAGGGCGGCAATCTGTCCTGAAGCATTTGCATCAGGGAGGCCATCAGTCCATGAACATTGCATACAGGGAGCATCAGTCCATGAAGCATTGCATACGAGGAGCATCATTCGCGATGGCATTGCTGACATTGAGGCAATCAGGCCAGAAGCATTGCATACAGGAGGCAATCAGTCCAGGAAGTCATTGCAACAGGGCGGCAATCTGATCCATGGGAAGCATGCATACAGGGAGGCAATCTGTCCCTGAAGCATTGCATTTGCATACAGGGAGGCAATCTGTCCATGAAGGCATTGCATACAGGGAGGCAATTCTGTCTATGACAGTTGTCATACAGGGAGGCAATCTGTCCCAATGAAAGCATTGCATACAGGGAGGCAGTCAGTCCATGAGCATTGCATACGGGGAGGCAATCAGTCCATGAAGCTTGGCATACAAGGATGCATCTGTCTATGAAGCTTGCATACAGGAGACACTCTTGTCCATGAAGCATTGCAATACAGGGGGCGAATCGGTCCATGAAGCATTGCATACAGTGAGGCAATCTGTCCCATGACGCATTTCATAACGGGAGGCATCTGTCCATGAAGCATTGCGATACGGGAGGCAGTCATCCATGAAGCATTGCATACAGGAGAGGCAATTGTCCCTGAAGCATTGCATACGGGATGCAATCTGTCAATGAAGCATTGGCATACAGGGAGTCAACGTCTAATGAAGCATTGCATAAGGAGGCAATCTGTCCATGAAGCATTTGCATACAGGGAGCAATCTGTCCATGAAGCTTGCATACAGGGAGGGCAATCTGTCTATGAAGCTTGCATACAGGATGCAATCTGTCCATGAAGGCCATTGCTACAGGGGAGCAATCTGTCCATGAGCTTGCATACAGTGAGCAATCTGTTCCATGAAGCATTGCATACAGGGAGGCAATCTGTCCCTGAGCTTGGCATACAGGGAGCATCAGTCCATGAGCATTGCATACAGGGAGGCAAATCTGTCCATGGAAGCATGTGCATACAGGGAGGCAATCTGTCCTGAACATTTGCATACGAGGGATGCAATCAGTCCATGAACGCATTGCAATACAGGGAGGCAATCAGTCCATGAAGCTTGCCATACGGGAGGCATCTGTCCATGAAGCATTTTGCCATACCGGGAGGCAATCTTTCATGAAGCATTGCATACAGGAGGCAATCTGTCCATGAAGCAAGTCTACAGGGCAATCAGTTCCATGAAGCATTGCATAGGAAGGCAATTCTGTCCATGAAGCCTTGCATACAGGGAGGCAATCTTCCATGAAGCATTTGCATACAGGGAGGCATCAGTCCATGAGCATTGCATACAGGGAGGCAATCAGTCCATGAAGCATTGCATACCAGGGAGGCAATCGTCCCCATGAAGCATTGCATACAGGGAGGCATCAGTCATGAAGCATTGCATACAGGGAGGCAATCTGTCCCATGAAGCATTGCATCAGTGAGGCAAATCAGTCATGAAGCATTGCATACAGGGAGGCAATCTGTCCAGAACCTTGCTACAGGGAGGCAATCTGTCCCGATGACGCAGTGCTAGCCAGGGAGGCAGTCAGTCTCCATGAGCCTTGCATACCGGGAGCAATCTGTCCATGAAGCATGCCATACAGGGAGCAATCTGTCCATGACGGCATTGCATCAGGGAGGCAATCTGTCCATGCAGCATTGCATACGGGAGGCAATCTGTCCATGAAGCGTTGCATACAGGGAGGCAATCAGGTCCATGAAGCATTGCAGACAGGGAAGCCAATCTGTCCAGGAAGCATTGCTACAGGGAGGCAATCATCACATGAAGCTTGCATACAGGGAGGCAATCTGTACAATAGCATTATGACCAGTAAACAACAAGCTTCGTGCAAGTCTGCTTCGGAAACCCTGCAAGTATTTTGCAAGTATTTTGGAACAATGTAATATTTACATGCCGCAAAAATAACATAAAATTTGCAGTAATTGCATTAGTCTCAAGTGATCTGCCAATTACTTATTTAGAAATTTTTGATAATATACTAAGCTCATTTAATTACTCATATTTTTGAATAAGATATTCATTCTTCTCAGTATTTGTAAGACACTGTAGTGAACATATGTCAAACAATACATAATATATTTAGTGGTCCTTAGAACCCATCACTTTCTTGATGTATTGAAACATTTCTAATCCGTCTCACATGTGCTCCCTCCCATGGAATAACGATCACAAGGGCTTCACAATAGTGTCATTCTCTACAGTTAAAAATCCTACTGTCTGGAATGAATGAGGCCTATGCTTTTATTTAATGACTACACTTTACAAGCATTCAAACTTAATTTTTAGATAGCAACCAAGCATGGCTTTGCAGGCAACAGGGGGCACTACCTTGACACCTACACTACAAACAAACCTACCAGCATGAATCATAGATGCACGAACGATACATCAATCAAATAGCACGCTTTATTCCTCCGCTATTACCCTCAACACTATCCCCCCAATACATCACGTCCAGATACGTATTGGGTTCCTTTGATTCTCATTTTTGCAATGCCGTTGTGCACCACGTGTTTTCACCGCTGACCTCTTGACCACTGTCAAACCTGACCTCATTGACCGCTGTCACGCTGACCTCATTGACCACTGTCAAACTCTGACCTCATTGCACCACTGTCAAACGCTGACTCCTAAGACCCCTTAATTAACATCAGCTGTCTTCCCTGGAATCTGTGTCTCAGCTTCACAGAGTGTAGATTTAAGGGAGAGTCGCCGTGAAAATATTAAATATTGTTTTAAATACGATTTGAGTTATATGGTCTTATGGCAACACCCTATCCTGTTGGGGAATTTTTTTCAGTCGGACATAAAATTTTGATGCCTCTAGCGAGGTGCATTTTAAACCTTTTAAGACTTGTAAAAACAAAAAAAAAATTTTATTTTTGTTTGTAAAATTTTCCCATATTACCACTAAGCCTTTAAACAACAACACAACAACAGCAATCTTCAGGGTGAAGTTTGATTACCGCAGGTAACATTCTTGGAACATAATTTTGGATATGCAAAGTTCAACCTGTTTCACAATTTTTTTTGGAAAAATGTATACATCCAAAATGCCTACAAAAGAGAGAAAGGAGAAGATTACCCGAAGAAGACATAACAAGAGAGGAAGACAGACAAGAAATTCCACCAAAGCTATGCACCTGGTGAATTTTGATTGAACCTTGCACAATGAGGGGCTGGCGCTGCCCTGACACCCTCGTCCTTTGAGCGATTAATTAATTACTCTTTATAAGGGGGGAAAGTGGCATGGAAAAAAAAGATCCTTTTAATGCATGCATTGATATGTTGATTTACTGATCCCATAAAATTCATATGAAAGTAGCATTTAGACAGTGTAGTACCTTCACTGGAGCGCAGAAACTTTAGCAAAACTTCAAACGCTTATTCCTCAAAACTATATAAAATGACATAAATTATTTCTGCTTTTATTTTTGGCACGATTTTCACGAAACTTTAGCACAAAAATCAAATATTGTAGAAAATCTGTTCTGTTTTGTTTTGTTTTTTAAAGCTTAGGTTTTGATATATTGGAAAATTAATCCAAGTTTTTTTTTTTTTTTTTTTTTTTTTTTTTTACAAATTAACGAAAACAGTTTAAACAAAACCACAAGCCAAATTGTTAATGAATACAATGAATTACCAGATGCGCATGTTAACAAGGAAATCCGTTCAAAAATGGCTGAGAAAAGAATTCTAATTTCATCAATACCTCCGACAAAATAATTTTTTTCTTAAAATTTTCACAAATTTTGCATTTTAATCTGATACAGCTTGAATGTTCAATGATGATAACAGGGTACTAATGTGAGTACACAACATATAATTGTCATGACCGTAGATTGTATTTTTAACTTCACGGCGGACTCTCCCCTTTAAGTTATGGCAGGGACCTGTATCACCCTGCCCGTGTATACTATTATGTCTTCTACTTTGTCCACACTAACGGACATCGGGCCGCTAGAACAGACCACTTCTCCCCCTTTTAGTCCGTTAAATAGAGGGTCACTGTATATATATATTTACCATCGAAATCCGGCTATCTTAGACCTGTGTGTTGCCGGATAGCTTGAACTTTTGCCTTCCATACCCTTTACGTTGAATAAACAGTGAATGAAATATTGTAAATAAATAAATGAAAAATATTAAATGAAAGAATTCCAATTTTTCATGTTGAACAAATGGAAATTGTTGAATAAAAATGTACCAGTAAAGTAATTCTGTGGGCTTACTTAAGAATTTCCATAACATCTGCCCTGTGGTGGTAATGGGCACTCTAGATCTACCCCACCGCAGCCCTTTTTCCTCCCTGTGGCGAGGTACTTGCCGTCCAGGTCACCTACACCAATCACTCAGTCGCACGTGTGAGTCACTGCCTACCACGACGCCTTGCGTTCACTACTTCCTTTGTCTTGTATATTTATTCATATTTGTAAATATACAGAATTTATAATACATCTAACCACTGTGTATTCATCGACCCCACACGCTTCTTCAAGGGACCACCTGCTGCTACCAAGTCACCAAGCGGTTTCATGCCATACAACCACATGCTTCCTACCTCTAGGCCTCTGCTCGGGCCCCTCCACACCACATTGGGTTTCCTATAAACCAGGCCACTACACTATGCCTCAAAGTGAAAAGCTGGAATTGTTACTATAAAAAAAATGTACATGGCAGTAAGTAGGGGCTGTAAGGATCATTATCTTCATCAGTAACTGGCACAACAGCTTCAGTAACTGCCACAACACTACTAGAAAGCACGTCAAAACATTAGCACCCAGTAGCCCGAATCCCAAAGACAGTCGTGCTAAAGCTGGCATTTTGAAATTGTGCTCACAATTTGTTGGTCCGGAAAACTGAAGGTCCCAGAATACTGATTACTGGATTTTCTATGATCAGCCTAAATATTAAGATTATAATTATCTATATATATACAGGGAGGTCACCGAGATACGAGCAGTTGGTCCACCTGGCATACTCGTAAAGCGAAATCCTCGTATAACGAAAACCCATAACTAATGGTAAAATATAGGTTGGTTCCAGGACCCCATCAATTAACAAAACAAACAACACAACAACATGTGTTTCAAGCTAAAATAACATAGCAAACTCAACAAAACAGACAGCGTCTATATTACCCACACTGTACTACCTATTCTATAGAAAAAGTATTCTGAAAGAGAAAATAGCACACAAAATACATAACTGCCACATTAATTAAACATAAACATGCATAACACTCCAATGGTAATTTGTTTGGGGAGACAGGAAAGCTGGCACGTAGCCAGTTTGAGAGTCCCTGTTTTTTCTCTCTCCGAGGTTCGAGAGACACAGCTGTGACTGCGTTTGGCAGGGATGACTGGGGTTCGAGTTCTCCCTCCTCCCTTGATCCCTTGAGGTAAGAGGAAGATCCTCGTTGCTAAAAAGAACGTTGTATGTAGGCTACTGTTGGGACGTCGCGTGATACACTAGACTCGAGAGGGTATGGTAGGTAAGGGACAAGGAAGGGTGCGCAACCTCTTCCAACTGCCCATAACTTTTCCTCTGCGCATCTGATCAATTGTACATCGTCCGGGATTGAATTTTTAGGCCACATTGTCAATACCGAGCCACCAGAATTACATATTTTTCAGATTGAATTAATGATCCGTACACCTTAGGTAAAATCATATAGTCAGTAAATGACTTTATAAGTTTATTAAATACTTGTATTTACTTTAGTAAATATTTGGTAATTTTACTCACCTCCAGTTTGAATTCGTAGCATTGATTTTCGCCTCTCGTTCTTGACATAGACACTAATTTACACATCCGTATCATGGATTTTCTCGTATATAATCGAATGCCGTATAACGGGACCTCCCTGTATATACATAAAATATATATATATTATATATATACAATACATAAATATATATATAATATATATATAATACTATATATATATATATAAACTATATATATATATTAATATAAATACATATATATATAATAGATATATATATATATATATATATCTATATATACTATATATATATTATATATATATATATAAAGTAGGAAAGCTGGTCATGAATATGTAAATTTAATTCTTGTTAATATTACCAGTGTACATATGCACAGGAAGGATATTGGGAATAATCACAACTCAGGGTCTACGTAAGATGTTGGAAATACCTGTTTAATAGCAGAGATAAAGCTGAATAAAGGTAAAAGGGTAGGGCATAGACCACTGTATACCTGGACTTGCACACTCGACAGGTTTTGAATTGCGGGGCTGCATAGGGGCCTGTGCGGGGCCCCGCAAAGAGATATAGTGTCTAATTGGACTATCATATAGACTGGGGGGGGGTTTTTTTGTTTTTTGTTTTTTTTTTTATCAGTAATATTAAATACTGTAATCTATCATAAATGTGTTGTTCTATAATATATCAAATAAAAACAGTAAAACACCTAAAGAAATGCCATTACGAGACTATGAAGAAAGAAGAGTAGGCATGAACTTATATTCACTAACTCTTCGCCATTTAAAGCTTTGGCGAGTCCTTTTATCATGAAGGGTATCATAGAAGCTCAATTTTTATTAGCTTTCGCATGCTATAATTCGTTATCTGATAAATTAATTAGACCATTCTAAATTAGCGTTAAATAAATAAATAAAATCTCATCGGGTAATTTTCCCCGATTGATGAGGTTTATTTTATTTACTTTCTATATTTCGTTTTCTATAAATGAATAGTACCAGTATAAATTAAGCGTTTGACTAAATAATAACCTCATCAATCAGGAAAAATTACCACCGATTGATGATTTTTTTATTTAGTTTAACGCTAGTTTATGCATGGTTCTAATTTAATTTATCAGATAACGAAATACATCAATGGAAAGCCTAATAACATTGCGCTTCTATTGATAACCCTCATGATAAAAGTTACTCGCCAAGTTTTAAAATGGCGAAGAGTTAAGTGAATATTAATTTCATGCATATTTCTTCAGAGTCTAGTAATGGCATTTCATTAGCATGTTTTACTGTTTTTTGTTTGATAATATTATAGAACAAACATTTACGAAGATTACAGTATATCATAATATACTGATAAAAACCATCTATATTGATCCGTATATATATATTATATATATCATCTATATTCTATATATATATATATTATAATATATATATATATATATATATATATATATATATATATATATATATATATAATATATGGATTCCCGATCCGAGCGGCCCTCCCGACTTCAGGCCCTTGTGCGACAGGCCATTTCCGTGCGCAGATCCTGTATACAGTGTCTTGTGTAGGGATATATAGTCACTGAACAGCAGAGATGGCTGGCGTGTGCGAGGATGAGCGACTCGCTGCATTGCTGGCCACCAGGAGCAGCTTGACAGCCCGTCCCTGATTGTAAAACAGAGGCCTTGACACATGGGTATGGCACATTTTTTCTCTGTATAATAAGGAATATATTATACTTTTAGGGTCTGAACTAAATGCCTCTAGAATAATAAGTAGCAAGAGTGGATAATGGAGGAATAAATACGGTATAATGTAAATTTTTTAATATTAAAAATCACTTCAGCTAATTAGAGAGAACTGCAACTCCGAATGCCAGTGGCCGCTGCAGTTTTAACCAATCCAATTTTGGGTGAAAAGTTTGGTCAACAGTGAAAGAAAAATATATGGCTTATTTCCGATGCACTTAAAACACAAAGTATATTTTGTAAGAAAGATTTTCTTCTATATGTATATTGGATAGACTGATTCTGTAAAACATGTATTTAACCAAATAACCAAGCAGGTTTAGTTGAGGAGGCGAGGTAAATGCTACTCTAATGATTTATCTAGTCAATAACGTATGTTTAACAGTTATCTATACCAGGTCCGTCATATGTTCCTGTTATTATTGTGTATCATCAGATAGAAAGCCTGGAAGTGCATGAGTCGACGCGTGAAGTGCAATGTTTTTATTTCAAATCTCCCCGCCACATCTCCCGCCAACACTAGCCCCGCCGCGGCGGTGCCGCCTCCACATTATACCTACATTGTCCGCAGCACCAAGCCCGATTTCGGCATTCTTTATGCTTCGTTTTTTCCAAGGCATTGCTTATTGTATTTTGACAACGTTTGCCAGACGCATCAGTACTGTCTTAGAAAAAGTGTAACATCGCCCAAATTTTACATCCACATATACATGTACAAAATTATATTAGCTTTGCTCTCGCGGCAGTAATTTTGCATTAAAAATTGCTATCTTTAGAGAAACGTTCAATCGTAATGCATGTCATGCATACACTTACTAGAACAACAGAATAACGTTTGCTTTTTTGTATCAGATGCGGTGCATCAATCTTTATCGCGAATTGATTTCTGAAAAATATTAGTCGCGTAGGGAAAACACAGTAGACCAACCTTTTGAGTTAAAATGCCAGCGACCCACTGCATTTCTCGAGTTTCGTTTCTCTCCATTAGTTAACTGCTGTTAAAACATTTTTGCAAAACTGGCTATTAAATCATTTCAAGAGGCTAGGGAGTGCAGAAATCAAGTATGTTGAGCTTGTAAATGCTATCGAATGGGATGCCTGAAATTATGAAAACTGAAGGCGCCTTATGAAAGATGTGCTTTATCCGTGATGGGGATGAGCAGGTGCAATGTTGAATTTGGCTCGGTGGAAATGAAGGATAAGAAGATAAGAATGAAAGGTGAATATAAAACATAAAATACGGAGAAGAGACATTAGTTGGATGCTTTTTGAAAACGGCTAAAAGAGCAAGGAAGAGAGTATGGTTGTTTATAGTTGTTGTTACGAGGGAGTGTTTAGGTGTGAGACCATCTGATTGGCAGGTGTGGCTTACTGTAGGAAAGTCGATCAAGGTCTCGGGGAAGGAAGAGTTTGTTGGTGTGGTGAGGACAAGATTTGGATGAAAGCTATATGCAACCATAAATTCTTATTAAGTGCATGCATAATACTTATAACATAAATTTTAAGGGACAAGCACGTCCATTACGAGACGGATAGGACACATAGATGAAGGGACAGACACGAATAATTCACGTATGGTTCTCGTCGGCCAAAAAAAGCGGGCTGATTTTTAAGTTGATAGTTTTGTATGGCCCGCGAATGATGTCATGAATATCCAAATGGCCCTCGGTAGTAAAATTGTTCCCCACCCTTGCTATAAGGGAAGAAGTAAGGAAGGTTGTGTCATTCTGTGTCTGATAAGTGTGGAATTGTGTGACTGAGTATGGTTAGAAGGGCAAAAGAATAGTGTAGGTGAAATGTAAGATTGGATTAGTCAAATAGGGTTGTGTGTGTGTGTGTGTGCTCCAGTGAACATGAAAACCGTGAAAGGGAAGGATGAAATGATGAAATTTTGGAATGACTTGAATGAATGTGTCACCACTAATTTCGAGGATGATACTTTTATACTGAATAGTTTTGGTGTGATTTGAATTAATCTGACTAAACACATCAAAACTCATCAGGAAAGAAAGTGTTGGACTCCAAAAAGAAGAAAAGTTATGATAGAAGAGCAACAACAATTTTTGTTTTGAGTTGTGGGCTCTGCCAAAGCCGTCTGCATGTAAAGGCCTGCGCCTGAGATTGATGACGTCACGGACGGCGTCTGTACGAGGCCACCGAGATGACAAGTTTACCTACCTAATTATATGTTTATCAGTATAAAAGATATATTGTTATCTTCGGAAATGTTTGTTCTATAATATTATCAAATAAAAACCCGTAAAACACATTAAAGAAATGCCATTATGAGACTCTCAAGAAATACACATGAACTTAAACTCTTCGCCATTTAATATTTTTCTCGAAAACATTTTACATGGAGAATATCAATAGAAGCGGAATTTAATTCGCTTTCCATTGCTATACTTTGTTTTCTGATAAATGAATTAGCAGCATGCATAAATTAGCGTTAACTAAATACATAACATCATGAAATCGGGTAATTTCGTACCTAATATATGTTTATCAGTATAAAAGATATATTGTTATCTTCGGAAATGTTTGTTCTATAATATTATCAAATAAAAAACCGTAAAACAGACTAAAGAAAGGCCATTATGAGACTCACAAGAAATATGTATGAACTTTAACTCTTCGCCATTTAATATTTTGCTCAAAAACATTTTACATGGAGAATATCAATAGAAGCGGAATTTAATTAGCTTTCCATTACTATATTTCATTTTCTGCTAAATGAATTAGAACCATACATAAATTAGCGTTAACTAACTAAAAAGATCATGAAATCGGGTAATTTTTCCCGATTGATGATGTTATTTATTTAGTTAACGCTAATGTATGTATGGTTCTAATTCATTTAGCAGAAAACAAAATATATCAATGGAAAGCTAATTAAATTCCGCTTCTATTGAATTTCTCCATGTAAAATGTTTTCGAGCAAAATATTAAATGGCGAAGAGTTTAAGTTCATGCATATTTCTTGAGAGTCTCATAATGGCATGTCTTTAGTGTGTTTTACGGGTTTTTATTTGATAATATTATAGAACAAACATTTCCAAAGATAACAGTATATCTTATACCGCCCGTACATCCTCACATGCTGAAAGCTCGGCTCCTACTGACTCGCGGAGCAGACTCTGCTACTGACGTCACGTCCATCCCGCTCTCCCAGACTCAGGCTTTTACATACAGACGGCTTTGGCTCTGCCGTGGCCACCGAGATGACAAGGCCTGATGCATCGCCCGTGACGTCACACCATCTAGTGCCCACCCGCTCCGCTCCCCGTACAAGTTTACCTACCTAATATAATGTTTATCAGTATAAAAGATATACTGTTATCTTCGGAAATGTTTGTTCTATATTTTATCAAATAAAAAATTGTAAAACACACAAAAGAAATGCCATTATGAGACTTTCAAGAAATATGCATTAACTTAAACTCTTCGCCATTTAATATTTTGCTTGAAAACGTTTTACATGGAGAATATCAATAGAAGCGGAATTTAATTAGCTTTCCATTGATATATTTCGTTTAGTCATTAATGAATTAGCAGTATGCATAAATTAGCGTTAACTAAATATTAAAAATCATGAAATCGGGTAATTTCCTACCTAATATATGTTTATCAGTATAAAAGATATACTGTTATCTCTGGAAATGTTTGTTCTGTAATATTATCCAATAAAAAACCGTAAAACACACAAAAGAAATGCTATTATGAGACTTTCAAGAAATATGCATTAACTTAAACTCTTCGCCATTTAATATTTTGCAAAAAAACCTTTTTACATGGATTATGTCAATAGAAGCGGAATTTAATTAGCTTTCCATTGATATATTTCCTTTTCTGATAAATGAATTAGCAGCATGCATAAATTAGCGTTAACTAAATAAATAACATCATGAAATCTGGTAATTTTTCCCGATTGATGGTTATTTATTTAGTTAACGCTAATTTGTGTATGGTTCTAATTCATTTATCAGAAAAGGAAATATATCAATGGAAAGCTAATGTGATTCCACTTCTATTGATGTTCTCCATGTAAAAAAAATTCACACAAGATATTAAATGGCGAAGAGTTTAAGTTCATGCATATTTCTTGAAAGTCTCATAATGGCATTTCTTTTGTGCGTTTTACGGTTTTTTATTTGATAATATTATAGAACAAACATTTCCGAAGATAACAGTATATCTTTTATACTGATAAACATTATATTAGGTAGGTAAACTTGTACGGGGAGCAGAGCGGGTGGGCACTAGATGGTGTGACGTCACGGGCGATGCATCAGGCCTTGTCATCTCGGTGGCCACGGCTCTACCCCGTCCCTCCTGGCCCGCCCCACAAACATTCCGCTCCACTTCGCACTGCCGTAGTGTTTAGTATAGTTTTTCTTGGTATTGTTGTCAAATACCGTAAATTGCGGCGTACAAGTCGACCTCATGATTATTAGCTCAAGATTACGGGTCAGGCCTATACGTACTTGCCGTATAAGTCGGCCCCAAAAATACGGTAGGCTACTGGTAGGCCAAAGCTTAAATGTGGATAGGCTACGGTACGGTAAACGGTAACCTGTCGCAAAAACACACAACACCACACCACTTATATGAAGATATGACTTACAAGGTCGCTCTTGTTTTCACTTGAAAANCTTTTTGAGTCGTCGTTCAGAACAAATTTTTTTGAGTTCCTTTCCGGGTATCAGAACAACATTTTTTTTTTAGTCGTCCGTATCAGAACAACATTTTTTTTTGAGTCGTCCGTATCAAAACCCACATTTTTTTTGAGTCGTCCGTATCAGAAAAAACATTTTTTTGAGTCGTCGTATCAGAACAACATTTTTTTAGTCGTCCGTATCAGAACAAAAAAAAAATTTGAGTCGTCCGTATCAAAAACAACTTTTTTTTTTGTCATCCGTATCAGAACAACATTTTTTTTTAGTCGTCCGTATCAGAACACATTTTTTTTTTTAGTCGTCCGTATAGAACACATTTTTTTGAGTCGTCCGTATCAGAACATCATTTTTTTTTTAGTCGTCCGTATCAGAACAACATTTTTTTTTATCGTCCGTATCAGAACAACATTTTTTTTTAGTCGTCCGTATCAGAACAACATTTTTTTTTGAGTCGTCCGTATCAGAACAACATTTTTTTTTGAGTCGTCCGTATCAGAACAACATTTTTTTTTGAGTCGTCCGTATCAGAACAACATTTTTTTTTGAGTCGTCCGTATCAGAACAACATTTTTTTTTGAGTCGTCCGTATCAGAACAACATTTTTTTTTTAGTCGTCCGTATCAGAACAACATTTTTTTTTTAGTCGTCCGTATCAGAACTTTTTTTTTTGAGTCGTCCGTATCAGAACAACATTTTTTTTTTAGTCGTCCGTATCAGAACATTTTTTTTTTAGTCGTCCGTATCAGAACAACAATTTTTTTTGAGTCGTCCGTATCAGAACATTTTTTTTTGAGTCGTCCGTATCAGAACAACATTTTTTTTTGAGTCGTCCGTATCAGAACAACATTTTTTTTTGAGTCGTCCGTATCAGAACATTTTTTTTTGAGTCGTCCGTATCAGAACAACATTTTGGTGTCCTTTTCATCCTTGTGCGTCTCGTTGTTCGTGAGTTACAGAGACTCAAGAAGAAAGAAAGAAAGAAAGAAAGAAAGAAAGACAGTAGAAAGAAAGAAAAAAAAAAGATAAAAGTAGAAGAAAGGTGACGAATTTTTTATTTCTTCGATCAGCGTTTTTTTTTTAGCTTCAGTAAAAGTGAACTGAAATCAGAGGTCTAAGAAAAAATGGAGGTTACAAGCTGTTGATCCTCGCATCAAAATGTTCCTTTCTTGACTCCGCTCCCTTCCCTCCGGCCTTCCTTTTTATACACTCTTATATACACCCTTCGTACTCACCCACCTACTTCCCTGCGCCCCCTTCAGGCCCTGCACAGGCGTACTAACTTAGACTTTCAAGGTTATATTTTCAGGACGGCGAAGACGGAGACGAGATTATTATGGTTCACCTTACATCCTTGTCATCTCCATCACGCCTTCCTCTCCCTCCTGCCCCTCCTTCTCTCCCTTCCTCCTACCTCTTCCTGCCTCCTACCTCTTCCTGCCTCCTACCTCTTCCTTCCTCTCCCTCCTACCCTTCCTTCTCACCCTTCCTGCCTCCCCTTTCCAACCCTTCCTCTTTCCTGCTTTTGGTCCAAGTATTCCATCATATATTTGTGATGCGTGCTAGGAATCACGTGTGTGTGTGTGTGTGTGTGTGTGTGTGTGTGTGTGTGTGTGTGTGTGTGTGTGTGTGTGTGTGTGTGTGTGTGTGTGTGTGTGTGTGTGTGTGTGTCGAAGCATAATATCACATGCTCAAAACTGGTTTTCGTAACTTTAATTTTTTGAGAGAGAGATCACATCTATTCAGAGTGTCCATATCCGGAGCGTGGCCGCGGGTCACCGGTGGTCGCCGCGGGAGTGTGGCATGTGGCGGCATGGCGTGTGGCGGCATGGCGTGTGGCGTGGGAAGGCGTGGCGCCGCGACTCATGGCGAGGCTTTTTTTAGTGTTGTGCATTAGAGGGGCAGGTGAGGGTATATAAAGGGTTGCTTGGCGCGGCGGCCACACCCCCGTCCCGCCCGCCGCGCGCCGCACACTCGGCGTCCCCGCCTCCTACGACGCACACCACAGCCACAGCCACCACCGCAAGCCTCACTACAAGCCTCACCAGCAGCACAGTCTGAGCAGCAGCAGCATCATGGCGGGCGGCATGCTGTCGCTGCGGGACCAGCGCGCAGTGGTCAAGTTCCTGCGGCTCAAGAAGATCGACCCCACGGAGATCCACAAGCAGCTGTCGGTGGTACTGTCCGAGGGCGCCGCCTCCTACCGCGTCATCCGGGAGTGGATGCAGGACCTGCACGAGGGCCGCGAGGACCTGATGGACCAGTGCTCGCGGTGCCTGCAGGGCGGCGGCTCGCTCACCAACGGCGTGTCGCCCACCGACCCTGCCGTGGTGGTGAACCTGGAGGAGCTGCTCACCTCGGACCGCCGCATCAGCCTGGAGCTGGCGGCGGACCTGGTGGGCGTGACGCAGCACACGGCGCAGACCATCGTCACCAACGTGCTGGGCCTGAAGCGGGTGTGCAAGCGGTGGGTGCCGCGCCTCCTCACGCCCGAGCAGCGCAACGGTCGCATCACCACTTGCCGCGAGCTGTCCGACCGTTTCGAGGCGGAGGGGGAAGACCTGGTGTCCCGCCTGGTGACCGGCGAGGAGGCCTTCGTCACCTACTACCAGCAGGAGCAGCGGCGGCACTCCAGCACCTCCTTCCGGCAGGGCATGGAGCGCAGCAAGATGGGCAACAGCAGGTTCCGCGTGCTCTACTCCATCTTCTACGACGTGCAGGGCCTGCTGCTGGCCCACCCGGTGCCCGACCAGAGCGCCATGACGGCCGAGCACTACGCCTACTTGCTCCGGGACCTGCTGCTGCCCGCCATCAAGAGAAAGCGTCGCTCAGACAGCAACGTGGTGCTGCTTCACGACAACACGGCGCTGCACAACGCCCGCGTGGTGAAGAACACCCTCAAGGACCTGGGCGTGGAGGTGCTGCCCGTGCCCCCGGACTCCCCGGACCTGCTGCCCTCCGATTACTGGCTGTACCCGCACCTGTGGGACCAGACCCACGGCTCCACCTTCAAGGACCGCTCGGCCACCTGGTCCGCCATCAGCCACCACTGCAACATCTTCACGGAGACCGAGATGGCCGCCTCACTCAGGGCGCTGCCGGACCGCTGGAACAGGGTCGTCGAGTTCTCCGGGGGCCTCCACATCCTGTAGTGACTGGCGACACCACGCCCCTCGCCCTTCCCTCCCACATCCCCTCACACACGTGTATGGCGTGCATCGCAGCCCCGCGTACTCGTGCTTGTCGCCCTGTCGTGCTTCCCTCCACGTGCTTGTTCACCCTCTCCTTGGTGCACGTGTGACCTCCCTGCCACGCCCGCACCCACGCCTCCCTCACCACGCCCACACCCACACCCACGCTTATCCTCAGTGTTCCCTAGCACTTGCATTCTCCTCCTCCACTTCTTCCTCCTCCTTCTCCTCCTCCTTCTCCTCCTTGCCTTCAATGTTTCCTCACGAATAATTCCCTTGCCTGTTTCTCTGTCTGACAGTCTGTCTGTCTGACTGTCTGTCTGACTGTCTGTCTGACTGTCTGTCTGACTGTCTGTTTTGTCTGTCTTGTCTATATTTTGTCCGTAAAATTATTTTCTTTTTAGATAATCTTAATGATCAAGAAAATGTTGCTTATTTTGCCTACTATGAGTTCTCCCCGCCCTTCAGCATGCCCCTTCCCCTCCCTTCCCTTCCCTTCAGCATACCCCTTCCCCTCCCTTCCCTTCAGCATACCCCTTCCCCTCCCTTCCCTTCAGCATACCCCTTCCATTCCCTTCCCTTCCCCTCCCTTCCCTTCAGCATACCCCTTCCATTCCCTTCCCTTCCCCTCCCCGCCCTTCAGCATAATCCTTCCCCTCCCTTCCCTTCCCCTCCCCGCCCTTCAGCATGCCCCTTCCTTCCCTTCCCTTCCCTTCCCCGCCCTTCAGCATACCCCTTCCCTCCCTTCCCTTCCCCTCCCCGCCCTTCAGCATGCCCCCTCCCCCCCTCCCCTCCCCTCCCGTGCCTAGTGTCACGGTAACTCACACAGACTTACACTGCCCAAAAGTGTACTATTATTTGTATATACGTTTATATTTTAAGTAAGAGGGAATATAACTTTGCTTTGAGTATCATTATATTATCAATGTTATTGTTATTATTATTATTATTATTATTATTATTATTATTATTATTATTATTATTTATGATATGATATATTAGGTATTATTGTCATATTTTTTATTATTATTGATACTATCATTATAATAATTTCATAAGATTGCGTGTGTGTGTGTGTGTGTGTGTGTGTGTGTGTGGTGTGTGGTGTGTGTGTGTGTGTGTGTGTGTGTGTGTTTTGTGTGTGTGTGTGTGTGTGTGTTGTGTGTGTGTGTGTGTGAGTTTGTGGTGAATACATTTTCTTTTTATTCAATAATAATATCGTATTCATATATATATATATATATATATATATATATATATATATATATATATATATATATATATATTCTCTTTTTAAATTATCTCAAAAACAATGCATTTACATAATTTAGTTGTAGTGTTTGAAGGAGGCAGAGTTTTGCATGAGTAGTTTCTTGGTGTCAACAAGTGATACATGTATCAAGGCAAGCATAGTCCGGGTGTGTACATCCACGGTGTTACCTCCGTCACGACGCACGCACGCACGCACGGTGGCGCGGCCTGTACTCCTGTACCCACGTGATGATATGTGTATATTGTGTCATGATAGCCTGAAGCGACCCCACCTGCTTTCATTACCCTTGGGGCGGGAGGGGGGGTGTTGGGGGGGGGGCTGTGTTGGGGCGGGAGGGGTGGTGTTGGGGGGGGCTGTGTTGGGGGGGTTATCATTTTAATATATTTCTTAATATTTTTTTTTACACACGCAGAGAGAGAGAGAGAGAGAGAGAGAGAGAGAGAGAGAGAGAGAGAGAGAGAGAGAGAGAGAGAGAGAGAGAGAGAGAGAGAGAGAGAGAGAGAGAGAGAGAGAGAGAGAGAGAGAGAGAGAGAGAGAGAGATCGCGATAAATTAATATGGGGAGGGGGGGATCACACGGTACGGGGGGCTAGGGGACGCAGGGGCACCTCGCTGAGCCTGGGGGCGTGACGGGGAGACAAGCGTGGGACTGGCCAAGAGGCCTTTCCCTAAGAGACCTGAATGGCGGCGCATGGCTATAAATGATTAAGTTTGGCGGGAAGAAAATTCATATGCAACATCAATAAAATGAATATAATGTAACCTTCTGAAGAAAGTTTTATTCTGCCTACCTACTTTGTTCCTTTGATGGTGATTTATAAACATTAAACCTCATACTGTGTTAACCCCTTCACGCCCAGATCTTTCCTTGGCTATATAAAGACGTCTGTTGTCGAGCCATTAAATTACGAAAACTAACTGAATATACCAAATCAGTTAGTGGACAAGGCTACTAAACAGGTCATAGCTATAAAACACTGCTTATATTCACTAAAACATCGTCTAATGGTACCCAAATTACACTGGAAATTACGTTCTGGGCCTCAAGGGGTGAGTGGTTGTGTTTGGGAGATAAGTGTGAGGCGTGCATATACACTGGTCCGGCCCGCTGCATATACACTGGTCCGGCCCGCTGCATATACACTGGTCCGGCCCGCTGCATATACACTGGTCCGGCAAAGCCGTCTGTATGTAAAGGCCTGCGCCTCAGATTGATGACGTCACGGACGGCGTCTGTACGAGGCCACCGAGATGACAAGTTTACCTACCTAATTATATGTTTATCAGTATAAAAGATATATTGTTATCTTCGGAAATGTTTGTTCTATAATATTATCAAATAAAAACCCGTAAAACACATTAAAGAAATGCCATTATGAGACTCTCAAGAAATACACATGAACTTAAACTCTTCGCCATTTAATATTTTTCTCGAAACATTTTACATGGAGAATATCAATAGAAGCGGAATTTAATTCGCTTCCATTGCTATATTTTGTTTTCTGATAAATGAATTAGCAGCAAAGCATAAATTAGCGTAACTAAATACATAAATCATGAAATCGGTAATTTCGTACCTAATATATGTTTATCAGTATAAAGATATATTGTTATCTTCGGAAATGTTGTTCTATAATATTATCAAATAAAAAACCGTAAAACAGACTAAAGAAAGGCCATTATGAGACTCACAAGAAATATGTATGAACTTTAACTCTTCGCCATTTAATATTTTGCTCAAAAACATTTTACATGGAGAATATCAATAGAAGCGGAATTTAATTAGCTTTCCATTGCTATATTTCATTTTCTGCTAAATGAATTAGAACCATACATAAATTAGCGTTAACTAACTAAAAAGATCATGAAAATCGGGTAATTTTTCCCGATTGATGATGTTATTTATTTAGTTAACGCTAATGTATGTATGGTTCTAATTCATTTAGCAGAAAATGAAATATAGCAATGGAAAGCTAATTAAATTCCGCTTCTATTGAATTTCTCCATGTAAAATGTTTTCGAGCAAAATATTAAATGGCGAAGAGTTTAAGTTCATGCATATTTCTTGAGAGTCTCATAATGGCATGTCTTTAGTGTGTTTTTACGGGTTTTTATTTGATAATATTATAGAACAAACATTTCCAAAGATAACAGTATATCTTATACCGCCCGTACATCCTCACATGCTGAAAGCTCGGCTCCTACTGACTCGCGGAGCAGACTCAGCTACTGACGTCACGTCCATCCCGCGCTCCCAGGCGCAGGCTTTTACATACGGCTTTGGGTCCGGCCCGCTGCATGTACACTGGTCCGGCCCGCTGCATATACACTGGTCCGGCCCGCTGCATGTACACTGGTCCGGCCCGCTGCATGTACACTGGTCCGGCCCGCTGCATGTACACTGGTCCGGCCCGCTGCATATACACTGGTCCGGCCCGCTGCATGTACACTGGTCCGGCCCGCTGCATATACACTGGTCCGGCCCGCTGCATATACACTGGTCCGGCCCGCTGCATATACACTGGTCCGGCCCGCTGCATGTACACTGGTCCGGCCCGCTGCATATACATGGTCCGGCCCGCTGCATATACACTGGTCCGGCCCGCTGCATATACACTGGTCCGGCCCGCTGCATGTACACTGGTCCGGCCCGCTGCATATACACTGGTCCGGCCCGCTGCATGTACACTGGTCCGGCCCGCTGCATGTACACTGGTCTGGCCCGCTGCATATACATGGTCCGGCCCGCTGCATGTACACTGGTCCGGCCCGCTGCATATACACTGGTCCGGCCCGCTGCATGTACACTGGTCCGGCCCGCTTGCATATACACTGGTCCGGCCCGCTGCATGTACACTGGTCCGGCCCGCTGCATGTACACTGGTCCGGCCCGCTGCATGTACACTGGTCCGGCCCGCTGCATATACACTGGTCCGGCCCGCTGCATGTACACTGGTCCGGCCCGCTGCATGTACACTGGTCCGGCCCGCTGCATGTACACTGGTCCGGCCCGCTGCATGTACACTGGTCCGGCCCGCTGCATATACACTGGTTCGGCCCGAGGGAATACACTGGTCCGGCCCGAGGAAATACACTGGTCCGG
>JACEEZ010004884.1:17500-37500 GCA_016584305.1 Chionoecetes opilio | reverse complement strand
GCATCGCTTAACAACCCCGCCCTTAACACCACCAGTCCGTCTCAAGGGCCCTTAACTTACAGCAAGATTACGACCAAGTTACGACTGCCGCACCTAAACGCTTCGTGAATACCACATATGATACTATCTTTGCACGTAACTCTCGGAATCTTTTTGGGGGACGTTAACTTCATCCTTACTTTTATTTTTCATTCGTATATCCATCTTTAGTTTATTCTTTCTCCATATGTATAGACTAGCTACCCATTCTTTTTTTTTGACTTGGTACATTTCTTCTTATATTTTGACTATATGTGTATATCTATTCTCACTATTTTCTTTCGCTGCCTGTGTTGGCATTACTTTCGCCCTATGTTTGAACGCTGGCCCCGCGTCGATAGGGGTCAAAATAGTGTGGCAATGGGTATATAATAGGTAAAATAGTAGGTTAATGGGTATATAATAGGTAAAATAGTGTGGCAATGGGTATATAATAGGTAAAATAGTAGGTTAATGGGTATATAACAGGTAAAATAGTAGGTTAATGGGTATATAACAGGTAAAATAGTAGGTTAATGGGTATATAATAGGTAAAATAGTAGGTCAATGGGTATATAATAGGTAAAATAGTAGGTTAATGGGTATATAATAGGTAAAATAGTAGGTTAATGGGTATATAATAGGTAAAATAGTAGGTTAATGGGTATATAATAGGTAAAATAGTAGGTTAATGGGTATATAATAGGTAAAATAGTAGGTTAATGGGTATATAGTAGGTAAAATAGTAGGTTAATGGGTATATAATAGGTAAAATAGTAGGTTAATGGGTATATAATAGGTAAAATAGTAGGTTAATGGGTATATAATAGGTAAAATAGTAGGTTAATGGGTATATAATAGGTAAAATAGTAGGTTAATGGGTATATAACAGGTAAAATAGTAGGTTAATGGGTATATAATAGGTAAAATAGTAGGTTAATGGGTATATAATAGGTAAAATAGTAGGTTAATGGGTATATAATAGGTAAAATAGTAGGTTAATGGGTATATAACAGGTAAAATAGTAGGTTAATGGGTATATAATAGGTAAAATAGTAGGGAATGGGTATATAATAGGTAAAATAGTAGGTTAATGGGTATATAATAGGTAAAATAGTAGGTTAATGGGTATATAACAGGTAAAATAGTAGGTTAATGGGTATATAATAGGTAAAATAGTAGGTTAATGGGTATATAACAGGTAAAATAGTAGGTTAATGGGTATATAATAGGTAAAATAGTAGGTTAATGGGTATATAACAGGTAAAATAGTAGGTTAATGGGTATATAATAGGTAAAATAGTAGGTTAATGGGTATATAATAGGTAAAATAGTGGCAATGGGTATATAATAGGTAAAATAGTGTGGCAATGGGTATATAATAGGTAAAATAGTAGGTTAATGGGTATATAATAGGTAAAATAGTAGGGAATGGGCGGTGATGAAAAGTTACAAGGATTATAACAAGCAAGGCGTGTGTGTGTGTGTTCAGGCTTATGTATATAGGACAACCGTGCACGAGTTAACCCCTTGAGACCCAGAACGTAATTTCCATCGTAATTTGGGTACCATTAGACGATTTTGAGTGACTAGAAGCAATATTTCAATAACTATGACCTGTTTAGTATCCTTGTCCACTAGTTAATTTGTTATATTGAGTTAGTTTTCGTAATTTTATGGCTAACAATAGACGATTTTATATAGCCAAGGAAAGATCTGGGCGTGAAGGGGTTAAGCTATGTAGTAATAGGAGGAGAAGGAGAGGAGAAGGGGGAGAAGGGGGAGGTGGAAGAGAGAGGAGGGGGAGGAAGAAGGAGAAGGGGGAGGAGAGGGAGAGGGAGAAGGAGGAGAAGGGGGAAGTGGAAGAGAGAGGAAGAGAAGGAGAAGGAGAAGGAGAAGGAGAAGGAGAAGGAGAAGGAGAAGGAGGAGGAGAGGAGAAGGGGGAAGTGGAAGAGAGAGGAAGAGAAGGAGAAGGAGAAGGAGAAGGAGGAGAGGAGAAGGAGGAGAAGGGGGAAGTGAGAAGAGAGAGAAGGAAGGAGAAGGAGAAGGAGAAGGAGAGGAGAGGAGAGGAGGAGGAGAGGAGAAGGAGGAGAAGGGGGAAGTGGAAGAGAGAGGAAGAGAAGGAGAAGGAGAAGGAGAAGGAGGAGAGGAGAAGGAGGAGAAGGGGGAAGTGGAAGAGAGAGGAAGAGAAGGAGAAGGAGAAGGAGAAGGAGGAGAAGAAGGAGGAAGGAAGAGGAAGGAAAAGAAGAAAAAGTAAGAATAAATAGACGAGAGAGAGAGAGAGAGAGAGAGAGAGAGAGAGAGAGAGAGAGAGAGAGAGAGAGAGAGAGAGAGAGAGAGAGAGAGAGAGAGAGAGAGAGAGAGAGAGAGAGAGAGAGAGAGAGAGAGAGAGAGAGAGAGAGAGAGAGAGAGAGAGAGAGAGAGAGAGATCTTATCATAGAAAATCATCTTATATAGAACTTTTTCATCCAATTGATCGTCTCATTAGCCAGGAAAACAATCTTGATATTACTGCATCTCACCTGAACCTACGCATCTGTACGTTAGTCTATTTTTGTATTATGGTCAAAATGCAGTCAGGAAGCCACGCCCCCTGCCTGCCCTTCTATGCTACGGGGCAGCTGATTGGTGCATTCCTCGTATCATCACTACCCATCACAATATCTTCACTACTTAACAGCGGCGTGACCACTGGACAGAGCAATCGCGTCACTACAGAGGGATATTTTATTTTGTCACCCTTTGTAGTGAAGATTGCTGTCCAGTGGTCACGCCGCTGTGTTAAGTAGTGAAGATATTGTGATTGGTAGTGATGATACGAGGAATGCACCAATCAGCTGCCCCGTAGAATAGAAGGGGAGGCAGGGGGCGTGGCTTCCTCACTGCATTTTGACCATAATACAAAAAATAGACTATATATAGGTACACGATTAACACCTCCCTGTAATATCAACAAATACTGCGTTGACCAAGGCTGCCACAGAACACTACAAGGCCTTGAGAATTAGGCTTTAGAATTATAAGCCTAATTATATATAGCCTTTGGGACACTAAATGGACAGCCATGCTCATTAGGCCAAAGAACGATCGCAAACAAATAGAAAATGCTCACACACACACACACACACACACACACACAACGCACGCACACACACACACAACACACACAACGCACGCACACACATGATATGATATGATGATATATATTTATTAGAGAAATTTTAATACGAAAGATTGAGAGGTAAAACACACTAAGATGGTGTGCTTTTGAACTAATTGTAAACACACACACAAACACACACACAACACACACATATCACACACCACCCCACACACACCACACATAATGCACACCACACACAACGATAAAGGAGTATAATCGCCCAAACTGTGTCAAGCATCGCGACCTAGTTCAACAGAATCCAGTGCGTTGTGTGTGTGTGTGTGTGTGTGTGTGTGTGTGTGTGTGTGTGTTGACATTTATTGGTGGAATCATTAGAATTGTTTGCTTTGGTAGGGGAACAGAGAGAGAGATGAGAGAGAGACTAGAGAGAGTAGATGAGGAGAGAGAGAGAGATGGAGAGAGAGAGAGATGAGAGGAGTAGAGAGGAGAGAGAAGAGAGATGAGGAGGAGAGATGAGTGAGAGATGAGATCGAGAGAGAGAGAGAAGTGGGGGTGAGAGCGAGAGAGAGAGAGACGAGAAGAGAGAGAGAGAGGGGGGAAGGGGAAGAGGAGGAAGAGAGAGAGAGACGAGAGAGAGAGAGAGAGAACGAAGAACGAGAGAGGAGAGAGAGAAGAAGAGGAGAGAGAGAGAGAGAGAGACGAGAGAAGAGAGCAGAGAGCTGTGAGAGAGATGAGAAGAGAGACGAGAGATAGAGAGAGAGAGAGAGCGAGAGTTTGAGAGAGGATAGAGAGAGATCCTATCTTACAATTTTAGCGAAACTATTATGGCTCACCTGAAAAACCTGCCGGGAAGATGAGATACGGCTGTTGACGCTGATAATATAATAATGATGATACTGGCGGCGGGGGCGATGGTGGTGGAAGGTGGCGATGGTGGTGGAGTGGCGATGGTGGTGGAAGTGAGGAAGCGGACGGTAGTATGCAAATCTAGTATACAATAGTAGTAGTGACAAAAAAAAATTCAGAAATAACAAAATGTGCGTGTAAATATTTTTTTGTTTACTGATTTCAAATTTATTTACATTTTATGTGGAAAGGAGGTTATATCCTGTCAAGTCACTCATTGTAATCCTGTCCAGCAATGTTTCGCTGTAATGCCTGACACCCGGGGCGTAGTATGTAGGGCTGGCATGGAGGTGGTTGCCGCCCCGAAGGTTTTATGAATTGCCCCGAATACTCAATACCGTTTTTATTTTTGTTTATTTATTATTTATTTTTCTCTCAACAAATAAGATCTAAGCTGTGACTGGTGCAACATCAAATTAGGTAAAAAAAACAAGATATTGGTTAGATGTTACTTAGCGGTGTGATTGCATCCTTTTTATGAGCAGGACATGAGAGAGGTGGAGAGAACAGGAGGAGAGAACAGAGGAGATGAGGACGTGCAGACAGAGGATATGAGGAGAGAACAGAGGAGATGAGTTTGTGCATGACAGAGGAGATGAGCGAGAGAACAGAGGAGATGAGGAAAGTGCATTGACAGAGGAGATGAGGAGAGAGCAGAGGAGATGATGAGTGCATGACAGAGGAGCATGAGGAGAGAGCAGAGGAGATGAGGAGTGCATGACAGAGGAGATGATGAGAGAAACAGAGGAGATGATGAAGTGCATGGACAGAGGAGATGAGGAGAAACAGAGGAGATGAGGAGTGAATGTGACAGAGGAAAGTGAGGAGAGAACAGGGAGATGAGGAGTGCATGACCAGAGGCGATGAGGACGAGAACAGAGTTATGATGATGGAGTGCATGCCAGAGGAGATGAGGAGGGAAAACGAGGCGATGAGGAGTGAATGACAGAGGAAATGAGGAGAGAACAGAGGAGATGAGCGAGTGCATGAAGAGGAGATTGAGGATTGTGCATGACAGAGGAGACACACAAAAGACTATTTGGCAGAGGTTAAAGAAGAGACTATCAGATGAACAAGAAGGACAGCAGTTAACGAAGTGCATTTTTTTCGAAGTGCATTTTGTGTGTCCTTGGACAGTCCTTTTGTGATGTAAAAAAAAAAAAGGTACTTGCAAGACACGAGGTTGATCACGATTTCAGTATTGAGAGCAAAGCCTAGGGGAATATACAATCCTCTAGGGACTGCTTCATCACGCCAAAGCTCTCGTTTGCTTAGGGTTTTTTACTCCACTGAGAAAGTAAAAATAATAACGAAGTTGAACCCCAACTGAGATTGTCTTAATTTTATGTTTAAATTTCATGATGAAAAGTGGATCGTAGCAAGTTAGGGGAGCCCGGTTGGTGGAGCATTGTCTCACATCTTATAGTCATTGTACCATAAAATAACATGTCCTGTAAAAAAAACGTGACGATCCCTTGGCTGGACGAGGCCCAATGTTTCAAGATCCTAAATACGCCCCTGTCTGACATATCATATAGCCTCACCTATCAGTTCTACATGTCATTATCAGGAGAGACATGACATTGTAATGAATATTCATATTATTCATAAAAAATAGTCTTTTTTAAGGATTTATAAGAACTCATGGTTTTTTTTATTTATTACAAAAATCATGGTTTTTTTCTTCATCTCTTTGAAATAAATGTTTGTTATTACCCTAATAAAATATCATGTTCTTTTTTGTTCATATATTTTTATTTTCTAGCATCGGGTTGCAATTCTTATTTTATTCTTATTTTTATATTCGGTATATTTTTATTTTTATTCATATATTCGGTTTTTATATTTTTATTTTATCTCTTTATTTGTATAAGTCCCGGTTATATTTTTATTTTTATTCATTCTAGTTCGGTTTTTATATTTTCACTTTATTCTTATTTTTATATTCGGTATATTTTTTTTTTATTCTTATTTTTATATTCGGTATATTTTTTTTTTATTCTTATTTTTATATTCGGTTTTTATATTTTCCTTTATCTTATTTTTTAGATTCGGTATATTTGTATTTTTATCATATAGTCGGTTTTTATATTCTATTTTATTTTATTTTAGATCGGATATTTTATTTTTTATTCATATATTCGTTTTTTATATTCTTATTTTATTTTTATTTTTATATTCGGTATATTTTTATTTTTATTCATATATTCGGTTTTTATATATTTATTTTATTCTTATTTTTATATTCGGTATATTTTAATTTTATTCTTATTTTTATATTCGGTACATTTTTTATTTTTTTTATTTTTATATTCGGTATATTTTTATTTTTATTCATATATTCGGTTTTTATATTTTCACTTTATTCTTATTTTTATATTCGGTATATTTTTATTTTATTATTATTTTTATATTCGGTATATTTTCATTTTATTCTTATTTTTATATTCGGTATATTTTTATTTTATTTTTATTTCTATATTAGGTATATTTTTATTTTTATTCATATATTCGGTTTTTATATTTACACTTTATTCTTATTTTTATATTCGGGATTTTTTATTTTTTTATTCATATATTCGGTTTTTATATTTTCATTTAATTTTAATTTTATATTCGGTATATTTTCATTTTATTCTTATTTTTATATTCGGTATATTTTTATTTTTATTTTCCTATTCGGAGCCGTATTAGTAAAAGTATGAATTAATCTTTTCATTCGGACATGGGACATTTCCGCTTGACGCTTCAGGGTGATATGGGTGTTGTAATATGCTAACCTATTTATCCTCAACACTTAACTACCCATTTCCAGCTTCCTCCCCATTTCCTAAACCCATATAAACCTTTTCAACCCATTTCCAACCCTCTACCCATTTCCTAAACCCATATAGACCCTTTTCAACCCATTTCCAACCCTCTCTACCCATTTCCTAAACCCATATAAACCTTTTCAACCCATATAAACCATCTCTACCCATTTCCTAAACCCATATAAACCTTTTCAACCCATTTCCAGCCATCTCTACCCATTTCCTAAACCCATATAAACCTTTTCAACCCATATAAACCATCTCTACCCATTTCCTAAACCCATATAAACCTTTTCAACCCATATAAACCATCTCTACCCATTTCCTAAACCCATATAAACCTTTTCAACCCATTTCCAACCCTCTCAACCCATTTCCAACCCTCTCAACCCATTTCCTAAACCCATATAGGACCCTTTTCAACCCATTTCCAACCCTCTCTACCCATTTCCTAAACCCATATGACCCTTTTCAACCCATTTCCAACCCTCTCTTTGTGGCAGGTGGGGGGGGGGGAAGACGAGAGAGAGGAGCGAGAGAAGAGAGATGAGGAGAGAGAGAGAGACGAGAGAGAGACGAGAGATAGCCGAGAGGAGAGAGAGAGAGAGAGAGAGAGAGCGAGAGAGAGAGAGAACGAGAGAGAGAACGAGAGAGAGAGAACGAGAGAGAGAGGGGTAGCTTCCTTATTTTTACTTTATTCTTACTGCCGATAGCTTCCTTATTTTCTTGTTCTTATTGTTCTTATTATATATATTTATTGTTCTTCCTGTTCTTATTCTTTCTTATTTTCATCCTTGGCTGGGAATTAAGGAAGAAGGAGGAGAAGGAAGGAAGAGAAGGAAGGAATTTAAGGTTTATTAGACACTCTTCCTTGGCTGGGAATTAAGGAAGAAGGAGGAGAAGGAAGGAAGAGAAGGAAGGAATTTAAGGTTTATTAGACACTCTTCCTTGGCTGGGAATTAAGGAAGAAGGAGAAGGAAGGAAGGAAGGAAGGAAGGAAAAGGGAAGAGAAGTCCCTATTTCAGCCAATTCACAATGACATACTTCCAGATATTCCTTAAAAATCACAAATTAGACATAACTTACAAAACTTTTAACTGGCCAGAAACAGGTCGAATTATCCGGTTTCAATTTAGAGGGTTTACTGTATATCATACTTGCTTTGGTGGCACTTATGCTTCACGTCATGCCTTGGACAAGCCTCTAACACTGCTTGATTTGGTGGGCACTTATGCAGAGGCACGTCATACCGGGGACAAGCCTTAACACTGCCTTGCTTTGGTGGCAACTTATGCTTCACGTCATGCTTGGACAAGCCTCTAACAATGCCTTGCTTTGTGGCACTTATGCTCACGTCATGCCTTGGACAAGCCTCTAACACTGCCTTGCTGTGGTGGGCACTTATGCTTCACCGTCATGCTTGGACACAGGCCTCTAACCTGCTTTGCTTTGGTGGCACTTATGCTCACGTCATCGCCTTGGACAAGCCTCTATACACTGCCTTGCTGTGGTGGCACTTATGCTTCACTCATGCCTTGGACAAAGACTCTAACACTGCCCCCCCTTTTTTTTTTTTTTTGCCCTGTGGTGGCACTTATGTTCACGTCATGCCTTGGACAAGCCTCTAACACTGCCTTGCTGTGGTGGCACTATGCTTCACCGTCTATGCCTTGGACAAGCCTCTAACACTGCCTTGCTTTGGTTGGAACTTATGCTTCCACTCTCGCCTTGGACAAGCCTGCTAACACTGCCTTGCTGTGGTGGCACTTATGCTTCACGTCAGCCTGGGACAAGCCTACTAACACTGCCTTGCCTGTGGTGGCATTATGCTTCAACGTAGGCTCTTGGACAAGCCTCTAACACTGCCTTGCTTTTGGTGGCTACTTATGCTTCACGTCATGCTTGGGGACAAGCCCTCTAACACTGCCTTGCTGTTTTGAGGTAGGGACTATGCTTCACGTCATGCCTTGGACAAGCCTCTAACACTGCCTTGCTTTGGTGGCACTTATGCTTTACGTCATGCCTTGGACAAGCCTCTAACACTGCCTTGCTTTGGTGGCACTTACCTCTAACTCTCTAACAAGCCTCTAACACTACACAACTATTGTTTCCTCAGCAGAAATAAAAAATAAGGCTTGAAAAGGGAATCAGCTGGTGGAAAAACTTACCTTCAACACACACACAGACACACAACAGACGGTGCAGCATAAGACATGATAAAACACAGCAGTAAGGATCTTCATAGGTGTGCGGGTAAGACATGAGGTGGGAAACAGATGGCTGCCTCATGTCTCACGTATAGGTATTTGCAGCTTATACTTACTGCCTGACTGTATTATCCTAAGCACACAATACACATAATAATACTGTAGGTATATATACATGTATACTCCCCTACATACATACATACATACATACATACCTGGGCTGATCACAAATATACCAATAGAAATATACAGGTTTTATTTTATTTATAAGTTAACCCTTTCCTCCCTTCCCTCTCAATATGTAGGCTACTGTAATAGCCTTTTCCTCCCTTCCCTCTCAATATGTAGGCTACTGTAATAGCCTATCACTATTACAAAGCTGTACTGCACTGTAGTTGTTATATTATTATTGATAAGAGAGTAGTGGTGGTGGTGCAATTATAAGGAACAATATTTCAAGCCAAGAACAAATTAGCTATGAACAATATATCAAGCCAAGAACAAACCTCAAGCCAAGAACAAATTAGCTATGAACAATATTACAAGCCAAGAACAAACCTCAAGCCATGAACAATATATCAAGCCAAGAACAAACCTCAAGCCAAGAACAAATTAGCCATGAACAATATATCAAGCCAAGAACAAACCTCAAGCCATGAACAAATTAGCCATGAACAATATTTCAAGCCAAGAACAAACCTCAAGCCATGAACAATATTTCAAGCCAAGAACAAACCTCAAGCCAAGAACAAACCTCAAGCCATGAACAAATTAGCTATGAACAATATTTCAAGCCAAGAACAAACCTCAAGCCATGAACAAATTAGCTATGAACAATCATTTTTTCAAGCCGATAACAAAATCAAGCCAAGAACAAACCTTAGCCAAGAACAAATTAAGCTATGAAACAATAGTACAAGCCAGAACAAACTCAAGCCATGAACAAATGTAGCTATGAACAAAGATTACAAGCCAAGAACAAAACCTCAAGCCATGAACAAATAGCTATGAACAAATTTTAGCCAAGACAAAACTCAAGCCAAGAACAAATTAGCCCATGAACAATATTTCAAGCCAAGATACAACCTCAAGCCATGTAACAAATTAGCTAAATTGGAACAATATTTTAAGCCAAGAAAAAACCTCAAGCCACGAACAAATTAGCTATGAACAAATATTGAAGCAAGAAACAAACCGCAAGCCATGAAACAATATTAGCTCATTAACAATATTACAAGCCAAGACCAAACCTCAGCAAGAACAAATTAGCTTCATGAAACAATATTCAAGCAAGAACAGACCTCAAGCCATGAAACAAATTAGCTAGAACACTATTTCAAGCCAAGAACAAACATCAAGCCCATGAACAATATATTCAGGCAAGAACGACTCAAGCCATGAAAAAAATATTTCAAGCCAAGAACAAACCTCAAGCCATGAACAAATTAGCTATGAACAATATTTCAAGCCAAGGAACAATATATGTATGTATGTATGCTTGCTATTAACCCCTTGAGGCCCAGAACGTAATTTCCATTGTTAATTTGGGTACCACTAGATGAAGATTAATGATATAAGCAATATTTATAGCTTTATGACCTGTTTTTAGTATCCTGTCCCACTAACTTAATTTGTATATTAGTTCTTTTGTAATTTGATGGCTAACAACAGACGATTTTTAGTGAATATAAGCAATATTTCATAAGCTACTGACTGTTAAGATCTTGTCCACTAAAATTTAGCATGTATATTAGTTACTTTTTATGGCTAAACAACAGGACAAGTTTATATAGCATTGTATAAAAGATACTGGGGCGTGAGGGGTCACGGGAAATGAGTTACCTATCACACATTGCGGATAACTCACGGTATGATGACTTCTGTAACAGGCAGAGCAGGCAGGCAGGTAGGACAAAAGCAGGTAGGCAAAGCAGGTTATTCAGGGCAGGTAAGCAGGTAAGCAGTAGGAAGGGAGGGAGGGGGAGGGGGGTAGACAGCCCACAGGCCAGCTTAACAAGAGAAGCAGAGAGCGAGAGAACTTATTATAAACAAGGCATTTATGGTCCTTACCACAGGATTATAATCAGCAGAAATAGACAGACTAGATAGAATAGATAAAAAAAAATAGATAGATTACTATACTATAATAAATAATAAATGATATAGGACATAAGGAGGGTGGGAAAAAAAAAAAAAAAACAAAACAAAAAAATTGACTTCACTCCTTCCAGTCACCTCTAGGCCTTCGGCAGCACACCCTTAACATTCCACATACAGGTTCCTGACCAACCATAACACAAGGCTCAAAAGAAATAAACACCTTAGAACATAACTGTATATGGCTCTGTAATAATTAGAAAACCTTCATCATGCGGACCTACAAACAGGGTGCGAGTGCCTCAGCACCTTAGCACTATGAACAAATAGGGTGCATAGAAAAAACGAACAAAATAATGGGCAGATGGGATGTTCGAAAGATCGTTTTGAAAATACCTACTAAACGAGTTTTACGAAAGTTGGAACAATCCGGCCCCAGTTTTATAGGTGACAAGAGCTCCAACTAGGTAATAAGGCAGTGGTTGAGAGGGGACTCTGGCAGCAGTGGGCAGTGCCAGAAGTGAGGCAAAGGAGAGATACATAGTCAATTTTTCTTAACAAGGAAAAAATCCTGCCCCCTGCTGCTTACCCGAATGATATTGAATGACCAGAGAAGGAATACTACACTTCTTTCTAAATTAAAGTTGTATTTATCATAGTTAACCCTAGTATCAGGATAAACTTTAGGCACCATTTGAACCATGAGGACCTGATAGAATCAAATTATTGTCTTCGTTAGAAAAAAATAGACGATAGTTGGAAGCTTATCATCGTTCGTCTATCCTCATAAGACAGTTCAGGAAATGTGACTCAAGCAGAAAGCAGAAGGAATGTTATCCCCAGCACCACTGAAGCTGAGGCTGGTGAAGAGATGCAAGAGAATGCAAGAAGAGATTGAACAGAAGAGACTGCAAGAAGAGAGAAGAAAGAGACGAGGATTCTGCAAACGGAGGATTAAAAAACTACTTAGGGATAATGTTGTAGTGCATTCTCTCTCTCTCTCTCTCTCTCTCTCTAACATGGTAAATGGGCGACCAAAAATGTCCTCCCCAGTGATGATGGAAAAAACAGTCGCCCAGTAAGGACATTTTTAAGCTACTGGGCCGACAAGATTATTATATAAACTCCTTCTGGATGCAAGAGCTCATGTCTGCTGTGTGTTGTTGCCAGATCCCGAAGTATACTTCTTATTACGCATACAAAATAATGATTGTATTTCATCATTGCTTCTATATGCCTATATCATCTAGAGAGCCATCTATAACCCGTCCATAGTGAGCGCAGTGAATGATTTTTTTATAGGGTCAAAATGAAGTCAGCGAAGCAAGCCCCCTGCCTCCCATTCTATGTACGGGGCAGCTGACTGGTGCACTCCTCGTATCATCACTACCATCAAAATATCGTCACTACTTAACAGCGGCGGGCATGGACAGACATCCTTCACTACAGAGGGAGTTTTTGAGCTTTGCACCCTCTGTCACTCGAGTGAAGATTGCTGTCCAGTGGTCAAGCCGCTGTTAAGTATGAGATATTGTGATGTCGTAGTGATGACCGGAGGAATGCACAATCAGTGCCCCGTAGAATAGAAGGGGAGTCAGGGGGCGTGGCTTCCTGGACTTGCATTTTGACCATAATAACAAAAAATAGGCTATAGTGTGTTAGCCCGGGAGGGACGAGTGTTTTTGGTGAGTTAAAAAGCAGGGTACCTGAGACACCTCATGGATAGTCAAAATAGACATTATTATAAAACATTATTTCATCTCCAGGTTAGTGAGAACTCTATGGTACAAAAAAATAGCTAACCCTTGAGGCCCAGAAGCGTTAATTTCCATATGTAATTTGGTACCATTACACAATTTGTAGTGACTATAAGCAAATTCTAATAGCACCTATGACCGTTTAGTATCCTGTGCACTACTCATTGGTATATTCAGCGACCTTTTCATTATTTTAGGCTCGACAACAGACAATTTTTTATAGCCAAGGAAAGATCTGGGCGTGAAGGGGTTACGTCACAGGAATGTTCATGAATACATTGCTTGTACTTGTATACAGTTGATACAAGCATCCTGTAGTGTACTCATTATGGCAAGGAAACTCACGATAGGTTAGTCCCGGCGATTCCACTTATCTGGCGGACTGGCTGGCTATTAAGAGATCTCCGTCGGAAGGCAATCCATTATTCTCCGTGCCGTGTCTCCAAACCTAGAGGGGATAATTTGTTAGAATGCTAATATTATAAGTCGTTATATTTGTAGAGACTTATTTGGGCTGAGTTAAAAGCCGTGTTTTTGTGGTCCAAGCACCGTCTTGGATTACGAAGACCACTCCAGTAACACTTGCTGCCCACAATGATTGTAGTTATTGATACTGCTTTTGTGAATTATTGTTTGCTAAGGTTTTGAGACTGACTATTATTGCGGCCCCTACCAAGCTTGTGTCGTGTTGTGCAGAAACCAATCCGTTTTCAATTGCAGAAAAAAACGGCTTCGTACAAAAGACGATGCTTGGCGGACAAAAAAACATGGCTAAATATGTACGTCCAGTTTTGTACACATTATTCTTATTTAAAGCCCAGTAAGAGAAATCCTGAATGGAAAATTGAGTATTATTATAAGACACTAAATATGTGGGGGATAATTTATGTTAGAATGCTAATAAATGAGCCCCCCCAACTGAATAGACTTAGAGTATGACAAGCCCTTTAAAACCTTGAGGGCCCGAACGTAAGTTCATTGGAATTTTGGGTACCATAGACGATTTTAGTGACTATAAGCAATATTTTTATAGCATGATCCCGTTTAGTATAATTGTACATCAACTCATGTCATATTCAGTGCACCTTTTCGTAATTTCATGGCTCGACAACAGACCATTTTATATAGCCAAGGAAAGATCTGGGCGTGAAGGGGTTAAAAATCTATAAAAATAAGTTACATTTTGCAGTTTTATTTCTTGCATGACTTTACAATACATTAACAACAACAACAACATGTATCAGAAGAGTGTAGATAGAGATAGCATAGAGATAGAGATAGACAGATAGCGGGACTGCTGATAAACAAGAGGAATTCCACAGAAACACAGAGGCAGAGTATTTGAAGCCTATATAAGATCAGTTTTGCTGTAATGGATCTGATGAACACAGGCTTTGCCACCTGTAAGAAGTTGGTAGGGTTGTGTAGGGAGAATGTTGTGAGATATATGACTGTATATGACGGAGATATAGGACTTGGGATCAATAGAGAGATGAAGGTCCTGTGAAGAAGTGGATAGGAATATGTGGATGAAGGAGTGAGTACAGTGTGAGAGTAGGCGATGCGAGGTCGGTTGGGCCGTGACGAGGAGAGGATGGAGGGGTTTTCTGGGCCGTGGAAGAGGAAGAGTTATTGAGTTTGCGCAGGGTGGTTTGGGCACGTGAAGAGGCGAGTAAGGTGGTGAGGCATTGGGGAGAGCTGTTAGAGTGGAAGTGCAAGGTGAGAGTATAAGCGATGGAGGTGGGTTGGGGCCACGATGAAGAGGAGAAGGATGGTGTTGAGGCATTGGGGAGAGCTGCTTAAGAGTGGAAGTGATCAGGTGAGAGTAAGGAGATGCGAGGTGGTTTGGGCACGTGAGAGGAGAGAAGAAGGGTGGGTGAGGCATTGCGCGGAGAGCTGTTTAGAGTGAAGTGCCAGGTTGACCGCAGTAAGGCGATGGAGTTGGTCTTTGGGCACGTGAAGAGGAGAAGGTTGGTGAGGCATTAGGGGCGAGCTGTTAGAGTTGGAAGTGCGCAGGTTGAGAGTAAGGCGATGGAAGGTGGTTTGGTGCCCGTGGAAAAGGAGAGAAGGGAGGGGAGGCATTGGGGAGAAGCTGTTGAGAGGGGAAGTGAGGTGAGAGGAGAGTAAGGCGATGGAGGTGGTTTGGCACGTGAATGAGAGGAGAGAAGGTGGTGAGGCATTGGGGAGAGCTGTTAAGAGTGGATAGTGTCAGGTGAGAGTTAAGGAGATGGAGGTGGTCTTGGGCACTGAGAGGAGGAAAGGTGGGGAGGCATTGGGGAGAGCTGTATAGAGTGGAAGTGTCAGGTGCAGAGAAGGCGCTGGAGGTGGTTTGGGCCAAAGTGAACGAGGAGGAGAAGGTGGTGAGGCCATTGGGGAGAGCTGTTGGAGTGGAAGTGCCATGGTGAGAGATAAGGCGATGGAGGTGGTTTGGGCACGTGAAGAGGAGAGAAGGTGGTGAGGCTTGGGGGAGGGATGAGCTGTTGGAGTGGAAGTGCCAGGTGAGTAGTAGCGACTAATGAGGTAGGTCTTGGGCAAGTGAAGAGGACCGAGAAAGGTGGGAGAGCAGATTGGGGAGAAGCTTGTTAAGAGTGGAAGTGTCAGGTGAGAGTACGGCAAGATGCCGAGGTGCCTCCCCTTCCTATTGCTGGGTCCTTGGGCCCCCCCCCCCCCCACCGTGAAGAGGCAGAGAAGGTGGTGACGGCATTTGGGAGCAGCTGTTTGAGTGGAAGTGTCAGGTCTGCGAGTAAGGATGATGGAGGTGGTTTGGGCACTGTGAAGAGAGGAGAGAAGGGGGTGGGGTTGACGCGCCTTTGTCGAGCAGCCTGTGGGAGTGGACCTCAGCGCGCGACATGGTGACAGAGCGTCATGGAGTTTGGAGTGGTGGTCCCTGTGCGGCACGTGAAGAGGAGAGAAGAGTGGGTGAAGGTGCATTGGGGAGACTTTGGAATGGAAAGCCAGTTCGCAGATCCAACGGGCAGGCCAAGGAGGCAGTGGGTGGAAGAGGATCTGCAGCTATAGGAGGGGGTGTTTGAGGCAATGGATAGAGATAGGTGGAGGCGTATCATCGGGCCGTCTCACCTATTTAAGGACACTACACAAAATCTCGACTTACACAGAAAGAAGAATCCATGGATGACACTGGTGACGAAAGTGTTGCATATTACTATTCACAAGGGTTAGAATTTTCTTCACAAATAAGGTTGTGTTCACAGAAATACATATTTTTTACTTTCCACTTCCGAGGCTGGTTACTGGAATGCCTCAGAAAATTAGCTTTATAAAAATGAAAATTCTACAAGTTTTTTGATAGGAGAAACGAAGTGAATGGTCTGATAATTGTGGTGTCAATAATACTACATACCATCTGTTTGTTCTGGAAGTGTGATCTCAGGGCCTCAGGGAGAAGGTCAGTTGTGCCTTACAGGAGAAGGTCATGTGTCTGCCTACAGGAAAGGTCATTGGTGCCTTACAGGAGAAGGTCATTGTGCCTTACAGGAGAAGGTCATTGTGCCTTACAGGAGAAGGGTCATTAGTGCCTTACAGGAGAAGGTTCATTGTGCCTTACAGGAGGTCATTGTGCCTTACAGGAGAAGGTCATTGTGCCTTACAGGAGGCTCATTGTGCTTACAGGAGAAGGTTCATTTTGCCTTACAGGGAGGATGGTATTGTGCCTTACAGGAGAGGTCATTGTGCATACAGGAGAAGGCAGTGTGCATACAGGGAAGGTCATTGTGCCTACAGGAGAAGGTCATTGTCGCCTACAGGAGAGGTCAGTCGTTTGACTTACGCCCCTTCTCCGCCCGAAGAAATCATAGGTTGTCTGTGTGTTTCTTAAAGTCAATGGTGCAGAGCCTTTCATGATCGTGATTTAATGCAAGGCACCAACAGCCATAGGGAGCTGTCAAAACAATAGCTGTGAACGAGGCGGTGGGTTTTTCCAGGGCTTTTTACAAGTCTGTTTTTAGGGAAATGATAGGCTGTAGGAAATTAAATTATTTTTGGTGCATAGCTATTTTGACATGTACCTATTAAACCTATAATTTATGCAACAGAAAAAAATCGGTGTCTGATAACGATACTTTAAGCCCCAGACACTGTGGATCAAACTTATAACATGGGGGTACATGGTATGGTGACATGGCTATGGTACCATGGATGGTTAACATGGTATGGTTACCATACCATGTTACCACTAGGAAATGGTTAGGAAAATGGTTGTGAGCTTTATATAACCTCTGCTGATCCTCACCTACTCTCGTCCACAAGGCAGGGTGGCCAGGGTCTGTAACAAGGGTGGACAGGGTGGCCAGAGTCCGGGCGGCCTCCTCAAGCTGTGGGAGGAGAACAAAAGGAAATCAGAACCATTGGAAAGAAAAATAAATATTAATAAATAATTTATTATAAAACCCGTGGCAGTCTTACAAGAGGCTTGCACGTGCCTCCATAACTCTGTCAACACAAGGTATGACCACACAGGGAGGTTGTTATGCGGGGTCAATGGAGGAAATAGAGGTGTTGTTTTTGTTGTACGTAATATAATAGTTAATAAAATGAAGAAGGGAAAAAATGTATGCCCAAAACCGTTTGATCAGACAGAAGAAGATGTCCTTCTTGAGCAAAGCTGATGGGTCATGTCCCTTAGCCATTCTGACAGTTTTCACTGAATCTGTGACCAAAATTATTTTTGCCGGCCAAAGGGGGGGCAAAAAACTGACTCGAGGATTGCTTGTGGAAACCCTTTCTGCCAATTGTACTTGGTCTTAAAACAAAAAAAAAACACTATCAGTCCTGGAGGGCAAAGATGCAGGGATGCAAGGTGTTGGGCTTGGGTCATTGCTATCACTATGCAGGCTCCGTATTCCAATTAGCTGGTATAACTTTGGTGAGGAAAAATTAATATTTTGTGAAAAAACAACAAACTGTCACGCAGCACACTCTCCTCTGATTCTTGCAATGCACCATTATTTCCCAACAGCTCATTAGAAAGGTCTTTGGCTGCCCAGCACATCACAACTACCAACAGTTCTTGCCTCCGCGCTCATAGGTTTTGAGTTATTTTATAAAAAACATGATTTTTCATCAAAATTCCAAAAAATCATCAAGGGGATACACCCTGCATATTTGGTGAAAATGTTCACCCCTCGATATCAGAAATGAGTGTGTAGCCAGCTTTGCGTCCTGGTGACCCGAGCCTGGACGTCAGTTTTGTGATGACCCCAAGGCTCCCCTATGTATGTAGTATGTATTTTTTACAAGGAGAAGAAACATACCTATAAATCAAATATCTATGAACGTGAAGTAGCATTTCGGTCAAGAATGGTAATGCAGACGATGAGATAGATGATGATGATGATGAAACTATAGGAAAAGAGAAACAAACAGTAAGAAGGAAGAGATGAGGAGGAGGCCCTATTGCGTCTAGGAAGGAGCTGGGAGGATTACAAAGGACTTAACAGGAAAACAAACAGCAACAGACCGATAGGTCCTTACAAGGCTGTTTTGCTTTAACTGAAAACTGCACTAACTAACTGAGATTAGAAGAGAGAAAGGATAGTAAAGTAAAGCTCCTCCCCACCCACCCGATCCAGTCCAGCCGAAGCTGGCCGAAAATGAAGTGATACCATGCGTATAGAAAAAACTGCATGGAATTTTGTGAGGAAAGTTGAAATCTGTATCTATGACTACCTACTACTAGTTTTGTGGTGGTAGGTTTTAGTGCTTGATAGATTTGGTCATGTTATGCGTGTTTTGTAATGGTGTGAACGACAGTGTGGAGGTTCAAGGGTGTGCGGCAGCCTTGCTGGCGCTTTCTTGGGAGGCCAGCAGTCAATCAGGCCCCAGCTCCGTTCATCCCCTGCGGATTGTGTACTTTCCATGTAAGGACGCCGTACACTTCAATTCCTCCTGCAAGCGGTAAGCAGTGACCCCTGGTACCTTAAATCCCGATTGTGGTCACTACTGACAGGGCCCTTACTGGTCCACAACACCGTCACAGGTCGAGAGTAAGTAGTGGTAGCCGTTACTCGGGGCTATCTGTGTGTGTTATGAGGTCAATGTAGTGTTGGTGTAGCTCAGTGTGGAAGTTCAAGGGTGGTGTCGGGCAGCCTTTACCTGGCGCTATTGTTGGGATGCAGCAGTCCATCAGCCCGATCTCCGTCAATCCACTGCGGTAGTGCACTTTCCCAGTAGGAACGCCGTGCACTTCAATGCCCCCTGCAGCAGTGCCCTGGTATATAAATCCCAATGTGGTCACTAACTGACAGGGCCCTTACTGAACGCACAGCCCGTCACAGGTCAAAAGTTGTAGTAGTGACCGTTTTACTCGGGCTGTCCCTTAGACGTTGGGAGGGGTTGTGTAGACGTTACCTCGCAATCATTTTACGAATGAGAGTAAGTATCAGAAGGCCCGCGAGATCACTTTCTTATTCCGAGATAAACCGGGACAACCGGGGATTTGAATATGAAATATTTATTCGAGGCATTTTTAATGATTCTATTGTATTTGAGTTTCCTACGTCTGAGGGCAGCCGCATTCCATACGGTTACAACCTGCTTTGTGAAAGAGTACTTGCTTCGTTCGTTACAAACCGTTTCCTGCTTTTTTAAATCCGTGTTCTAGTTGAGCTTGACGGTCCTAGCGTGAAAGATTTCTGGGACTACGTTCGAAATCCATTGAAGATTTTAAAGACTTCGATGAGGTCACCTCTTACTCTTCGTTTGTTAGTGGGAATAAGTTAGTTCTTTGAGCCGATTTTCCGTACGATTTATTAGTACGCAATCTAGCGTTCATTTTTGGTTATTCTGCGCTGTATTTTTTCTAGTTTATCTATGTCCCGTTTTATAATAAGGTGACCAGAACTGCACACAGTATTCTAGATGGGGGCGAACAAGCGAGTAAAAAGGTGAGTAATAACTTTTTCAGATTTGAAACTGAAGTTTCGTCCAATACTCAGCCAACCAATTTTTTTTTCCTTTTTTACTACCTTTTTAAATTTTGGTTTTTCCGGTTTTAGTTTTTTCGGTTTAAATAAGGGGGGGCCAAAATTTTTTTTCTTTATAAACATTTTGGTTATTTTTG
>JACEEZ010004884.1:7500-12500 GCA_016584305.1 Chionoecetes opilio | reverse complement strand
ACAAGGATGTAAGTGTGTGGTGAACACGCTTAGTACTTGAATGTTGGGATGGGTTCAGGGTAGCGGGGGTGGGTTCAGGGTAGCGGGGGTGGGTTCAGGGTAGCGAGGGTGGGTTCAGGGTAGCGGGGGTGGGTTCAGGGTAGCGGGGGTGGGTTCAGGGTAGCGGGGGTGGGTTCAGGGTAGCGGGGGTGGGTTCAGGGTAGCTGGGTGGGTTCAGGTAGCGGGGGTGTGACGGCCAATCAGCGTGCAGGGCGAGGCGGCCATGCGAGCCTCGGCCAATCACAGACCAGCACGGGGCTATACCTTGGCCGGGAGGAATCACGCGGGAAATTCAAGTGTATTTCAAGGACTTAACCCCTTCACGCCCAAATCTTTCCTTGGCTATAAAAAATTGTCTGTTGTCGAACCATAGAATTACGAAAAGTGACTAAATAAACCAAATTAGCTAGTGGATAAGGATACTAAACAGGTCATATCTATAAAAACATTGCTTATATTCATTAAAAATCATCTAATGGTGGTCAAATTACAATAAAACTACGTTCTGGGCCTCAAGGGGTTAAGGACATTAGAACGTAACACATTGAAGGAAATAAGGAAGCTACAAGAGGCTGTGAGACCTACACGTGGTAGTTCCTGTTACTTAACACTACCTACATCCACCTTTCATCCCCATCCATGAATGTATCCAGCCTCCTGTAAAGATCCCTATTGACTCCGCACTGACTACCTGACGACTGAGTCCATTCCAATCATTTACCACCCTATTTGTGAACCAGTTTCTCCCTATTTCTTTTTTAAATCTACGCTTTTACATGGCATCTCTCCCCATCCTTCTCTGCCTACCTTACCTTCGTTCTGCCTTGCCTTTATGGATGATCTCCCTTCACTAAAGACCCGTCACCCTCCCGCCTATAACAAAACCTTACTCCCTTGTAAAAAAAAAAAAAAAAAAAGGCCCACAAAGATCTTGAAAATACTTTGATACAAAAAACTGAGGACTAAACAGTTATTATTTATAAACAAATTTTCCACGGATCCTGTGGATAAAAATATTTTTGCGCGCAGAACATGGCGGCCAGAAAATCTGTAGCAAGATTGTTGGCGAACACGTTTTGCCCCATTTTAGCACCGTAACTATTAGTCCTAGGGGAGACATGCATAGAAGCAAAGTTGTGGTGCTAGTAAAGGTCTGTCAGCTGCAATCAGTACTTCCATTACCTCTTATACTTTCTGAGATAATTGATGTTTTGTGAAAAAAACAAACAAATGTCAATATGCCAGTAACTACATCCCAAAAGGATTTCCATATAGCTCAAAAAGAAAAGGTCGTTGCCTGCCCACAGGTTTGGATTTTACCGTGTGGTCTGGCCTCAGTACACCTGAAAATTTTTTGAGTTCGTGAAAATTTCACACCTCAGATTCTCATGAAATTGTCCATCGCGGCTTTGCGTTCAGTCAGATGACACGAATCTGTCGTCAGTTTCTGATGAATACACTGGTTCAGCCTATTTAGCCGATTAGACTATGTAGCCTTATACACCCGGGGGAATATCCTCACTACAGAGCAAATATAGGAACGTCAAGGGCCAGAGTCATGGATGCCAGGCAGTAGAGTGCTGATGATGACTACAATGCTTCAGCCTACTTAGTCACATTTAGACCTATGTACCCTTATACAAGCTCATTGGGAATATCCTTCAATACAGAGCAAATTAGCAACGTTCAAGTACAGAGTCATGGAGGCCAAGGCATTAGAGTGTGATGTGACTACAATGGTTCAGCCTATTTTAGCCTATTTAGACCTATGTACCCTTAACAATCATGAGAACATCCTTCACTACAGAGCAAATATAGGAACGTCAAGTGCAGAGTCAGAAGGGCCAGGCATTAGAGTGCTGATGATGGACACTAAATGCTCAGCCTATTAGCCTATTTAGAACCATGTTTAGCCTTATACAAGCCATGGGAATATCTTCAATACAGAGCAAAAATACTAGGAACGTCTCAAGACAGAGTCATGGAGGCCAGGCATTCGAGTGCTGATGATGAACTACAATGTTCAGCCTGATTAGCCTATTTAGGCCTATGTACCCTTATACAAGCCATGGAATATCCTTCAACATACAGAGCAAATATAGGAAAGTCAAGTGCAGAGTCATGGAGGCCAGGCATTAGAGTGCTGATGGATGGGGACCCGATGGGGATTTGAATGAGTGAGCGTATTTAAACAATTAGTAATAATAAAAATAACAGCAACTAATAACAAAAAAAATAATATGATAATAACACTAATAATAATATTGATAAATAATAACAAATCAATAATATTGATAATAACAAAATAATAATAATAGTGTCATCCATTATTTATTACTGTTATTATCATTATTAGTATCAGATGTTACTTTTAGGGGCGAGAGAGAGAGAGATGATAGAAGAGAGAGAGAGAGGAGAGAGGAGGGAGACGAGAACGAGAGGACCCGAGAGAGAGAGAGAGGAGAGAGGAGAGACGAGAGAGATGAGAGAGAGAGAGAGAGAGAGATGATGAGGAGAGCAAAAAAAAAAGGACTTCACACATCCTCTCTCAAAACTTTTTACAACATCAGATCCTTTAATTTGCCAATATAAAACCCCTTTGTTTCATTGTATATTTAAGCAACACACACACACACACACACACACACACACACACACACACACACACACACCACACACCACGCCTTCAGTACGTATATATATTTAGAACTCCATTACCGGCATGTTTGATTTCTGTAATTAAAACGCCTTCATCTAATTTTGGCGCTTTCTCTGGCTATTTCATTATCAACATTATTATTATTATTATTCTCTCTCTCTCTCTCTCTCTCTCTCTCCTCTCTCTCTCTCTATCTCTCTCTGTAGTCTGTACTGTCTGTCGGATGTCTCTCTCTTTGAGTATCCTATTAGTCGGTATGTCTGTCTCTCCTATTGTTTAGTCATGTCTGTATGTCTGTCTGTCGTCTGGTCGTCTCGTCTGTTATGTACGTGTCTTGTCTGTTCTGTCTGTAGTCGGTCTGTCTTGGATGTCTGTCTGTCTGTCTGTCGGTCTGTTCTGTCTGGCTGTCTGTCTTCTGTCTCGTGCCTGTCTTGTCTGTCTGCTAGGGATGGTCGGTCTGTCTCTGTCTCTATGCTCTCGACGCAGTCTTGCCGGGCTGATCGCGCGCCGAGGCGACTGGTGACGGAACTCTCGGCGAGGCAGGGGCTCGCGCATTCAGACGTTCGTTAAAATAGTAGTCAGGAAGCGGAGCTGCATCATGAGTCGCAGGCTCGAGAGCTAGCGCTCTCGCGAGCGATTCTCGAGATCGCGTACTCTCTCCTCTCTCTCTCTCTCTCTCTCTCTCTCTCATCTCTATAAGAAACCACTCCACCAAACACATATCCAGTTGTACATTGTCCTTTAATTACAGCCTCTCTTCCTCCTCCACGCCCTCACCTTCCATCCCCTCGCCTCCTCCCTCTCCCCCACCTCCTCCTCTTCCTCTTCATCCTCCTCCTCCTCCTCCCTCCTTCCTTCCTCCCTCCTCCTCCTCCCCCTCCCTCCTCCTTCCTCCTCCCACACTGGTTCCCTTTAATGAAATAAATTATTATAATTATTATTTATTTATTCTGTTTAAATTCATTAATTCTTTTATTGTATCTATTTGAACGAGAGAGAGAGAGAATTGAGGAGAGAGAGGAGAGAGGAGAGAGAGACCGTGAGGAGAGAGATGATGAAGAGGAGCAGGAGGACGAGAGAGGAGACGGAGAGAGGACGGAGATTGGGAGATGAGAGAGGAGGAGAGAGAGAGAGAGAGAGAGGAGACGATGAGAGGGGAGGATATGGAGAGAGGAGAGAGAAGGAAGGAAAAAAAAGTGGTCATCACTTAAAAATCATATAAAAACTTAACTTAAAGGCTAATTAATAGAATAAACCGATTCTTTAAAAAAACAAGGCTTTAAGGGGGAAGAAATTAGATTAGAATCATCATTTATTGCCTTTAGAGAGGAAAGTGAGGAGACGGAGGGAGGCAGGGATGCAGTAACGAGAGAGGAGATGGAGAGAGAGGAGAGGGGAGAGAGAGAAGGAGGGAGAGAGGGGAGCGAGAGGAGGAGAGAGAGAGAGAGAGGAGGAAGGGGGACGAACGGAGAGAATGAGGAGAGAGAGAGAGAAGGAGGAGAGAGACGAGAGGAGGGAGAAGAGAGAGAGGCAGAGAAAGAGATGAGTCTTGTGAAGGATGAAAGAGAGAGAGAGGGGAGAAAGAGGAGGGAGAGGGGAGCGGGAGGAGAAGAGAGTGAAGAAGAGAGTGAGGGAAGAGAAGGAGGTAGAGAGCAGAGAGCAGAGAGAGGAGAGGGATTGGGAGGATGGAGATGAGGGTCGTACGAATGAGAGAGGGGGGGGGGGAGGGGAGGAGAAGGAGGAAGAAGAGGAAGAGGGAGAAGAGAAGGAGAGGGAGAGAGGAGGACACTGAGGGGGAGGAGAGAGAGAGAGAGCAGAGAGACGAAGAGAGAGGAGAGAAGAGGAGAAAAAAAAAAAAAAAAAAAAAGGTCATATCCTTCCAAAAAAAAAAACTTAATAAGGCTATAAACGATCTAAAAAGGCTCTACAAGGGAAAATAGATTCAGCCTTTATAGTTTCACGAGGGGATCTGAGTGCCTTTTTTTCCCCTCAGAACCAAGTTTATCGTGTGGACTTATTCCTTAACATCCCAAAATAAGACCACAACATCCACCATCCACTATCCTTCATCCACTATCTGCTCACCCTTTCAGAAAAAAAAATAATATCGAAATTAATACATAAATACAGTAACTTAATTTTTATAATACTACCAGATGCACTTTCCCTCGCTTTCCCCCCTCTATCCTCTATCTCTATCTCTCTCTCTCTCTCTCTCTCTCTCTCTCTCTCTCTCTCTCTCTCTCTAAAGGTCATAAAGGATGATTCTATTTTCCTTTTTAGAGCCTTTTCAGATCTTTTT
>JACEEZ010004884.1:0-5000 GCA_016584305.1 Chionoecetes opilio | reverse complement strand
GTTAATGGAACATAATGGAACAAATCATAAAACATCTCATAGACATGTATACAAAAAAAAAAATCAATATGTGGGATGTAGGTTCGAACCCCGGCTCTTACCCTTATCGGTGTGGCCACTCAACCACTCAGCCAGTCAGCCGTGTCTCAATTAACGCGAAGGTGAGATCCTCGTCACATTCACTGCCCTTTAGACTCACACTCACACTCACACTCTCTCTCTCTTCTCTTCTCTCGCTATCTCCTCCTCTATCTCTCTCTCTCTCTCTCTGCTCTCTCGTCTCTTCTCTTCTCTCGCCTGATGCACAAGACTAGATAGTAAAAAAAAAAAAAAAAAAAATTGATTCCTCTCGTGAAAATAACCAAGTGATATTTTTTTTTAAGGGTATATTTGCCTTAGTAAATGAGTAAACAGTAAAGCTATAGTAGTATAATTAAGTAAATAGCTATAGTTAAAGGGTAATATATAAGTAGAGTATTAAAATAAATGTCGGATACCTCTCGTAAAAATAAGCGAGTGATATTATTTTCCTGGATTTGTCTTAGTCATACGTCGTGTTGTGTTGTTTGTAATCTGAAAGTGTTGTGTTGGGTAAGCGTCTCCTTACTCAATCCTCCTCCTACCCTCTCCTCCTCTACCTCCTTCCTAAGCAATCTTATAATATCCTCATACTCCTCCTCCTCCTTACCAGTCCTCCCCTTCCTCTATCTTCTTCTTAATGGATCATCTTCCTCCATTTGTCCCCGAAATTACTTGCTTTTGTGTCTTGGGATTCTCGTTTGCATCAGGAATCCATTGCCTGTTGTGTACCCTTCCAAACAAACGGTGTGAGAGAGAGAGAGAGAGAGAGAGAGAGAGAGAGTAGAGAGAGAGAGAGGAGAGAGAGAGAGAGAGGAGAGAGAGAGAGAGAGAGAGACGACGACGAGAGAAGAGAGAGAGAGGAGAGAGCACGAGAGCGAGAGGAGAGAGAGAGAGAGAGAGAGAGAGAATAAAAATAAAATAAAAATAAAAATAAATATATGCTGGACTAAGGACGATAAGATTTCCGAATTGATAAAAAAAACAAATATGCTAATAAACAATATATGAATACCCTGGTCTAAGAAGGTTATAGAGTTCTAGAGTGTATAGGTAGATAGAGTTAAGAGGGTGTATAGGGTAAGTAACCTAAGCCAGTATAATAATGAGGTACAAGCTAATACCTGGCTATGATTTTTTTTTTTAATAATGCTACAAAAGTGATAAAAAACATATGATAATAATATAAAGTGTAAATACAAGTAACTTAAGGAAGCTATAGAGTTAAGGAATTGATAGTGATATAGAGTAAGTAACCTAAGCCAGTACAATAATGAGGTACAAGGCTGTCACTACCTGGCTATGAAAAAAAAAATTAATAATGCTACAAAAGTGATAAAAAGCATATATGATAATAATATAAATTGTAAATACGAGTAACGTAAGGAAGCTGTAGAGTTAAGGAATTGATAGTGATATAGAGTAAGTAACCTAAGCTAATACAATAATGAGGTACAAGGCTGTCACTACCTGGCTATGAAGAAAAAAAAATAATAACGCTACAAAGGTGATAAAAAACATATGATAATAATATAAAGTGTAAATACGAGTAACTTAAGGAGGCTATAGAGTTAAGGAATTGATAGTGATATAGAGTAAGTAACCTAAGCTAATACAATAATGAGGTACAAGGCTGTCACTACCTGGTTATGAAAAAAAAAATAATAATGCTACAAAAGTGATAAAAAACAAATATGATAATAATATAAATTGTAAATACGAGTAACTTAAGGAGGCTACAGAGTTAAAGAATTGATAGTGATATAGAGTATGTAACCTAAGCTAATACAATAATGAGGTACAAGGCTGTCACTACCTGGGTATGAAAAAAAAAAAAATAATGCTAAAAAGTGATAAAAAACATATATGATAATAATATAAATTGTAAATACGAGTAACTTAAGGAGGCTATAGAGTTAAGGAATTGATAGATAGAGTGTTGGGTAAGTAACCTAAGCCAGTACAATAATGAGGTACACAGCAGCTAATACCTGGCCGGGTGTCGCGTGTCCCATAAGAGTGTCCCGTGTCCGCTAAATCATCACCATCACAGCTCGGAAACCCTTTTGTGGCGCCTCACTTCACCTCCTCCTTAGCCTCCTATTACGACCTTTATTCCTTTGTTTTTATTACTATACCACTACCACTACTACTACTACTACTACCACTACTACTACTACTACTACTACTACTACTATAAACCAACTACTACTAACTACCACTACTACCACTACCACTACCTTTCCACATACTCTTATACTACCACTACCACTACTACACTACCACTACACTACTACCACTCCACTACTCTACTAAACACTACTCTTACTACTACTACTACCACTACTACCAACTACCAAATACTACCAATACTACTACTACTACACTACTACCACTACTCTTTCTACTACTAATACTATTACTATACCCCTACTACCACTACTACTATACTACTACTACTACACTACTCTTAAATACCACTACTACCACACTTTATACTACTACCACTACTACCACACTACTACTACTCTACTACTACTATACTACTACACTACTACTACCACTACTCTTAAATACTACTAAATCTTACTACTACATAATACTACTACCACTACTACTACTACTACTACTACTACTACTACTACCACTACTCTACTTACTACTACTTAACTACTACCACTACTACTTTTACTATACTATACCTATACCACTACCACTACTACCAATACTCTTAAAACTACTTTCCATCCTTACCCTATTTACTTACTTTATTCTTTTTTTAGTCTTATTCCCCTTCCGTTTCTATTATTCTTCCTTTCTTTTCTCCTTTTCTTCCTTTTCTCCTTCTTTTTCCTCCATTCTATTCCCTTCCTTTATTCCTTATTTATCCTTTCTCTTTGCCTTTCTTCCCTTTATCTCCCCTCTCTCTTCCCACTCTCTACCTCTCTCTCTCTCTCTCTTTTCTCTCTGTTTTCTCTCTCTCCCTCTCTCCTCTCTCTTCTCCCCTCCCCTCTCTCTCTCTCTCTCTTCTCTCCCCTCTCTCTCTCTCTCTCTCTCTCTCTCTCTCTCTCCCCCTCTCTCTTTTCTCTCTCTCTCTCTCTCTCTCTCTCTCTCTCTCTGACTGTGGACTGTAAATGCCTTTCTCCTCCTCCTTCTCCGCCTCAACCAAACAAATTCCATCTCTGGAAATTCATCTTATGAAGAGAGACTGCGGAAACAAATATGTTTTCCTTAAAGGATCTTTTAGAATCCGTGGGGACTGATAGAAACCTTTTAAGATCCTAAAAGGATTTGATGTCTTTAATCAAGAGAACCTATTCGAGCTTTCAACTCAAGGGGACAACAAGAAATAATGGTTTAAAAACTAAACGGTCAACGTTGCATCACTGATCTCCGTATAAATTATTTCAATGTGAGAGTCGTGATCGATGGAAAGTTCCCCAGCAAATGTTGTCGAAGCCAGCACAATAACTCATTTAAAAACAGACTAAACGCGCACGTAAAGTAAATGGGTTTGATATGCCCTGCGAATTCATATTAGTCCCCCGGATTTGATTAGTTGTAGTGGGAGTGGTAGTTGTAGTTAGTATATTTCATACCCTATCTTTTTGCACTACGAAAATCCATGTTCTTATCTTTTAGGGACATGGTTTTCATTTTCCAAAATGTTTCTTTACAAGTAGTTGATAGTTAGTAGTATGTAGTTTCAGCAGATACCCTCGTTATGGACCAATAGGTCTCCTGGTGTCTGTTATTCCTATGTAATCCTATGTAATCCTCCTCCTCCTCCTCTCGCCGCCGCCTCCTTCCTCCCCCTTCGCCTCCTCTCCCCCTCCCTTTCCCCCTCCTCTCCTCCTCCCTCCTCCTCCTCCTCCTCTCGCCGCCTCCTCCGCCTCCTCCTCCTCCTCGGCAAGACACAACCGTCATAAGGGCTTTGATCACCGCTATAAAAAGTCCTAAAGCCGTGTCCTAAATGGCAGTGATATGCAAACACGCGCCTCAAACACGTTCCCATGTAGTAACTCAAGCGGGACAGTTGCCAAGTGGGAGAGAGTAACATCCCTTTTGGCTCTCCCCACTTCCTTATCAACTAGTTCTAACCCTACATAAGGAAGCTATAAGAGGCCATGAGACCTACCTATGCCTTAGCTAGACCTTCCTAGATATCTTGTGTTATGTGGTACCTGTCCCCCAGTGTTGTAGTCAAGACCAGACCCTCTGAGACCGAGACCAAGACCAAGACCAGACCTTCCGAGACCAAGACCAGACCCTTCGAGACCAAGACCAAGACCAGACCTTCCGAGACCAAGACCAGCCCTCCGAGACCAAGACCAAGACCAAGACCAAGACCCTTCGAGACCAAAACCAAAACCAAGACCAAGACCCTCCGAAACAGACCAAGACCAAGAACAGGCATATAAAAATACAACACTGCTGTCCCCTCGCCTCTATAGACTCCCTCTCCTATTACCATCGTCTTCAACACTGGTAAACAACACACACACACACACACACACACACACACACACACACACACACACACACACACACACACACACACACACACACACACACCCCAGGGTAAGGACACGTAAGAAATGCTGATAAAGGGAAAAAATGAAGGAAAAAAAAAATATTTGTGTAAGCTGAACACAAAAAATGACAAAAACTGACAAAATTTCACACAAAAGAGATATGTCCAAGCCCTTCTCCTGACCTCACGTGTGTATTCTCATTCGATTTCCTGACTGGTCTATATATTTTAACGTGTGGTAGTTAAGTGGTTAGTAGTTAGGTAGTTAAGTTAAGTGGCGAGTGTGGTAGTTAAAGACATTGTGCAATTTGCCTTCGATTTTTGACTTCAAGATACCAGTTAATGTGGGAAAAATTGCTACAAGTTCATTCCTTTTTCTGAAATATTA
>JACEEZ010004883.1:0-24029 GCA_016584305.1 Chionoecetes opilio | reverse complement strand
GGCGGGGGAAGGGTTTTAAAGTACGGCCCTTAGGTCACCACGTGTCCCGGTGGCGGAAAAGAAAGTTTACGTTTAACCTTGTACCAGGACCGCTGTCACCAAATGTAAGGTGGCTAGTAAGTCACCTGTAGGGTGAGCAGAAACAGGTATCTCTGTTTTTGATAGTTGTTTATTAAGACACTGGTACAGAAAAAGGGGTAACACGTGGTTATAAGGTGAATGGGAGCGGACCGTGAGCTGCTCCTGCCGCGCTTGGATGTCTTCTGTTGACTCGAGACTTCCTGTATATATAAAAGGCTGGGACGTCTAATCTCTTAATGGGAGTGTCGGCAATGATCAAAAGGGAAAAACTGGTGATGTCGACATGGAAGTGGGAGGCTAGACCTAGGTGAAGCCTTTAGCGAGAGAGAAACGTGGTCTGGAAGGTGATCAGCCTAGGAAAACTTTTGGAAGGCGATTAGCCAGGTGTACAAGGACCCAGCATCAACCATACAGAACACAGAACACACAGTGCAACACTAAAATAATAATAATCTACAATCGCAGTCTGCTGCATACTCATTGATGGCATGGCAATGTGTCAGGCCCTGATCGAGAATCATTCAAGACTCAATGATCTTGGAAAGGTGGTTCTAGACCGAATTGTGCGTCTTCTGAAGAACAGTGTCAGGGATCCTTCCATTGACGTTGTGACGTTGGTCCTTTGACCGGTACGACAGAGAACAGTCAAATAAGTCGACTGAACGACACAGAAGAGGAATGATGGATTCCCAGATTCAACTACCAGATACAAGGGAACGGGGACGTCCCGAACTACAGGAACTTCCTCAAAACCAGTACAAAAAAGGTAGTTAGCTTCATTCATCTGTCAGTACATCTGCGACAATGGACAAGATCTCCTGCCTGCAGATAAATCGGTATACTGGCGGGTGGATTTTGAAGATGGAGAAGTGGTCAAAGTTTTTGAATGAAGTGGGTGTGTCCAGTCTTGAGGGCTGTACAGCACACAAGAGGAGAGGGACACTTCGTGTGGTATTTGCATGCAATCATGTTATCGAGAGACCATCCAAGGATAATCATTCGGTGTGACGACACGGATGTCCTTGTCTTGTTGGTGTATTACTGGAGCAGGGGAGCACTGGCCGAGAAGTATATATGCATGCTGGGCACTCAGGGAAATTCGTCTCAAAGGAACGTACCTGTTCACCATATCAGTACCAAACTAGGCAAAAACAGCATGCAAGTCATTACCAGCCGTGCATGCTCTGTCAGGATGTGACACGACAAGTGCTCTATACAGAAATTGGAAAGCGAACGGCATATTCAGCTCTCACCAAAAAATTTAGATGCCTTACAGGGCCTGGAAGCATTCCAGGATGTGCCTACCTTCCGAGATCCCGCAAGACGATTTGTCCTTCTCACTGGAAAAAATACAAAAAAATCTCATTCACTGAATGAGCTTCGTTTCGTACTCGCCCCCACAACTGATAACCCGCACCTTCTGCCCCCAAAAGGGGATGCCTTCGAAAAAACATTTTGGGGCCAAAAATACCAAAAGTGGTGTGGGTCAATCAACGAAACTGAACCGGGGCCTTTTGGGCCCGGGGTGGATGTAAGAAAAGGGAAAACCCGGTCCAAAATGTCAAGAAAAATGGACCACAATTGCCCTAACTATTTGTTCACAAAAAAGGTTTGCGGAAAAAATGCCATGTGCATTGCTGGGTCTTGGGGGTTTTGTTTTTGCCTGTGGTTGGAAATGGGAATCGGGAGAAAAGGAGGTGAAATAATGAATCTGTAGGCCAAAAATTTTGAAATCAAAAAATTTTTTTTTAAAAAAAAACCTTTTAAGAATTAACTTTAATTTTTTTTTTAAATAAAAATTTAAGTTTAAATTTTGAATCTAATAAAATATTTTCAAAATCCATTAATGGTATTTTAATTTTTAATGCCAAAAATAAAATTTTTAAGATTAAAAAAAAAATTTTTTTGGGTTAAATTAAATTAAAAATCCCATTTTAATTTTTGTTTTAAAAATAGATTCAAATAGGTTTTTCCCAAACCAAAAAATATATTGTTGTTAAAAATTTTGGGGATTTTTTAAATCCCTTTTTTTGGTCGCCACCCACTAAAATTAAAAGGGTTCTTTTAGGGGGGGGGCAAAGGGGGGGGGGGGGGGGGGGAAAGGGGGGGTTGTAAAAAAAAAACTTCAAAAAATTTTACAAATTTTTTGGGGAAAAGGGGAATAAGGAAATTTTTTTTGGGGGTAATGGATGGGGAATTGTAAAACCGAGTAAAGCTTTTGATAAAAAAAAAAAGTAATTAGATATTAAAAAAAAAGGTAGTCCTAAAGAAAAATTTAAAAAACTAAATAACCCCAAAAGAAAAAAACCTAATAAACCCCAAAACTTCAAAATTTTTACCAACCTTTAAACCACGAAAAAATTTTTCAAAAACGATTTTTTTTCGGGGTAAAAATGGAAGGAGGGGCCCGGCTTTTTTGAGACACTATATAATTCAAAACCTTAGAGCCAAAACTCCCCTCCCCCGAGGAGGACATGTCAGGCCATCGCTATGGTTCTTTTTGGGTTAAAAAAATTCAGGGGAAATCGGACATCCACAGTCCTTTTATTTCTTTTTAAAAACCCCCATATTTTGCTTTGAGGCATGAAATCCTCGATTCACCATCGTTATAATTTTTGTTACACATGGACCAAAATAAGCCAATACTCTTCATGAAAACGAGATATTTTAGAGGGAAAATAAAGGTTCTTAAATTCTGAGTGAGGGAGGAGAGAAGAGAGCCAACTGATGGCGCCTGTCCCTTTTAGAGGGGAAACAAGTAAACCCTTTTAAACCCGACCTGTCCCCCCAGCGCTAAGACCTCAGGCCTAGGCCCCTACCCGGCCATCCTTGAGGCGATATAGGGTCCCACATCGGAATAGGACGTGAGAGAGAGAGAGGAGAGAGAGAGAGAGGGAGGAGAGGAGAGAGAGGGGGAGAGAGAGAGAGAAGAGAGGAGAGAGAGGGGAAGGAAAAAAAGGAAAAAAAAAAAATACAAAAATGATTCAATAATTTTTCTCCTTCCTCCTCTTCCCGATGTCAAATTTTCATCATAAGCTTTAAAAATGACTAAAATTAGGGGAGCGAGGTCATAAGTAGTATAAATTTTTTTTTTCGTTATTTATATAACTGTGGTGTGTGTGTGCGCGCGTGCGTGCGTCTGCTGCGTGCGGGTGCGTGCGTGCGTGCGTGCGTGCGTGCGGGTCGTGCGTGCGTGCGTGCGTGCGTGGTCGTGGTGCGTGCGTGCGTGCGTGCGTGGTGCTGCGTGGGCGTGCGTGGTGCGTGCGTGGTGCGTGCGTGCGTCGTGCCGTGGTCGTGCGTGCGTGCGTGCGTGCGTGCGTGCGTGGTGCGTGCGTGCGTGCTGCGTGCTGCGTGCGTGCGTGCGTGCGTTGGTGCGTCGTGCGTGGGGCGTGCGTGCGTCGTGGTCGGCGTGCGTGCGTGCGTGCGTGCGGCGGCGGGGCGTTTCTTGCGTGTGTGTGTGGAGAGAAGAGAGAGAAGAGAGAGGAGAAAGGGGGAGAGAGAGAGAGAGAAGAGAGGGAGAGACGTGACAGGTCCTAAAAGGGGTTAACGGGGTGTGGGAGGTATTACCTGGGCCCCGCCGACCAGACGATATTTAGGTCACAGGTGAAGACGCGAACACCTAGCCGGGGTTTCCCCGGGAATTTTACCCCCAACTATAATAAATTTAACAAAGGGGTTTTATTTTTTCTATTGTGTGCATTTCGGGTCTCATTATAGCTAACAAATTGAAGAAAGGACAGGGTCCTTTTTTCTAGGAGGAGAAAGAAAGGAGTCAAGGGCAAAATTTAAGGATTAAAAAAAATGTGGGAGCCTGGGAGTCAGACCGTTATCGGGGGTGGGGGGGGGAACCACAGGGCTGGGGAAGTGTTTTGTGTACATTTTACGGCAAACCCTCCACCGCCCTCCCCCAATCAAGAGGGAAAACAGGATATGACAACTCCACCTCGTGGGGGGACATGTGACTCTAGTGTTCTTGAATGAATAGTTTTTTTTCCTTGCCAAAATTTGTTTTTTTTTCAGATGGAGGTATTTTTTTTTCCGGAAACCCAATAATTTTTCTTCTTTTTTTCACACCAAATCCAAGGTCGCCGTTTCCATGAAAAATGTACGTCCATCAGAAAAACCACTAAAACGTTGCCAGGAAATAATAGTCAGTGTCTCAGAAACCAGAGAAGTGACAGAATTATACGAAAACCAAGTGCGCCCCACCCCGCATTCGCCAGTCCACCCGCCAGCTGCCGAGTAGTCCGCTTGTCTCGCCCTGCTACAGGATTATTACCCGAACCAAACCTAACCTAAACTCATAACGGGGGGGGGGTTTCCGCCCCCCTCGACTCCCCGGCGAGATTATGAAACCTAACCAAACCTTAACTTAACCTCCTATAGGGTTGGGGGGCCTCTGAAAAGGAGTGTGTGTCTGTAGTGTATGCGTAACCAACTTTATTCATTTCTACAATATGTATACAAGTTTTGAAGGTTACGCGGAAGTGGATTAATAATGTACAATATACTGAGCAAAAAATAATATAGAAAACGTAAGTGGTAACGGCGGTATCGACCGCGCAGTTCTCGTCCATAATAACCTTATTTTCCCCGATTGATTGATTTAATGCCTAAAAAGGTGAATGTGCCAGACATCAGAGGTCATATGGCACGAGTATTGGAAAAGTGTAGCAATACACATAACAGACAGCGGCTTCTCATCAGTTATAACACCATATCTCTTCATCTATCTGTTATATGCCGTAATTTTCTTCTTCTACAACCATTTGTCATTACTACTTTGTCACATTATGTAGTTTTTTCATGTCAAAGTGAGCCTTTCTTAACCTCAGCCACTCGTCATATTCTGCTCCAATGTCCTTTCTTTTCTCTTGTTTCCACGGGATAATTTTCTACATGACAGCCTGAGAGGTGTCTTTGCAACGCTTGCCTGCTATTCCTGATGGTCATGATGATAGGCATGGTTTTCCCCGCATCTGTACGGCATCACAATAAAGCCACGCGTCGCCGAAACTCACGTTTTCTAATGCTTCGGCTCTAGTCCCGTCAAGACCACGTTCAAAAACAGAAAATCTTGGGTTGGTCTTCGTAATCCAGGACGGTGCTTGGACGACAAAAACACGGCTCTATATTCAAATGATTTGGGATTGAGGAGTGAAGAAAAATTACCATTTATGAAATAGCTATAGTATATTACTTTACGCTCCCAACTTTCCGTCAATCGTGAGTCACAGGACTGACTCACTTTCCCCCGTTACACATGTTAAGTCTTTAAACCGACACTTATCACTGTCATGAGGAAAACCACAATGCCTACAACTGTTCTTCCTTGGTCCGACACTCAATGCTTTCATGGGAACTGTTTCACTCCTTTCACTCACAAAAGCCTTCTCTAGGGTAAGGATCCTTTCTACAATCTTAGTAGAAGTCATCTTTTGCAAATCTATATTTTCTGCAACTAAATTTGGAAAATATACTTCATGTTCAACAGCCATAAACAACTGATCCCTAACCCGTTCATCAAATTGTTCTCCAAAGTTACAGTCTTTCGCTAAAGCCTTGAGATCAGCATACAGTAAATTCAAAGTTTCACCCATCCTCTTCTTTCTCTGCTGAAACGCCAGCAAACTACGATGATACGATGGCTTTACATCATAATGCCCCTTCAGAAGCTTGCTTACTAAATCATCATAAGGACTTGGTGTGAGGTAACTCTACCATGCACAAAGGTTACCCAAACACACTGTATGTCTTCCGTACCAACTAACACCAGCAAACCATTCTTCTTCTTAGCTTCTCTCCCGTAATTCCCTAGGTGAGCAAAAAAAATCAGCCTCTAAAACATACTCTTAACACAGCTCCAGGGGAATCTTAGGAGGCGGTTCCAAGGATGGTCGGATCTTAACCTGGAGGCCCATGACGACATCCAGGCAGCTACAGAAGCATAGAAACAAAACTTGTCAAGCCCTCACCCAGGGTCAGGATGAGTTGAAGTTCCCCACGACGACGCTCAGGACGTCTGCAGGGGAGCCACATAAAGTAACGTCCATCTCACAGGCTTGGGCAGGACCCGGACTTGGGGACCACGGCCTTCTGAAGAAACCTCACGTTTTTCAACTTGCCCCGACCCGCTGGTTTCAATCCCCATCCTCGTCGCCAAATTGTTGCAAACTTGGGCAAGATTAAAGGCCAAATAAAACACCAGGGGACTGCCGGCTGTTTCTTTATTCTCCGAGGGTCCGCCAAAAAAACATAAGCGCTTTGGGGGTGGGGACATCAACAATACGGTATAGATGCTGAACACAAACAAAAGGGATTCAACGAACGGAATATAAGCCCAAATAAGTGTTTCCTAATCAAGATTCTAATTACCCAAAACAGTTAGTTAGGTAGTAAAAATATAACTAATAAATTTTACAACGTTAGGTTAGGTTAGTTAATTATTTTTTGGGTGGGGTCTCGCTAGGAGGGGTAATTTAGTCGTATTATTAGTGAGGTTAGGTTATAGTGAGGTTAGATTAGTAAAATAAAACATATTATATTTTTGTGGGTCCCGGGGGGTCGTTTAGGAGTGGGAGGGGGGTGAAAGGGGCAATCTCTCCCCCACTTTATAATTACATTTTATGAGGTTTATTGAAGAGGATCTGATGAAGGTCTGGAGGGTAAAAAAAACACTCTAAATAAGGGCGGGAAAGGGACTCTAGAATTTTACCTAAAATCATTGAGTGTGTATACATATCATGAAAAAAGCCCAGCCTGTCTCCAATCCCTACCTTCAAAAAAGCCTGGGGCAATTGTGCATATACTTCCCCGCAAAAACTTATCAACACGCTCAGCTAACAGCCCCAACAGCTACATATCATTTGCCAAGTGACTTATCCATTGGCACAAGTCATACCCATTAATACTACATCAAAAATGGTCTTTCAAAGTCAGAGACGGTCACTAAATAACATTGAATGTAATTTTAAATACTAAATTACTAAATACAATGGAAGAAAAAAATGGTATTTAAATTATAAATACATCCATTGTACTTCAAATACATCTTGTTAAAATTTACATTTTTAAATAAACCAACAAAATTTTGACATGGTCCGAAAAAAAATGGATTTCCTGTTTTTTTTTTTCTTGTTTTGTTAGATTTTGGGGTTTCCTTAGAAATTTCCTTCTCAGGCTAAATTTCCTAAAATAAGGAAATTTCTTTAAAGTGGAAACACTGGTTCACTGTAACATCGGGGCATTGCCAGAATATTGGCGCGGGTTTATAGCCAAATTAACTAAATAAACAAAGTATTTACATTTTATATTATGAGTATTTAAATACAATGTTATTTACATGCTCATAAAAGTATTTTGAATACTGTATTAAATACATGACAAACAAATGTATTATAAATTACATTTCTAAATGCACAAATGTATTTAAATACGGATTAAATACAAATGTATTTAAATACTGCCCAGCTCGTTCACAACAGTAGTATGAATTTTCCTTCCCGACACAAATCACGCCTGTATAGACATCCACCACGTTGCCTCTTTTCCTTGTTCTTTAGGCATAGTTATGAATACTTTTCTAGGTTTAATTGTAGTGTCGTAGCACCATTGGCACAAAACAAATATGACATGTTCTCTTTGTTAGGACATGTGAAGGATAGTAATGACGGTCTGCTGAGCCAAAAGAGGCCCGATCAGATATGGGCGAGATCGAGACAATGCGGCGTAGACTAAGTCACAACCAATCACAGCGCGTTCCGCCGTGTTGTAATATTTTGCCCAAAAAAAGCCATATATTTAATTTATGTGCATTTTTCAGCAAAATGAATATGAGTATGACATAAATGTATATTGAATATGATGATATGAGCCTATATTGCATCCAAAGCTTCAAAATATTCCGTGTTTTTAAGGCGGGTTCACACTAAACGCTTTTTGCTGTCCGTGTCTACGTGGGCGTGGCGTTCAGTGACGTCACAGTGACGTCACCCCTTCACTCCGCAGTCCCGCCCCCCCCCCTCCCCCCCCCTCCCAGAAGAATTGGGAGCTCGAATAATGTGAGCCTTAAGAGGCGCGTCTCTCAAGGTCAGTGACGTCATAACTGTTCCAGCAGCCGAGGGGTCACGAGGAGCCTGGTTCACACTACACAGCAGGGAGTGCCGTCACTGTGACGTGACTGTGCCGTCATGATGACAGACGCAGTAAGACTACGGACAGCAAAAACGTGAGTGTGAACCAGGCCTTAGTGTGAGAAACGGGTCCATTAGAAGGGCAAATAAAAGGTACATAATTAAAAAAATATATGTAGATAAATGGATTAAAGTACATACCTATGACTAACAATACTGTCTACTACTACTACTACTACTACTACGGTACTACTACTACTACAACAAACTATACTACCGTAGATAACACTAAAGTCGCAAAAGGACAACGTTTTTTTCGCTGTTGTACAGACGTCTGAAGGCGTTAATACTTTCATTTTTACATCCATGATGTCAGGAAAGTTAAAAGGGGCTATCTGGAGGTCATGTGTTTCATTTTGTGTCTTCAATCTGTGTCATAGTATGGCTATAAAGAACAAATAAAAAATGGCCACCAGCGTGGTGACAATAAACAAGGTCCCAATAGTTTTGGCGTTGTCCTCCCGCCGTAGCGTCGCGCGAAAAATCAAAAAAGAGTAGCGAAATTGAAAACCCGTATATACTTGGCAGGTACCAAAGCATAAAACAAACCCCCCGCTTGAAACAGGGTAGATTATACAAAACATGATATAAACTACTGTGTATCATCTTCAGTGGCACATCGCTACACAATCAGTAGCTGATGCTATAATGTCGTAATACTTTGGCGGCGGCGACCTAAAGTGTTATCTACGGTATTGTTTTACGCTAACTACCACGCGTACGCCTTATAACCACCCTATTTATAGCGGCCTTATCGTCTTTATCACGCAATGCATAAGGCCTTGATAAGGCGGCCGTATCGAGGTTTATGGCGCCGTATTAGGGGAGGCGGAGCGGGAGTGGTTATAACGTCCGACTGGGCCGTTCTCGGTGACCCAAGTTCGATCCCCGAAGAAAACCCAAAACTTTTCTGCACCGTCGAGTGGCCTAAGGACACCCACATGCCCTGCCCATCACTCTACCTTCGATTGGCGACGCATTCGGAGGACCACGGGGTGGGCGGCATGGAGCCTCTAATCACAGGCGCACTCTAACAATCCTGCCTGCGCCACCAGGGCGAGGGCCAAATCATCACAGGCCCTCAAGTGAACCTCCAGAGCTACCATCCGAGCAATGGGTCACCACTGCTACAGGCGCTATAGGCACAAATGTGGAAAAAAATAATAATAAAAAAAAAAACAACTCAAAGCCAACCATACGGTACCGTCAATAACACTTTAGTCGCAGCTGCAATAATGTCGCCAGCCGCCAAAATATTACGGAATATAGCTCTCACTATGATTTGTAGTGCCAATGAAGATGATACACAGTAGTTTATATCATGCAGTGGCGTAGCTAAGGGGGGGGGCGAGGGGGGGCTTGTTTGAAATCACCCCACGGGCCCCAGGAGAAAGGGGACCCCCAAATGCATCACTCAATCAAACAAAACTCTAGGGATCCTCTACGAAATTGGCTTAAAAACTCCTTGGAGTTTGTGTTTAATTTGATCTGTATCTTTCTGAGTCTACCATCATAAACTTTTTCAATTCCGATTAAAAAGGAGAGTATGGGCATTGAAAGTCTCAGAAAGTGGTCAAAATGCACCAAAATATGGTTCATTGTCCAAAAATTTCACGAATATCTCCAGGGTGGGCTCGTTCGCCGCTCCCCTCCCCCCCCCCCCCCCAAAACACCTGCAAACTTTAGAGGGGGCCCCCCAGGAGTAAGCCCCGGGCTCCCAAATGTTAGCTACGCCCTGATATGTCATGATTTTAGGTCCCCTTAGAGTAGGCACTAAGTATCGGATAGGAAAGATCGCCAACCAGGCAAACCCTGGTATACAGGCAACCAATTCCAGCATCTGGGGTACACATTACCAGGCTACACATTAGATAAAATCTTGAAAAAGAAAACATTACGTCTGGCAACGCCGTGCATCTGACCGAGGCCGGCTGTCCGCCCAGCGGCTCGAAAGAAAGCCATCATTCTCTTTTTGCCTCATCACGGCAACCACCTGCCTGCGTCTCCTGTAACACGTGTTGTTTCTATTCAGGCATATGCGTAAGCACCTGCTGTTTTTCGGTTTACGTGGGTGTGTTTGTTCGAAGTTTTTAACCATTCATGCTCGTTAATCCCTTCTGTAAGTTTTACGGGGATGAGTGTAGTTTATTCTTTAATCCCTTGGCCGGGGCACCCCAGCTGTGTCTTAATATGTTATGGCTGGTGCTGTGGTCTGGGTGTTAAGCTACGCCCCAAGGGCGCGGGCTTTCACCCCCTTTCTCCCTGGGCATTATTCACCGCCAGGGCGTCCCTGGCCTGACAACTGGCTGCCACGTGTAAGCTGAGATGGGCGGATGGTTACGTAGTTCTCCAGCCACGCCCCTCCCCGCCCGGCCCTTCCCATAGGCCGGTGCTGGGGGGTTCGGTGGTCCTGGTAGTCTGACCACGTGTAGATGAGATGGGGAGGATGGTTACGTAGTTCTTCCAGCCACGCCCCCCCCCCCCCGACTCGGACCCTCCAAGGGCCGGTTGCGGGGGTTCGGTGGTACCTGTCTGACACGTGTAAGCTGAGATGGGCGGCTGGTTAAGTAGTTCTCACAGCCACGCCCCCCCCCCAGCCGGACCCTCAGGGCTCGTGCGGGGGGTTGTGTGGTACCTGTCTGCACGCCCCTGGCCTGCACGTGTGCGCTGAGATGGGCGGAGGTTACGTCCCGCTCTTGCTGGTGCCCAACCTTCCCCGCTCCTCGCCAGGACCCTCCATGGATCGGGTAGGGGAGTAGTTGAGCGGGCCATGGCTGCACGTCGACCCACCCCTCCCCCGACCATCCACTACTGGGGGTGGGGCACGTTGCGTGTGGCGATGTCAGGGTGGGGTGTTTTGGAGGCGTTTCGTGTTGCGTCTAAGTCCCTTTCCCCCTCACTGTTTTACCCTCTTTTCAGCGGATCAATTGTGAGGCCCAGGGCTCTGCTCGGTGTGCTTTTAGGTCCGAGGCCACCAGTTCTGCTCTCGCAAGCCTCCGGCCTTCTGTCGGACATTTTTCGTCCCGCCGATTGCCCGGGTATGCTGTGGATGCTGCGGCTCATCCTCCCGGAGGGTGGATGTGCCCTGCTTTACTGGCGAAGGCCTCTGCTGACCTCAAGGAGTGGTGGTCGAAGCTTTGAAGTCTCGCCAACGCAGCACTTCGTCTGTTGGGCGGACCGGTCTCTGGGTCTCGGGCTGGGCATCGCCCAGTCGTCAATCTATCCTCCGTCTGCACATTCCCGACCCCCTGGCTCTGCTTCCCTGAGCTCCCCCCCCCGGCGTCGAATCGTGCTGACGGTGGAGCAAGGATATGGCGGTCTCCTCAGTCCATCACCATGACCGCATCCCAGGTCGAGGACTGCCGGCTGGGTCTGTGGCTCCTACGGCTGGTCAGGCGTCTCTGGCCTCCCCACCCCCACCTCCTGTGCTCCGGGTTGTCGGCTGGATGTCTTCAGGAACTCATTCATGGCAAGAAGGAGGGCCACTTAACGTCTGGGTCCCATTCTCCGACACGAGGCCGTCGCAGGTCCCCATCGCATGCTTCCCTCTCACCGCGTTGCATCCTTCTGAGTCTTTTGTAGTCAGGATGACTACCTGGTGTGCTCCGACGGGGAAGGAGGATGCTGCCCTACCCGTGGCCCAAGCGACGACGGTTCGGGGACTCCGCCCATGGCTTCCTGTCCGCCGGGGCCCTTCCTCCGCTTCTTTGAGGTGCCTTCTAGGTGCACTTCCCCTCGTCCCGCCTGCCGGAGGATGCTTGGGACTCCCTACTTCTTCTCCGTGCCTGTTTACCTGGGCACCGATGCACCGTCGATTGCGTGGTGAGACGGTGACGGGCGGCTTGTTGCATCGGTCGTCTGGAGGCGGGCTCCTGGGCCCAGTTCCGGACTTGCGAGGTGCGTCGCTCCCGGGGGGACGGAGGGACAGGAGTCTTCCCTACTACCGCCGGATTCCTTTCTCTAGCCTGAACGCTCCCTCGAAGCAGCTGCGGTTTCTCGGCGGCCGCTTTGGAAGCTCTGCCTCCTTACTGGCTTGAGCCTAGTTTGGTCAGGGAATGGCTTCCCGTGCGTGGAGGGAAGCCAGGATGCCAGGTCGGCTTTCTCTCGGGGGCCCAAGACCGGTTGCCCTGGATGAAGGCCGGGCCTGGCCCTGCCCCCGAAGCTTTGGAAGGAGCGCGGTACCACAAGTGTGAACCGGGGTCCTTCTCCGTCCTGGGCCCCGTATCCCGGTTCTCCAGGCATCTGGGGCTTTCACACGTGTGCATGGCTGATTTCCTCCGGGTCTGTTCCCGTTTTTCTGCCAAGGACCTCCCGTGGCGGGCCGCAACCGGGAAGAGGAGCTTTTTCGCCGGGACTTTCAGGAGCGGCCAAACACGGCCTCATGGTGACCCTCTTCTGTTGACTTCTCAGTCAGCTGGCGGAGTGGCTCTCCTCCCTCGCCGTGGATTCACTCTTCTCTCTCCCCGGCCTCCCGGCGGATGTCTGTCGGGCTGTCGACCGCCCTGTGATGCATTCGGCGCCCCCTCCTCCCGAGGTTCCGACCCTGCCATTGACAGGGCCGTCACTGCCCGCTTGGCTCTTCGGCGCGAGGCTTTTCGGGGCCTGCGGAGCTGGACTCGACAGCAGATTCCCGGATTAGTCCCTTGGTTCGGATGTCTTGTCGGAGCCCCCTTGACAGCATTGTCTGCCTCAATCCCCCCAACCGTCACTCTGGATTTGTCTACTCCTGCCCCCAGACCGTGTCTCGGCCAGGGGCCTTCCGGGAGGGGGTCCAGAGGAGTTCGCGGGGGGCTTATTCTCGTCGGGAGGGCAGGTCCAGGGATTGCTCACCCCCTGTGATGGCCCCCAGGAATCCTCGTCGTCCAGTAGGTGGGCCTTACGGGTAGGGGCCTTGGCGTCTCGGGCCTTTCGCTCGGGTGCCGCTAATGTCCACAGCCTTCCTCCAAGGGGGTCGCTCTCGCTTCTGAGCCTCTTCCAGGGCTCCTGTCGGGTTTCGGGCAGCCTGGCCGCAGATAGGTTGGGCCGCCAGGGTGGTTTCGAAACGGGTCCTTTCTGGCCCTGGATTGCCCTTACCGCCCCTTCGGCGGACCGCCTTCCTTGACGCCGGTCTTCAACAGTGCTCCGAACCGCCCAGTGTCGGAACATGCACTCCTCCGGGGGTAAGTGGAGAAGAGCGCCGGGGAAAGGTCTTCCTTTCACCGCATTTCATCGTACCCAAGAAGGAGGACTCTTCGAAGGGGCGGTTATCTTGGACCTCAGCCCGCCTAAACGGATTTGTGCGCAACCACCGGTTCCGTATGCTGACCTTGGCCCAGGTCCGCCTTCGGATGAGCAAGGGGACCTGGATGGCCGTCCCTCGATCTCAAGGACGCCTCTGGCATGTCCCCATTCATCCTCGGTTCCGGCGTTCTTGCCTCCAGGTGGATCGGACAGTGGCAGTTCACCAGATGCCTTCGGCCTCGTCCATCGCTCCAAGGGTTTTACGCGGCCTCACCAAGGTGGTGGCTCAGCGGCTGGGTCGGCAGGAGGGTCAATTGCCTCATGTATTTGGACGATTGGCTGCGTGTCCGCCCCGTTTCCAGGAGGAAGCGGTTCGCATGCTGGACCGACGCTCTGGCCGGGGCGGGTTGGGAGATGGCGGGTTCTAGTCAACAAGGAAAGTCCGTCCTTACCCCTCTCCCCGCATTACTGGCTGGGCATGGCAATGGTCTCCCGTTCAGCTGCGGTCCGCATCTCGGGGGGGGAAAATGCGCCAGCTTCATCAAGCCTCTTACGGGCCTCGGTGTCCCCGTTTTTTGTCAAGGGAGGCCATTGGGAGTCCCTTCTCGCTTCGCCAACTTTCGCCGCAGAAGTCACTCCCCTGGGCCGTCTTCGTCTCCGTCGCCTTGTCCGGGTGTGTGAACACAGCCGTTCGGTGCGGCCCCCGCGACTTGCCCGGCCCGTCCCTCACATGGCCCTCACATACTGGACGGATGTGGTGGTGGGAAGGCGGTTTCTCCGCGTGGACGGGGTGGCTTCGACTCCGCCCCCTAACGGTCTTCGGATGTCGGATGCGTCGGACGTCGGGTGGGGCTACCATCCTCCGACGGCCGGCAGGGTGTCGGCGGGTGGTCCGGGGTGGATGCGCAGAATCCACATCAACGTTCAAGGAGCTGCTGGTCCCTCTTCTCTTCCTCCGATCGAACCCGATCCAGAGGGACGGCTCTCTGCCTTCGAGATGGAACAACATGGTCGCGGTCCACTGTCTCGCCCGCCAAGGGATCTCCAGCTCCGCCCTTCTGTTTTCACCTTTCGGAGCAGATCTCGGCCTGGCGGCGCCCGTTTCCACCTTCATCGTCTGCCAGTTTCTGCCGGGGAGGTGTGAGAATGTGTGGGCCGACGCACTGTCTCGCTTTCCAGGGCTCGTCGGCAGAGTGGCAGCTTCACCCGGAGGCGCCTTGAGGCTCTCTGTCGGCGGCTGGGGCACTCGGAGGTGGACCTCTTTGGCGTCCGCCGGCATCTGCCCAAACTACAGGCCTTTTTGACGAGGGGGGCCGGACAGCCTGCGGGAGGGCCCGGACGCCCTCAAGGAAGACTGGAAAAACAGGTGGCGCCATGGTTTACATGTTTCGCTCCCTGAAACCAGTGTCCTCCTGAAGGTATGCAACAAACTGCGTTCCTACAGGGGCAAGGTGACAGGTGGCTCTCTCTGGCCGGCCGCAACCGTGGTTCTCCGAACTGAAGGCCTGCGTGTGTCCCTCCGAGTTCCTCTAGGGGCCCTCGCTTTGTTGGAGGAGCTCCCGGCAGTCTTCTTTCACCTTGAAAGCTACACGCACACCCGGAGTTTCTCCGTACCTCTCTCCGTCGGACGGTCTCGACGCGGTTAGCGGAGGACATGTTCGGCGCGCTCTTCGCCCGCCGTCCTCTACGCGACAGTATCAGTCTCACTGGAAGGCCTTTCAGTCGTTCCTCAAAACCTCAAGGGCCCGCGAAGTCTCTGAATCGGTCCGTCCTGGATTTCCTCTCCTTCCTGCCCACGACCGTGGGAGGTCCTCAGCTACTCTCTCACTTAACCTTGCGGGCACTGGCTGAACACCCTCAAATACGGTTGGGGTTGGTCTGGACCGGCGTTCTGTGGGACCCTGTTGAAGAGGGGTTTGTCACCCAAAACCCCCTCCCGTCGTCGGGTCCCTTCTGGTCCGGGGAGACGGTCTCCGGTTCTTCAGGGCGACCAGTTTGGGTCGGACGCGCCGCGACCTCGCCTCCTTCAGAAGGCCTTGTCCTGGGGGCCCTGGCTACGGGGTTTCGGGCTTCGCAGCTGAGGGCGCTGAACCGTTTCCCCCAGTGGACGCCTTTCTCGCGGACGGCTCCGCTGTCTCCCTCTCCTCTCGCCCAAGGTGCTGGGTGTAAGAACGAGCGGCAGGACACGTCATCCACGGTCGGTTTTTCGTTCCGGCTTGGTCTGCTGGGGTGACGCGCACACCCCTTGTGCCCGGTTCGGCGCTTCCCGGTGTTACTGGATGCTTCCGAGCCCTGGGCCGATGCGACCTGCAGTTCCTGTTTCCGCGATCCTGGCACTGGTCGTCCCCTCACACCAGGGGATTGCCGGCCGGCTCGGGGCGTCATCGAGTCGGCGGATCCGGGTCACGCCCTCGCGCCCATGACGTCCGGGGGTGTTGCTGAGTCTCTGGCCTTCCTCCGCACCCATTTCTTGGAGAGGGTACGGGAAGGGTGGGACAGTGGAGTACGGCTCGTGCTTCGTGGATCGTTACTGTCCCACTCCGTCGTGGACTTCCCCTGTGTTGCACGGGGACTCCATCCGTCCGGAGGTGATGGGGTCGGTGGACGCCGGGCCCCCATTGACGTCTCCGCTTGATCGGGTGAGTATACTAGTGGTATCGTTTTGTTCGTGTGCAGTTGCTCTTTTGCCGCCCCGCGGGGTCGGGGGGCTCTTGCCCCGTTCTCCAAAGTGGCAGGTATAGCTTAGTGCACTAGCTCTAAGGGGACTAAAAATGACGGCTTTGAATTATGAAAAGCCTATTTTTGGGTCCAGACGAGCTAGTGCCACGGCCTTCGGCCTCCCCACCCTTCCTTCCCCGCCAAGTTTTTTCAGCCCCTCTCCCCGGGGCATGATTTGTGGGATGGTTATGATGGCTCCGAGCGGATGGAGGTACAGCCGGCCCGGCAGATGGCACCGGCGTTCGCCAGACGTATGTTTCTTGTTCAGATTTATCTAGTGTAGCCTGGTAATGTGTAACAGATGTTGGAATGGTGCCTGTATACCAGGGTTTGCCCGGGTGGCGATCTTTCTATCCCTAGAGCTTAGTTGCACTAGCTCTGTCAGGACCCAAAAAATAGGCTTTTCATACTTCAAAGCCGGCATTTTGTCGCGCGACGACGACGGGGGAAGGACCCCCAGAAAAAACACAAATTTGGCGATTTTAATTAGTGCAGGTCGCCATTTGGGTGATATTTTGTAATTGTTCATTTATGCCGTAATAGATAGGTACAATGAAGATACAAAATGATACAGACTCTCCGATACCCCTTTAATTTTCCTGAAATATGGGGTGAAATATGGTTTAAAAGGCCACCAGACGTCTGTACATCGAAAAACGTTGTCCTGGGGTAAGTGGTTAGCTACGGTAGTGACGCCGCCGTACCCTTACCACACCATAGGAACACGCCCGCCGTATCTCTACCGCGGTGATCTCAATAAAATACAATTAAGATAAAAAAATTTTAGAAAAAATATTAGTAGGTTACTTGTTAGGGCACTGGATATTTATGTAGTATGGGGTAGGGAAAAACAATTTTTAGCAGCATGTAGTCTTTTGGAGGTGTATGTGTGTTCCTGCCCTTTCAGCAACAAGCTTTATTGTGTTGCTCGGACAGACACTACCCGTTAAAAAGTTGCATGGACATAATGGTGTTTTCCCGCGCGCTTGCATTCTTGAAATGAATACGTGTTTTGTGTGTCCTGTGGTTAATTGCCACTTATTTTAGTTGATAAGCAACTGAACGGGGCTGAAAAGGGGAAAAGATACGGAGGAAAGGGAAGGTAGACGAACATCTTTACCGAAGGTAAAATCTTGGTTGAGGTGACAGTGTTTAGGCATCTCGACAGCGGGTTCTGTGACGAGAAGGGGATGCGATGAAGTCGGTGAGTTATCCAGGAAGGGGATGGGTTATTTAGTGACAAGATGTTGATGCATGGGCCCAAAGGGAAAAAGCCCATCGTCTGCTGAGCGCGGGGGGAAAATGATGTTGAATGGTAAGAAGTGGGAAATTGCTACGGCGGTTCAGGAAGTGTAGATAAATTTGGGGAAGGGGGGGGTTTTTCCCCCCTGTGGTTTTGGGGTCCCTTCCAAGACGCTTTGTTGAGTTTGGGGTACTCCAGGGCTTTTTCTTTGAATGCCGGCTGGCCTTTCATTGCAAAGCCAAGGGTTGGGCCTTGTTGACAGCGGGGACCTCTTTTTCGGGCATAACAGCTCACCGCAGGGGGGGTGCATTTTTGGGGAAAGGGAGTTCAGTCTTGTCTGAATCCTTGAAAGGGGGGGACAGCTGGGACCTCTTTTTCGGGCATAACAGCCTTACCGCGGGGGACGGGGTGCACTTTCGAGGAAAGGGGGCGATTTTTTGTTAAACCCTTTTGAAAGGGAGGTAATGCACTACAGGCTTTTTTAAGATGAGCCCCGGAGTTTAGACATGAGGTCGGGGAAAAGGAAACTTGGACACAGGAGAGTTTCAGAGGCAGGGAACTAAAGTGTTTCGTAAAAAGGAGAGAGGAGGGGTTTAATTTAAAGAAAAAGGGGAAAATGGACAAAAAGAAAGGAGTTGTTTAAAGGTTTCCCTATCAAACTGTAGGGAAATTTTAAACAAGAAGATTTCCTGAGAGGAATAATAGTGTAGGGATTTGATATAATAGCATTAACAGAAACATGGTTGGATATGTAAGGAAAGGATTTGACCCGGGAAGTCGAGTAGTGGGTAAAAGTTTTTTCAAAAGGAAGAGTAGGCACCCGGGGTGGAGGGGTTCCCATTTTATAAAGAGACTTGCGTGTTTGTTAATAAGTTATAAAAACAAGAGAAAAACAGATTTTTAATTGGGTGAGGAAAAGATACTTATATGGACTGCTACCGTCCCCCGCGCCAACCCGCCATGACCATGGGGGCCATTTTTGCGATTCCTGCCATTTTAGAACATCACCCCTATTTCCCTCCTAAGGTTTATCAGTATATATGAATCCTTATCTTCGTAAATTTTGTTTAAATTTTTATCAAATAAAAACAGTAAAATACTTAAAGAAAGGCCATTTGAGAGAGGAGAAATATCATGCCCTCAATATTATTTAAAACTCTTCTCCTTAAATATTTTCGAGCAAACATTTAGATGAAAAACATCTAAATAAAAACGGTTTTTCATTAGCTTTCCTTTGATATATTTAGTTTTCTGATAAATGAATAAAACCATGCTAAATTAGCTTTAACAAAAAATATAACATCATCAAGGGGATGGGCAAGTAAAAAAGTGTTCGATGAATACAGTAGACAGGGTTTATCAGTATAAATTATACACTTTTATCTTCGTAAAGTTTGTTCTATAATATTATCAAAAAAAAACTGAAAAAATACACTAAAAAAATTCCTTTATGAGACTAAAGAAATATGCGTGAACTTATATTCATTTAAAACTCATCCCCATTTAATTTTTGCGTGAAGACTTTTTACATGCACATATCAAAAAAAGCGGAATTTTATTAGTTTTCCATTGCTATTTTTCGTTTCTATAAAATAAATTAAAACCATGCAAAATTAGCGTTAACTAATAAATAACTTTACAAGGGTAATTATCCCGATGATAATGTTTTTTTTTTTTAGAACGCTAATTAGCAGGGTTTGATTCTTTTATCAGAAAACGAAATATATCAATGGAAAGTAATGAAAACCGCTTCTATTGAAGTGTCACAAAAAATGTTTTTCGAAAAATATTAAAAAGGGCGATAATTAAGGAATATTAATTTCATGGATATTTTCACTCTCTCTAAGGGTTTTTCTTTAGTGTATTTTTATGTTTTTTTTTGATAATATTATAGAACAAACATTTACAAAGATAAACGGTATATCATATAACTGATAAACCATAGGAAGTGAAAGGGAGTGAGTTCGCAAAGGGCAGGAATCGCAAACTGGCCTCCAGGGAAAAATAGCCCAAAAGAGTAGAAAAGTCAGATAGAGTAGTTTTTTGGTAGGGGTTACGGAGGGAACTGAGAACATGGTTTTGGGTGTAGGTTAGGCCCCCAAACTTATGAAAAGAGGATTCAGTCCTATAGGGGGAAAAAAATAAAAAAGGGCCCTGCAATATAATCGACTATGCATGGTGGGGATTTTAATCTAGGAATATGACGGGGTTAATCATAGGTGACAGCGACGAGAGAATTGTTAAATTAATCCAGGAAATTCCTAAGTCAAGAATCAAGGACCTACTAGGGAAATAACATTCTAGATCATTGCTGATAAATAGAGAGATTTAGTTACAAAAGTGGAGGTGGTGGAAATTTAGATAAAAGCGACCATTTTAGATCAGATTTACTTAAAAAGGGGAAGTTGGAAAATTTAAATGGCAAAAAGCATCGAATACCTAATTTCAGAAAGGGGCCCTTATGCGGGTTAAAAGAACCTGGAGGTTATTAATACAGGGGTGGGATGGAAAGGAAATATTTTCCAGGGGAAGGACAGGGCAATGACAGCTGGAAAAGGGCCCAATTTTTGAAGGATTTGGAAGGCACCCGGAGGTAATTAGAGCGGTTAGATAGGAAGTGAGGGCGGGCAGGAGGATTATACCCTTTGTAAGGAATATAAATTTACGGACGAAAAGAAAATTCCTTATAAAAAGGGCCAGAAAGAGGGTCCAAAAAAGGAGACCACTAATTTAAAACAAACATTTTAGTAAAAAAAAACATTTTTGAAAGGTAAGGCAGGATTGGTAAAAAAAGAAAAGTTAACTGATGGGAAGGGCAGTGAAAAAATTAATCGAGTTGCTAAAAAACAATTATGAGATTAAAGTGCAGGACAGGGGAAAAAAGGGGGCCCCCAAGGGGGCTATCAGGTATATAAAACAAAGACAAAAAAATTAGTTGGGCCCTTTGGGGCAGGACAGGGGGTGGTCTTAAAAACGGTGGGGGTAGGTAAGATCTAAATGATTATTTTTTTAAGTGTTTTTTTCGGGAAAAGGATACACAGACGATACCTGACAGTGAAAAGAGTTCAAAGGAAGCGATGAGGAGAACCAAAGATATTGTGATAAAAAGGGAAATGTGGAAAAAGGGGATAGATAAAAGAAGAATTTTAAAACCCAGACCAGATGAAAATGTTCCCCGGGTATTAAAGGGAAGAAGGAGGTTGTTAGTGAGTCGTTAGTGCACATTTTTAGGAAAAACGGTTGAGATAGGGGATGTGCCATTTTTGTAGGGAAAGGAAATGCGTTCCATATTTTAAAAAGGGGACAGAGGACTAACTCAAAAATTATCGACCCTAAATCTAACGTCAGTGGTGGGTAAATTATTGGAATCTATTATTTCAAAAAACTTAGAGAGCACTTAGATAAAAAATAGTTTGATCAATGATTCCAACAGGACACCCAAAGGGGGTTTTAGTCTCACCAAATTTTTTTAGTTTTTAAGGAAAGTTTATGAGAGGCAGATAATGTAAGGTTATGTATAATAATTTTGGGCTTAGTAAGGATTTGACAAAGTTTTCCCCACGAGCGACTCTTAATAAGGTTTAGGCTCAGGAATAGAGGGAAGGTTTTATTGGCCAGGCTTGGGTAAATAATAGGCAACAAAGATTACAATTAATGGTTTTTAAATCTGAATGGGGACTGGTGACAAGTAGAGTTTCACAAGGGGGGTTTTGGGCTAATTCTATTTTTTATTTACATCAACGACTTTGGGAAAAGTGGATTGCAGTGATATCAGCAATTTGGATGATACAAGCCCGTCAGGGTGGCAAGGTTTGGGAGAGAGTGAGTTCGCAATGGGAGGTCCTGTGTTCGGTCAGCGGGTTTGAGTCCCCCAGTTCGGCGACGTGGCGGGGTTTGTTAGTCATAACCTTTTATTGGTACTTTTTAAGTGTCAGATAGGAGAAAAAACTTATCTTTTCTGAGATACTAAAGGGAGGAGGATTATTGAATCACAGTCGATTTAAAAATTGAGGGAAAAATTAGATAAACTTAAAAGAATGGGCAGTCAATGGGAAGGAAATTTAAAATTGATAAATGCAGCGTATGAATGTGGAGAAAAAAAACCCCGGGAAAAGAGTACACAAAGCAATGTATCGCTGAATAGATAGAAGGTGGGAAAAAAATCTTGGAGGAGGGGGAGCCCCGACCTCCCACCCAGGAAAAATGTATTGGGCCAGAAATAGACTAATAAAGTATTTGGGTTCATTACCAAAGTGTTAAAAGTGAAGTGCGGAAGTTATCTAAAGCTTTATCGGGTCTAGTCAGGCCTCACCTAGACTATGCGGTTCAGTTTTGGTTCCATATTACAGGATGGATATAGCCTTTTTAAAACAGGCAGAGAAGGATGACCAAAAGATACAAGGTGCGAAAATTTTGTTATGGAAGAGATTTTTAAGTTTTTAAGATTACACTCATCGAGAGGCCCGAGTAAGAGGGGATCTGATGAAATTTTTTAAATGGATAAAGGGATTCAATAAAGGGAGGTAGGAAAAATTCTTTCGGCTTTTAACCCGGATAGAACAGAAGTAACGGATTCAAGCGGAAAGCGTTGATTTTTAAAAAGGAAAATTTGGGGGGGAAAATGGTTCACAAATAGGGTGGTGAATGATGGAATGGTTCGGTAGACAGGTATTTTTGTGAGTCATAGGAAGCTTTAAAGAGGAGCTGGATGGTTTTATGGATGGGGGGGAAAGGGGGGTGTATTTTGTGTTAGGTGACAGGAACTACCACTGTAGGCCTCGCGGGCCCCTTTTAGCTTCCCTTTTTTTCTTATGTTCTTTTGTTCTTTTCACACACGGGGGTGTTTTCGTCACGTCGTGTGAACAGCGAACGGACCTGTTCACCCCACAACTCGCACTTTCCCGGATAAATACGTTCAAAAAAGAAACCTTTTCCTTTATAACATCGATGGGGGGACGGAAAATCAGAAGAGAGGGGGACGCCAGTCCGGCGCCTAAAACTTTGACTCATGTGATCTGAGTGTGTACTACCTGTGAGTGAGTACTTGTCATGATATTAACTGTTCTGGCCTGTATATTAAGACTTAAGCTTCCTTGGCCGCTTTTAACCCGTAAACTGCGGATACCTGTGTGACAATATCTCTGTGTACGCGGGACTTTTGCCAGAATTCTTATAATCGCTAAACAAATCTGAATATGTATCAATGTATTCGCCATATATTTGTGCATCCGCTAGAAGAAAAAAAATTTGCTAAAGTTTTGTGGTTATTCTATGATTGTACTTGCAAGATGAAGAGCGTTGAAGTTTATGGAATCCATGGTACAGCTCGTTCACAGAAAAACAGGCGAAAGGGGCCTTCCTCTCTATTCTCTCTGCCCGCGAGAGGGAGAGACCTGTCAGCACCTTTACCTTCCATGCTGGTCACTGAGCCTATGTGTGACCCTTGCGTCATTCTCAGGTAAAGTAGAGTTGCCAGAATTTACCGGCCGAAAAATTTGCCCACCTTTTTTAATTTGGCGGCCGCCCAATTGGGCATACTCGCGTTTTCTTAGTGAGTGACCAAATGGGCATAGCCGCGCTTTACGGTTTAAAAGAACCTGTGACTTTATATTAAACATAATCTTATAAGTGTATTATAATATTTTTATATATATATATATATATATATATATATATTTTATATAAAAATATATATATTAAAATATATATATATATATATATATATATATATATATATATATATTATATTTTATATATATATATAAATATTATATATATATAACATATATTATAATATATATATAATATATTATTTTATATAAATAATTATATATATATATATATATATATATATATATTATATATATATATAAATATATATAATATATATATATATATATATATATATATATATATATATATATATATATAATATATATATATTTTAGGGGGTCCAAAAATGCAAAATTTTTGAAATGTTGCACGCTCGTGTGTTATTCCGGTTTTTTCATAGTAAAACAGTATTGCGTTGAAATTTTGGGCGAATTGAAATAATATTTAGGGGTCCCGACAAAGTGAACATTTAGGTGACGTGACTCAATTTCAGGGTTTTTCTAAATTTCCACTTTTTTTTTCCCTCAGGTTTATCAACATGGCAAAAGAGCCGCTAGTAAACTTTGGCTGATCGACAAGGCTCCAATCGATGAAATCACCGGAGCCCGGCTACCATCGAAGGAGCAGGTCCTCCTCCGTCACTACCACCACCCCCGGGAGATGGGGAAGACGGCGAGCGGGAGCAGGAAGGCGGTGGTGGAGGAGGGTTTTCCCCTTCTGGTTTGCGCGCCGGGATTCCGACAACTAAGGGAATACACGCCGGGCCCAAGCTGTCAAAGCTGGTAAAGGCGTACAAAGACCTCAAAAGAACAAGAACAAAGACAGGCCAAAAACATCATGAGGGCATGAAGATTTTCAAAGGAGCTCCAAGAATCTTCGACCTCGCACCTCTCTCTCAACGGGCAGACATGAAGGCGAGGGCAGGTTCCCACGATCAAAAGAGAGAGGAATTCACAAAAAGG
>JACEEZ010004882.1:190000-197500 GCA_016584305.1 Chionoecetes opilio | reverse complement strand
ATATTCAGTAAAAACGCGAGCTAAAATCAGGTATCCTGACGTACCTTCTGCCATTAGGCCTGTGCCACATGGTCCTGATCTCCCAGTTCCAAATGTTCCAATTGCAAGTGCTATAAGTGAATCAGATTCGAACGAGGAGGATAATCCCATGGATACAGACTTTCAAGAAATGGCAGACAACAGAGAGCCCAAATTCATCAGTCAGGAAATGCTACATGACCTTGTTAGGGACCTAGATCTACCCAAGGAGAAAAGTGAAGTCCTTGGATCTCGTCTCAAGGAATGGAATTTGCTACAAGAAGGAGTTCTCATCACCACGTTTCGTTGTAGACATAAAGAACTTTCAAGCTTCTTCAAGATGGAACACAAGCTCTGTTACTGCTTTGATGTTGACACACTCATGGAACAACTTTGTGAGTCTCACACTTATGATAAGAGTGAGTGGCGGCTGTTCATAGATTCAGAAAAAAACACGCTAAAGGCCGTTCTTCTGCATAAAGGAAATAAGCTTCCGAGTGTTCCAATTGCGCATGGCCATGAAATGAGTGAAACTTATGAAACTATGAAGACTTTGTTATCTGCTGTTAAATATGAAGAACATCAGTAGAATCTGTGTGGGGATCTGAAGGTAATCTCCTTGCTTCTAGGACTCCAGTTAGGTTACACTAAGCACATGTGTTTCCTTTGTTTGTGGGACTCTAGAGCCCTTTTCTAGACTCTTTTTTGCCAGATATGTACAATAGGTCCTAATAAAGCCGCAGGCACCACCATAATTTAATTACGAGTAATATATATTAACGTAGGGGAATTGTTTCGATTAATTATATAATTATATATATGTATATAATTATAATAGCTATTAAAATTTTAAAAGTCGATATTTCAAAAACTATACGTGCTAGAGAAAAAGCAATGCCATTTTTGAAATTAGCAGGGAAAATGCTTTCCAACCCACACACAATGAACTCAGAACCATTTTTGGTGTCGACCAGTGATATCAGCGAAGAGATATGAGGCCGTTTCTATCGTAGTATACTTTAAAAAATTAATAACAACAGTTTTCTGTGTATGCGAGTATGACCACTATCACCGCCAACTGACCTAGAAAAATCATCCAGGACTATCAACTTCACAGTTCACCTTAGTAGCCTTCCTTGACCTTACAGCAGCTTTAGACTCCTCTTCCCATAATAGTCCAGTCAAAATACGAGAAAAAAAACCTTTACCCTGAACAAATTCCAAGAAAGCGTTTTATTGTTTTTTTTGGTAGTATTACATGTAGGGAAAAACATACTAAAAGTTTACCAAAATATGGTTACCACAAAGGGTCCAAATGTGACGTCAAAGAATATGGCCGCCAAAGCTATAAAATGTTAAGGGGATCGTTTCCCCTATCGGGCAATTTTTTTTGTTATTGAACCTACAAACGTAAAAGTTGGTATATATACGTAAAATTTAATTCTAAGAACTTTTTGTTCCTGAAAAAAAATTGATTTTCCTCATAGAAAACTCGTCAACCAGCGATGGCAACAAGCTTTATTTCTACTCGGATATAGGGAGTCCTGCAACAGTATACGACATTAAGGTTATGAAGAAGTTGCTTGGAAACGATGTCTGCAGCAGTCTTCTGTTCCTGCATGCATTCACGGGATGCGATACCACTTCCGCGGTTTTTGGAATCGGAAAAAAACTCGCTCTACACAAGGTTTTGAAGGGAGACTCTGTCTTCAATAGCTGTGCTAAGATGTTTACCACACCTAAGAAAAACATAGCTGAGATTGAAGACGCTGGGTGTAAAGCGATGGTGGCATTGTTCGGGGGCAAACCTGGAGACAATCTGTCTGCAATGAGGTATTCTAGTCTCTGCCGAAAAGTTGGTTCAGCCAAAAGCTTTATTACACCTGAACGACTGCCACCGACCTCCTCTACAACGAAGTATCATGCCCTTCGGAGTTACCTCCAAGTGATGCTTTGGATGGACAATGGTGAGGCCATGGACACTACTGAATGGGGATGGGAATTGCAGAACAACAGTCTAGTTCCAGTGATGATGGATACTTCACCTGCGCCAGAAAAACTTCTGAAAATAATTCACTGCAATTGTTCTCGTGGTTGTAGTACACTTCGGTGCACTTGCAAAACACATGGACTTATCTGTTCACGGGTATGCGGACCATGTCAAGAAGGGCATTGTGACAATATGAGTGAGGAAGCAGTGTCTGATGATGAAAATAGAGACTATTAAACTGACACGGTTATTCAGTGATGAAGTAGGTCTTAAAATGCACTGTGTATTCTATAATTTTTAGAAATGTACATGTATGTCATGACGTCATTGATGACGTCATGACCTCGCCTGTCCGTATAGTTAGTATAAAACTTTGTATAAAAATTGTTATATCAACATATATAGTATAAAAAATGTAAACTCTTCTGTAACCTACAGCTACAGCTTTGAAATAAGGAAATAGTGGTTATTTTTAGTGCGATGGCTGTCATCATCTTATGACGTCATAGTTAGAACCTTTGTGGTGATCAATTTTTGGTAAACTTTTAGTATGTTGTTCCCCACATATAATGTATAGGTGTATAGTCCCTCAAATAGTCCCTCAAAGTAAAAAAAATGAAAAAAATGAAAATTTTCATTTATTTTTTATTTTTTTATTTTTGAGGGGCTATAATTTTTGATCTAATTAGAAAATAAAAAAAAATCGCCCTTGACGTCCTAGCGGCTTTATTCCTCTTTCGAATGACACCTCTACCGACTCTCTCCGACTGATATTGACGGAGGAGTAGTCTTTGGGGGGACCCCCCTAAAATCACGTTTTCTTTCGCTAACTCGTTTTCTATGCGTCAAATCAAAATTTTCCCATAAGACGACCCCTATTTTTTTTACTTGTTTTATATATGTACCAAGTTTCAAAGATGTAGGTTTAATAATAAAGAAAAAAAAAAATTTGGGGAGTCGATCCCCTTAACATTTTATAGCTTTGGCGGCCATATTCTTTGACGTCACATTTGGACCCTTTGTGGTAACCATATTTTGGTAAACTTTTAGTATGTTTTTCCCTACATGTAATACTACCAAAAAAAACAATAAAACGCTTTCTTGGAATTTGTTCAGGGTCAAACCGTATTTTGACTGGACTATAATGCCATCATTGAAAAACTTGCCCGCCTGGGAATCCATGGCTTCCCTCTCCAATGGGTTAAATCCTTCCTGTCTTCCATGTCCTTCTGTCTGGTGATCGGTACACACATACACACACACGTACCCACATTACTTTAGCGCTCGAGGAAAGCAGAATACTTAATGAAGCAAAAAAGGAAAATTAAGGCAAAAGAAAATGTCATTCGGTATTTTCACTACGAGGAAAAATAATACTTCTCCTACATATTTATATTGTTTTGCCTTTGTACATCCATTCATTCACATTATCTCTCTCTCTCTCTCTCATCTTACAGACCACTCACTCTTTCCCTCCCTCTCTCCATCTTCCTCTTCTTCCTCCTCCTCCTCACAAATACAGAAAACCTTTGAAGTAGGAAGAGAGAAAGTCAGAGAAAAATCAATAAAAAAATAATCCTCTCTCTCTCTTCTCTCTCTCTCTCTCTCTCCTCTCTCTCTCTCTCTCTCTCTCTCTCTCTCTCTCTCTCTCTCTCTCTCTCTCTCTCTCTCTCTCTCTCTCTCTCTCTCTCTCTCTCTCTCTCTCTCTCTCTCTCTCTCTCTCTCTCTCTCTCTCTCTCTCTCTCTCTCTCTCTCTCTCTCTCTCTCTCTCTCTCTCTCTCTCTCTCAAAGTTGCGTTTTTCCTCCTCTCTTCACACCCTTCCCCTCACTATACATCCCCTCCCTTCCTTCCTCTCCTTCTCCTCTCCATTTCCTTCCCCTCCTTATCTTCCTTCCTCCCCTCTTTCCTCTACCCTTCCCTCTCCTCCTTCCATCCCTTCCCTCCCTCTTCTTTTTTTTCTCCTCCTCTCCCTCTCTTCCTCATTAGGGTAAAAACCCCAAGAAAATAATAATGGTAATTCTAACTCTTTGAAATATGACGGTACATGCCTGGGCAGGGATGCTCGAAAATCCCTCGTAAGGGACAACTTACGAGTGTATGGCTACAATAACCTTACGAGGGTGGGCTGAGGGAGATGCTCGTACCGAGCCGTCACTCCCGTACGGTTATCGGTGGCCTCTGGGTGGGGAATATAGGGATATTCTAGGGATATGTGTGGGAAAATTCTGCTAACCAATCACAGAGCAGCGCCTCGCATGACGCGGCCTTATCTAGCCAATCATCATGCTCTCAGCTGTCAGGGAGCCCGATAAATAAATTTAAAGACTTCAAATGCCGCTGTTGTGCTAAAATCGGCCTCTTTCGGAAATCGTCCCGCGGACGCTTATTTAACCTAAATAACTCTACAAAACTTAACACAAACCTATCATAAACCTTACCTAACCTAAACCAGACCTAAACATAACTTAACCTAAACCTAAAAATTATGTTTGCCGGTGTTGAGCTAAGATCGGCTGATTTCCGAAATAGGGCCGATTTTAGCTCACTATCGCCAGAATGTTACGATAATACATAGCTGCCACATTAGCCTTTCAGCGTAATATTCTCCCACTGAGTACTACAGAGTCGTACCCAGGGTATACCTTGATGCGCTGATCATAGGTTCAAGTCTCGCGTGCCCGAAATTAGTATCTATAGACCACTGCTGGCCCGCGCCGTACGTATCCGTGGCCCTGGCGGTACTCTGTTTTAGTGGACGAGAACTGCGCGTTCGCTCTTTAGGTCAGACAAGACACACGGGGGGGCTAACACCTCACTGTGACACTTGTGTGCAAGGATAGTATAACTTTATAATATCCTTGCTTGTGTGTATACGTGCGTGTGTACTAGTACGTCAGACATTTGATACCACCACCACCACCGCATCATTATAGCGGCCAAACTTGTATGATGAACTATACGTTTTGATTCAAGAAGTCGACCGATATATATATTTAATATATAGGTTTGCCCTGATATGAATTTATTATAAGTACTATAGGTATTGTATGTTAAATATGATATATATGGAGTCAATGAAGCAATAAACACATCACATTTCAAACAGGCAAGCATGAAATGGCTCTATAATACACAATAAACATAAAGTATAGTGATACAACTTGTAATTTATTGTTTGTTGATCTCTAGCCGCTTCAAATTTCACTCCCTTAGGGAGTTAAGGGTGCTCCCGACCACCCTTAGCCTCGCGGTCCCGTAGCAAGTGAAAAAACGGTTTGAGCATCTCCCTTAGAGGCGCTACGAGGTAAAAGTCCCTTAGGGTAATACTTACGGGCCCGTAACTCTTTCGAGCATCTCTGCCCTGGTTGACCGAGGCGTTTCTCTCTCTCTCTCTCTCTCTCTCTCTCTCTCTCTCTCTCTCTCTCTCTCTCTCTCTCTCTCTCTCTCTCTCTCTCTCTCTCTCTCTCTCTCTCTCTCTCTCGATGATCCTACCTATAATGTATTTTTGTTTTACTTATCGGCTTCGCTATTATTATTTGCAGTATTAATATTATTATTAATATTATTATTATTATTATTATCATTATTAATATTATTTTTATTATCATTTGTTCTTTCGTCTTCATTTCTTTTCGCATTATCTATTTCCCCATTTACTTATAGCCTGCGGGGAAAGGAGGAATACATAGAAATACATAGGAATAACAGAAACCAGGAGACCTATTGGTCCATAACGAGGGTATCTGCTGAACTACATACTACTAACTATCAACTACATGTAAGAAAACAGTTGGAAAATTATACTATGTCCCTAAAGAAGATAGGAACATGGAAGTTTTGTAGTGAAGAATGATAGGATATGAAATATACTAACTACCACTAACACTAATCGATCCGGGGGACTATAATATGAATTCGCAGGGCACTATCAATACCCATTTACTTTACAGTGCGCTTCAAGTCTGTTTTTAAATGTAGTTATTGTGCTGGCTTCGACAACATTTGCTGGTAACTTGTTCCATCGATCAACAACTCTAACATTGAGGAGGAGGAGGAGGAGCCTGAGCCTCCTGCTTATATTTGCTGCTTATTTTTATCATCTTTTGAAAATCTACAGCGTGTAGGCCTAAGTAATCCGCCCTTATATATATATATATTTTTTTTTTTACATTCGTGCCTATAGCGCCTGTAGGCAGTGGTGATCCAGGGCTCGGATGGTAGGCTCTGGAGGTTCACTTGAGGGCTCTGATGGTTGGTCCTCGCCCGTGGTGGCGCAGGCAGGATTCTTATAGTGACGCCTGTGATTAGAGGCTCATGCCGCCCCCCTGTGTCCTCCGATGCACTCGCAATCGAAGGTAGAGTTAATGGGCAGGGCATGTGGGTGTTCTTAGGCCACTCGACGGTGCAGAAAGGTTTTGGTTTTCTTCGGGGATCGAACTCGGGTCACCGAGAACGCCAGTCGGAGACGCTAACCACTCCGCTACCGCCTCCCCAAATATGTTTATTCTTTGTATTCAGAGAGAGAGAGAGATAGAGATAGAGATAGAGATAGAAAGAGGGTGCACGAAAAAACACTGGTATACAAATAATACATTTTTCAATGATACATGTAGTAATGAACCACAATAAACAGGGACAAACAACATAAAACAACAACGACAAACTACAACAAATAAATAAAAAAAACAAAAAACAAATAAGAAACAAAGCTAAATTATAAAGAAAGTAAGAATTAGGTGGATATTTAAGAAAAATAAATGTTGATATGGAGACGGGGCCACACGAGCGCTGCTCTGGCCCTGTAAAATACAACTAGATGAATACACACACACACAAACGGTAATTCAACGAGTCTACTGAGTTTGTGAAATACGGCAAGACGTTACCACAGACTTTCTTCCTGTAATCTATTACTCAAAAGTGTTTTTAGCCCAAACACCCCCCTTCAAAGTTATTCAATCGACATGGAACCAAGCCGCTTACCACCTACGATATATTTGCGATTTTTTTAGGCTACTCTCATCAAAATTGAATTTACAGTTTCGGCTACCCAAAACAGACAGACAGACAGACAGACACACGGCTACTCCTATAGTATATTAGATGATCATGATTCCTGACGCCACAGTTAACCCATCGATACACTAGACATCCCACCATCCCCTCTGAATTCTCAGAAAGTAATAAAAACTAAAAGATTAACGCTTACTTACGAAAATAAGTCTAAAGACATCTAATATACTATAGGAGTAGCCGTGTGTCTGTCTGTCTGTCTGTCTGTCTGTCTGCTGTTTTATGTAGCCGAAACTGTAAATTCAATTTTGATGAGAGTAGGCTCGAAAAATCATAAATAAATCGTAGATGGTAAGCGGATTGATCCCATGTCGGTTGAATAATTTTGAAGGGGGGTTTTGGGCTAAAACCACTTTTATGGGTATTATATTAGAAGTAGAAACTCTTCGGTAACTCCTTGCCGCCTTTCACTAACTCC
>JACEEZ010004882.1:182500-185000 GCA_016584305.1 Chionoecetes opilio | reverse complement strand
AAAAATACTATAGGAGTAGCCGTGTGTTTGTCTGTCTGTCTGTTTTGGGTAGCCGAAACTGTAAATTCAATTTTGATGAGAGAAGGCTAAAAAAAATCGCAAATTAATCGTAGGTGGTAAGAGACTTGGTCCCATGTCGATTGAATCATTTTGAAGAGGGGTTTATGGCTAGAAACACTTTTAGGGGTATTAGATTACAGGAAAAATTCTGCGGTAACGTCTTGCCGCATTCCACAAACTCAGTAGACTCATAGACTTAAATGTTTGTGTGCGTGTGTGAGTGTGTGTTGGAATCACACGGAACACAAAGGGTTGGAATCACACGGAACGTGGTTTACCCCGAGGTACTTTGACCGGTGACCAACGACAGCAGCAACACGATTGGAGTTTGCAATCACATGTTGTCTAATATATACCAGTAAGACGCCTTAATCGGCGAAGGACGAGCGAGTCCGTAGAAACCCGATAGCAAGGAAATTTGTCTATAGGCGCGAATAGGGATTGAATGGGGCTATCAGATGGCGAAGACCGCTTGTCAATCGGAAGCGGGATTCCAAAGATATAAGCTCCTGAAAAGCGTGATGGTCGGTCGGGTCGGGTCGGCCGCTTATGTGAGAAAAATCCCGTATCTAGTGAGGACTCGCGAGCGCTTCGCGCTGGCTCGTAAATACTACTACAAACATCAATACATGGGTCCGAAGGGCCCACAAGCACTTGTTGTTTCCTAGGTCTGAGGTCTGGGCTCACCCACACTCCCAGATCTTTCTCACCTTCTGATCTTTTCAGCGATACATTGCGTATGGTGTATCTATTACCATGTTTTTTTCTACCAACATTCATTACGCTACACTTATCAATAATAAATTCCATCTGCCACCTGTCTACCCATTCATTTAATCTATCTAAGTCTCCCTGCAATATGTTTACATCAGACTGTAATCCAATAACACTACCTACCACAGTATCATCATCAAACATGCTGATATCACTGCTAATCCCACTATCCAAGTCGTTGATGTAAATAAAAAATAGTAATGGACGCAATACAAACCCGTGTGGAACCCTACTTTTCACCTGCCCCCTTTCAGATTTAGAACCATTAATTGTAACCCTTTGTTGCCTATCACTTAGCCAAGCTCTGATCCAACGAAGAACCTTCCCATATATTCCATGCGCAAAGGTTAGACCAGAAACTGAAGAAAATGGCCAAGTTGTCGGAGAAAACGTAAAAACCCTTCGTGTTCAGAACGAAAAACGTAAGAAAATTACCAAGTTAACAAAGAAAAAAAAAAATATTTAGTGTTCAGAACGAGAAACTGAAGAAAACGACTAGGTTGACGGAGAAAAAATAGCTAAATTTATGTGTTCAAAATGAGAAACTTTAGAAAATGATAAAGTTGACGAAGAAAACATAAAAAAACTTTAGTGTTCAGGAGGAGAGAAATTAAGAAGATTACCCAGTTTTAAGATAAATTAGATGACCGAGTTTTAAGGAGACAGAACACTTCTACGAGAACAATGATTTATTCCATTCAGCCATGAGATACTAAAAACATGGTATTGATGAGACAATGGAAGCCTCCCTCATCACAACCATTACTCCTCCGCTGTCCAGGATACACCTCATAATGATGATAATGGTAATAATAATAATGGTAATAATGATGTTAGTAATGGTGGTGGTGGTGATGAAACAAGTATGAAAAATAAAAAGATAAGAAAAGAAGAAATACGTAAGAAATAAGACAAAAGTAAAAAGTGAGAATGGTGATGAAACATGAAAATTAGAAAGAATAAAAACTTATACATAATGATAATAATGTAAATAATGATGTTAATAGTGGTGGTGATGAAACAAATATGAAAAATAAATAAGAAGAAAAACTTACAACTTAAAGAAGGTACCGTTTCTTTGTCTTAGGATATGCAGTACCAGGTTCAAAGCTTCATCCATCACCCACGTTTTAGTCCACTTCTCATGCATTGGCTCCTGTGAATCAGTTTGTGTGTTTCATTAAATATGGTAGTGGTGGTTTCTTCATCTCTCCCTATAATCTACTTCCATATTTTCATAATTTTCTTCTCACTCCTACTCCATCTTCTCTCATCCTCCTCTCTCTTATTTCCAACATTTCTGCTTTACCTTATTTTCTTTATTCTCCTTAAGTACTCTTGTTTTCTTTACAGGAACTACCACGCATAGGTCTCACGGCCTCTTGTGCTTCCTTATTTTCTTATGTTATTATGTACTTATACACAACAATTAATCTTCTTCTCTCAGCATGACACACAATGTACTTATTCCACCTCCTCCTCTACACACAGACAGACAGAATCACCAGCAAAATAACAAAACATTAACTTTTTTCCTCCTTTTCTTCCATTGAGTCACTTCAGAACAATCGCAAAACATTCACCTTTTCCTTTTTTTTCTTCCATTGATTCACATTTTTCAGCATCTGTTGACCCCCCACACACCTGTTCCACCTGCCAAACACAC
>JACEEZ010004882.1:122500-180000 GCA_016584305.1 Chionoecetes opilio | reverse complement strand
ACGGTGATGATTGGTGAAAAGGGGGCTGAAGGAATCAACAAGGGCATCGACAGAGGCGACAGTATCGTGGTAGTTGCTGGTACCGAGGTGCATAAAAGATGCAGAGTGAGCTATATTAACAAGAAGCAAATATACTTGTTCAAGAAAACCAAGCTACAACCACCTCAACCTGTCAAAAGGAGTGCGCGTGTTTATGTCGGACCTTTCAACAGTAAATCGCACTGTTTGTTCTGTGGCAATGAGATAATAAAATCACCCGGTAGTGCCGATTTTGATGAATTCAGCTGTGTCAAAACAGATTCATTCGTGGAGACAGCCCTCTCACATTGTAAGGATCGTAATGATGACTGGGCATTCACTGTTCGTGGTAGAATAGAGTATTTCGGAAAGGACCTCCACGCTGCTGATTGTGTGTACCATCGGTCATGTGACATCAATTTTCGCACGAAACGGGCCATTCCTTTGCAGTACAGAGATGGTCCAACTGAAAAGAAGCCACGAAAAGTTTGAAGACCGAAGGACTCTGACCAAGAACAAACCTTCATCGGAATGTGCTCGTTCTTAGAAGAAAATGATGAGGAACAATTGACAGTGGATGATCTTGCTAAGAAAATGGCAGGTGGTAAACTACAGGTGGACTCACACGAGGAAGTGGAATGTCTGACCATCAAAGGGCCCTGTGGACCATGTCTGTGCCAGTGTCTTCAACGTACAGTGAGGCAATGCAGATTTTCACAGGCAAGAGCTTCGTCACCAGTGAGCAACACAAGGAGGCAACAGGGTCAAGGGTGAGAAGAGATCATGAAGACCTGGAGAAAATTGCAGACAAACTACAAGTATTTTCTCCTTCTGCTGATGAAGCATCTTTGCATAATATTATAACAGGTGTAAACGCAAATGAGGATGTGAACGTCCATGACCTGTTTACTATCGGCAAGGAAACACTAGCAAAGATGGAAGGACAATCGGTTTTTTCCTTTTCATACAGAAGGAATATGAAGGCAAAGACCTTGGCATCAGCGTCGACAATCAGAATTGCCGAAGACAGAGCAATAGACTCAGCTTTGTTGTTCCAAAGGTTTCTCGTAGTGTCTCAAACTGCAGAACTTTCACTCGATGAGATCATGAACTACGAACTCTCGCCTTATCCTCAAGCACTCTTTGAAGCAAAACAGGTCTTACGGAAGGCAGACAAAGCACAACTGATGCACGCTCTTAAAGCCCATATCACAGCCATTTCGAATAAAGCGGTCCTGGAGACTGCTCCTGAAGCAGAACACAATGTCTTAGATGGAGGTTCCCTTCTTCGTCGGCTGAAGTGGTCTGATGGAAGGACCTACACCTCCATTGCCAACGACTATGCAGCATTCACTGTGAAACACTATGGCAAGGCTACGGTAGTCTTCGATGGTTACAGTGGTGGTCCAAGTACGAAGGACAATACACACCAGCGACGGGGACAAAATTGTGACGGTCATAAGGTGAATATCACTGAAACAACCAAATTCACTGGAAAGATGGAGGATTTCCTTTCCAATAACGAGAACAAACAGACACTGATCCATATGATTGCCGATCGCATAAAAATCAGAGGATGTCATGTGATACATGCTATGGGAGATGCTGACTTGGACATTGTGAGGACAGCAGTATCAATGTCATCTGCAAAACTACCACGCTCATAGGCGAGGACACGGATTTGTTAGTGCTACTGCTTCATTACGCATCTCCGAGCGATCGTACAAAGCTCTACTTCCACTCAGATAAAGGGAGTCCTACTGTAGTGTATGACATAAAGGTCATAAAGCAGGTTCTAGGTAGCGAGATCTGTCAAAGTCTGCTGTTTCTGCATGCGTTCACAGGATGCGACACCACTTCCAGGATATTTGGAATTGGAAAGCAGTCTGCTCTTCAAAAGCTGATAAAAGGTGATCCAATCCTGCAAAGTTGTGCAAAGATCTTTAGTACACCTGGACAAGACATGGATGTTATTGTAGACTCTGGGTGAGTACTCATGGTGTCTCTGTTCAATGGCAAACCTGGGGACAACCTATCTGCTGTCAGATACACCCGTCTTTGCAAAAAAGTGAGTGCGGCCAAAAGCTTCGTGACACCCGAACGACTGCCTCCAACATCTTCGGCTACAAAGTATCATTCTCTGAGAAGCTATCTCCAGGTAATGCAATGGATGGGCAAGGGTGAGGATATTGACGTCACTAAATGGGGGTGGAGCCTACAAACCAACAGACTTGTTCCAGTGATGACGGACACTGCACCCGCACCAGAAACACTCCTGAAAATGATTCGCTGCAGCTGTTCCGGTGTTTGCAACACACACCGTTGTACTTGCCGAAAGCATGGACTAGACTGTTCTCAAGCATGTGGACAATGCCAAAATGGCCATTGTTACAACACGCGTCTAGATCCAGTATCAGATGATGAAGGGGAAATGTGAAATATGGAAATATGAAGCATTGGTCGCCATCTTTGTATGACGCCATTTTGACCCATTTCCGGTGACCCAATTTTGGTAAACTTTTGCTGTATTGTTGTTCACACATTAAAGAACAAATAAACACCATAAAACAATTTCTTGCAATTATTTTAGGGTTGTTGGCTACTTTGACTAGACTAAAAGAGAAAAGAAAGGAAGAGTTTAGAGAGAATATTCAACCGTCCCCAGCAGGCGTTACAACAAGACCCCAGGTAATCCATCTCCCTATTCCTCCTGCCACACATACCCACACACACATACTAGTCCAGTAATTAAATAGCTGAGGTTGGACAAAATTGCTTTATTTTGTTTCTCAACTGATTTTGACAGGAAATTAGGTCTGCTAGCCAGGATAAAAAATCTACCCTGATATGTTCACTGCTAGTACCCCAAATTTGCCGTAATTCAAGATGGCCGCCATCACGGGTACTGAATACCAAAAATTAGCATATCTTCCAAACTAATAGAGCTATAAATATAAACAAAGTGTCTAATCCTATGTTTTGGGGGCCAGATAATTCATTTACAGCGCTTTTAATAAGATTGAGACGTTCTTAAAGCTTGATTGTGACAAGACTCCCTGATTGCATAGCACATGTAACTAAATGAGCTAGACAACTCGAACTACCTATAATCTAGTCAACTTGAACTTATCCACATCATATATGTATAACTTAATCTAACATCCTGAGAGCATAGTCATCCAGAGACTCTGCTTCCTGTTCACTGCATCATTGGTGCAGGTGATTTCCTTGCAGTGACCACAAGTCAGTGTACAGGGCATGATCTAACCCAATGAATTAAACAACTCAAACTACCTATGTACAGTCTAGTCTACTTAAACTTATGCACATCACATTCCCAAATCTAACATCCAGACAGTTTAATCATCCTGATTAAACTGTCCTGATTAAACCGGCCCTGACAGCACGTGCCACGGCCTTCCTTGACAACATGTGCTCCACACTGCCTTCAGCATACACTTGGGACATCACCTCCTTCAAGCCGGAACCAGCCATGAGACTACCAATAGAGCCCAGGAAGCTCATCTGTGTATGGAATCCACCCAGGATGAGGACGATCTGATGCAGTGGACTCTTTTTTTGCTGAGCTTCGATGATCATGAAGGCAATCCACCACAACTGCTGGTCGAAGGTGATGACTGGAGTTGTGCTGTACCGGCTAGCATGGTCCACAACAACTCCAACGTAGAGCGCATACAGGTAGGGTCAGATGGCGTGAGGTCAATCATGGGCAGGAACATGTCAGAGCTTTTTCCAGGATGTGGGATGTTGCAATGCAGCATCTGCATGTACCCTGACCACATAGGTTGTAGTTTTGGAAGGCGGAAGGCCACTGTTCACTTCACATCAAGTTGTCATTCTGTGTCTCGCTGGACACTTCAATATTGGTGTACATAATCTTGGACAGAACTGTCTTTGGATCTCTCTGTTCCACCACATTCCCTTTTGCTAGTCGCTTGACAACCTCCATGTCCACCTTGAGTCGTGGGATTCTCCTGGTACTCTGGACAGCTGGGGTGAATGTCGCCATTTGGTCCATTACATGGATTGACACGTGGCCATCTAAGGTTCTGGAAGCGTGGTCAACATTGTCTGCTTGGTACTGGAGGAAGGAACCTGCAACTTGTTCTGGGAGATCAACACCTTGCACTGCCGCAGCGTTGCTTCTGTACTTGTTTGCTTCTGTGTATGAAGAGCAGAAGCCAAGTTTGTTGATCATGTCAACCAGATCACGGTGACCATACTTGTGTTCCAGTGTCACGCTGAGACCAACTTGCAGGGGTGGGAGAAATGAGCGAGGACATGTGGACTGCATGATAGACTGACCTATTGAGGCCACATGCAGCTTTGCATTTCTGCTCTTGATAATGCTGCCTAGGAGCAGTTGCAATGAATGAGGCAGGTATGAAATATTTGAATCAACAGAACGCATATCCTCCGAAGTTGGGTACTCCTCATTATGACGTTCCATGGATTTTATCTCTGTTCTTATGAATTTCCCAACAGTTTCAATAAGTATGTCCATATCGGAGAGTTCTTTCATTTCACTTGCTCTGTCATGTGCTTCTTGAATGATGGATTTAACATTGGACGTCAGAGTGACGATATTAGGACGCTGTCTGATGGTGGTAATTGATACCCTTGCACCATAGTGTAGGTTAGTATTATTATTAGTGTTCCACTATGTGTTTCTGTGTTCTGTACGGTTGATGTTGGGTCCTGGAACACCTGGCTAATTACCTTTGAAAGTTTTCCTAGAGATGATCACATTCCAGACACGCCTCCCTCTCGCTAATGGTTTTAGCTAGCACTTGCCTCCCACCTTCTCTGTGATCTTGCAGAGACGCCAATTAAGAGATTAGACACTCCCATTAAGAGATTAGACGTCCTAGTCTTTATATATATACAGGAACTCTCAAGTCACCAGATCACATCCAAGCACGGCAGGAGCAACTCACCAGTCTCTCCGATTCACCTTACAAACGTGTTACTTGTTACCTTTACCAGTGTTAATAAACGACTATCAAAGCAGAGTGACCTGTTTCTGCTCACCCTAAAAGTGACATACCAATCACTTTACACATGGTGACAGCGCCGGTATCTGGTAACAGGTTAAACACTACTTGACCTCCCACGCCGCCACACCAGGCCGCCACATCGTTCTACATCACCGCCTCTCCTGGTCATCGGCTTCATACACGTGTGGAAACAGCCACCCCAAACCCTCCATAAAACGCCTGGCCACGAGGGAAAGTTCCGGGACCTCCTCCCTCCCCTACGCTTTTCTCAAAAACCCCGGGCCACCCTCGGCCCCATCCACGTGCTTCCCCGAGATATTATCCCCAGGGGCCCGCGCTCCAAGGCCGCCCCGTCGCCACTTACCCCCCAAGCCACTACCCCGCCCTCCACACATCGCCCCTTTCATCGCGCGGATCTCCCACTTCGAAAATCTACACCCACCATCCACCTCCACCGCTTCTACGCCCCAGCTCTCCAAACACGCTGCCCCCTCCTCCCCCACATCCACAACGCTTTTCCCACCGGCCCGCCCTACGCATCCCATCCCGGGGTTTTCCTTAATCCCCCCCGAAGCTGAGTTCTACTCGCTTTCACTTTATCCACACGGCAGGCGAGGGGGTAATGTCCACCCCCTCCGCTTCCCACGCCGCGCCGCTTCGTTTCACCTCCCCCACGTCCCTCTAGAGATCCCCTTCCAGGGCATCCCGGCCCCAAGCTCCCCCAAACGTTTCACCCCCTCCCCCCCCGACACCGCCTCCTGCTTCCTCACGCTGCGGGCATTTTTCCGATCCACCCCCTTTTCACCTCTCCATCACATCTTAGCTTTGTTAATACCCCCCATTTTTTATCTCGCTACCTATAGCTTTGTTAATATGTTGCATACCCAGTTTTTTCATTTCGGGTTTTAAAATTTTTGGGTAGTGCCATACCTTTAGTGACCCTGTGGTGTTTTTCCACCTTGTTTTTTTATTCTTTGTGTCTGTGCTGAAAAAAATTTTTTCCCCCAGGGATCCTGCCGATATACCGCAACGTTTTGTGACTGTTACAGCGTCCGCCTCACAGTGTTGCCCGTGTCTGATACCCCTGCCCTTGGTTTTGGGGTTTCCCGCGATTAGGGTTTTTGTATTTGTGAGCGTAAGGGGTTTTTTATTTAGCCTTTTTTTATTTTTTTTTTTCTTTTGTTACATAAGTAAAAACTGACGCTCCACATTACACACATGTTTTTTGTTCCATAAGTAAACCCCTAACACCCCCAATTTACACTGTGTTATTAACTTTTATTCACGTTCTTTTCGCGTTTTTTCCATATTACGACTCTATTGGGAAATTTATATTATATTTTTATTAATTATATGCCAAAAAACTTTTTCTGTACTCAGAATTTTTCATTCCTTCACAAATTCCCCTGTCATCATGCCCCCACCAGCGCCAACTTCAGCCCATTTGGGTACCGAGGTTTTTCCTTTCCCTAAATTTACGGGCAACAATATTCCAGTACACATAATAAAAAGACGTTGAGACGAATCGCGCGTCGTAACATCACTGACGTGCAATCAAAATCGCTCAAAAAAGTCCCGCGGGACTTGTCGACTCCCCTCGCGGGACAATATCTGCAGAGTGTTTATTTTCAAAATTAAGACCTATGACAAATTTAAGACCACATCAAAAATATTCGTGGCATCAGAAATCGGATCTTGCCCCACTTTTTAGACTTGCAGACACTCACAAAAGCAAGAACCCCCTATTCCCAGTCATGTCAGCTTTGCAACAATTTTCAACTCAAATTAATTTGATAAGACAGCTGAATCTTCAAAAGGGGTTGATAAAGAGGGGAAAATAATTTACAAGCTGTGGGTAACCTTTTTGGATACTACATACATTTTTTCTCAAACCCCTTTCCACAGAAAACGGGGCGTCTGATAAAACATTTTCACTTTGCTCCAACAGAACCCCTTTAACTGTTTGTTTTAAATTTTTTGAGGCTCTTCTCATAGTGTTTTCAAACAATGCACATTCTTCTATGTCTGCTGCGATCTACCAACAAAAACCCCCCAACCACGAACCCCTTTCGTCCCCCTTTTCAACTAAACACTCACCCTCAAACAATCGGCAAAGACAACGCTCATCTTCACTTTGACGACAGCCCCGGCTAATCACTCACCTCCTTACTGTTTTATGCAAAAACAAGGGACACACGATCGAGCGTTGTTTTACACACAAGTCATTTTCCAAACCAGCAGTATGTTCCCACGCTTTTTTGATAAATGGCAATGTGGTCACACACTTCTGATGTCGGCAGGAAAAAAACGCCCCCTCGATTTCCAGCAAAAAAACACCCTGAGGTCGTGAAGGACCAAATTTCCTCCCCATTCCAGCTATAACCCTCAATGACTACCCCCGCGTGCATCCTCCGAGCAACAGAACCAGATCACACAGATAAACCCTCACTCCCTTGTATCCCATTTATAATACATTTTGGGGAAACCCCCAATGATTTTACAAGTGAAGTCAACCGCAAACTTCCCTTTGTTTATTGAACGGGTTTTCAGTAAAAATATGACTAAGGGGTTTTGAAAACAATCGTGCGAAATCGTAAATTAAAAATTTTAAACTTCTGACCTGCAACTTTGTGGAATCGAGGAAACCGCACTCACACTTGGGAAAAGTTATGTTTAACACTACCTATGTCCTGACTTGCCACCGTCACCTGACTTACTATATACAGACGGCATAACCATTCCAGCTGACGCTCTCATTTACGTCCGCTCTAACCCAACACCAATAGACCTATCCCCCCTTACAGGAATCTTTTGGCGTGAACTTTTTCTTTCCAGGGTTTTAAAAACATCTAGAGCTTTTTTTGACCTATTCACACTGACTTTGTCTCCTCCATGCATCGACTCCCCCGATTTTTACAAGTTTTGATTCCACATGCACCCCTATGAAAATCTATACAAGTGTTTCTCTATCCTAGTTCCCATTTGCAATGCCAACCAACAGTCACCATCCAACCATGTCGTCGTTCCGCTGGTCCCCTTTTCTCATAAAAACGAAAACGAAAGATTTTGTCGCGTATGTAGCCACAGACGTTTCTAGTCTAAAAAACCACCCACCCCCAGAAGTTTTACTTCAAAAGGTCTTAGAAGACCAAGCTAAGCACGTCACGCTGTCATCCGTAAACTTTGAGCTTTACCACACCTCACCCTGGTAGACGTCGGGAAAAAAGGTGTTTCGAACGTCGATCAGCTTTCCCTGAGACGGTCACTCATTCTGCTCACTGTTCTGCAGCGCGTGCAGACTCAAAAAATAGGGCAGATCAACCTTTTTTGGGTAACGTCACCACTTTCCCGTCACTTCACTTGTGGGCACGGCTTTGTACATTTTCGTCTACCCGTGACGTTGTTTTTCGACAAATGTCCACAAGAGTCCACGATTAGTTAACTCCCTTTAGTTCAGGCGCCTTAACTTTTTCGCTTTAAGTCATTGCAAACCACAAACATCCAGATTACAGGGTGAGCTTATTCAAATCTTGACCCACTTTAGAGTATTGTGTCTCTCCCCCTGAACACTAGGGAAAACCAACTGTCACTCAAAGATTTTAAACTTAAAAGACGCCCAAAAATTCATACTACCCGCGTATCGCATGGGCCCCCGTAAATGCCCTTGTCGATCGCATGGGTTTCCCAAAAAGCTAATGATGGAAACATTTAAGAAACGAGGAGTCCTTTCAAAAGCCCCAAAGTTCCTGGTTCCAAAGAGCTCAGGCAAATGGCGCCCGTAGTCGATTTCCGACTCTCAACAAATGACTGTTTTTTCTCGGGATCCCAGCCCGTCCCCGAGGAATTTTGCAGAATTTTGGTATCATAAAACCCGTTTTTTTTCCCCCTTGGATTGTGCTCCGGTTCTGGCAATCGAAATTGACGCAGAAAGCCGTGAATACACTGCTTTTTCAAACCCCCAGGGCATTACCGTAATGTCGCATGCCTATGGGTCTTTCTGGGTCACCCGCGACGTTCCAGCGCCCTTTATCAATTCCTATTCACTGGTTTTTTGGGTATACACTTTTTTCCCCACCTTGACGACTTGATCGTTTTCTCAAACACCAGAACATCCCGAAACCAAAAAGTTTTCACGTCTTTAGGACGCGGCTTGAAACTAAAACTTTTCCAAATGCGCGTTCCTACGCAAAAAAAACTACCTTTTGGGGCCCTCTTATTAACGCTGACGGTAATAAACGTTTAAATGCAAAGTCAGCGCTGTAAAATTCCTATCCTCAAAAGTAATCAAGTCCCTAGTTTCGTAGGACTTAGCCCTATTTCCGCAGATTTTTCAAAGATGCCGCCATGGCTTTCCCCCTCACTTCATCCAAGAAAAAATGTGCCCTTCCCAAAGGTCTACATCAGGAAAACGCTTTCGCGCTCTTTAAGCACGCTCCCTTTTTGGGTTGTTCTTGCGTCCCTGATACACAAACCCCTTTATTCTCAACACTGACGAGTACCTGGTCTCGGTGCTGTACTCAGCAAGACCACGATGGTAACCAACGCCCCGCGTATGCCTCTTCTACTTAACAAGGCAGAGAAGAAAACCCGGAGGGATCGAAGCCCTTGCAGTCTTTGGTCTTAAAAAAGTTTCGTTTTCCTCTTCAGGGTATCCCCTCAAGGCCTTACGGGTCATAAAAAACCCACCCCCTCTCAAGGCCCGGCCAGTCAGGGGCGTGGTCGATGGTTACTTACAATTTAAGATTTTTGCCTGAGTTTGCGTACATGCAAGGCAAGCTAACGTTGCAGTGATGCTCTTTCTTCCCAAAGGCACTTTCATTCCTGTTCCACGCAAACATCCACATTTTACAGCTTTCTCACGATGATCTCTACACTGCTCAACGCAATGCCCCACAGGTCAAAGGTCATTATTACCTTGAATGGTGAGGGCTCCGCATTCCCAAGGGTTTCCCTTTTCTTTCACATTCTCCTTCAGGAACAGTTGTGTACAAAACAAACCCCACTTACAGGGAAGCTGAACCCTCTCGTCTCATCCACCACTTTCATTCCTCCAAAAATCATGTCCATCTGCCTTAAAAATAAATTTATGACCACCCAAGCTTCACACCCCGGCAAGAAAAGTCACTTTCACAAGCTAGACTTAAACTTCTGGGTCCCAGGAAAGGATAAATGACTCATGAAGTATGTTAAAGGGGGCAAGAACTAAAGGTGAATAACGTCATTTTCCCTTTTCGTTACCCGGCCTTTAGCACCATGGGAAATTTTTGGATTTATTTTTTTAAACTCCCTCTTACGAACTGAATCAAAATTTAATGGTTGCGTTGATCATTTTTTCAGTTTTTCCATTATTGTCCATGCTAATAAATCACACAAACAGTGGCACGTGATTCTTTACATGTCATTTGCCTTTCCACTCCCAAGGTTCTGTTGTCGATAACGGACTGAGTTTGTAAATCAAGTTTTTGATTTTTTGTCCAACAGTTTAATATCAGGGAAAGGTAATGTTCTTTCTTACCGCCCCATGTAACTGTTTTGGGAGAACGTTCAACCCTTTTTAAAAACCTCAAAACTTTACGCTCCCTTTTCCTGAAACCCGAACCCTTTGGGGAACCCATGCTCCTCAGGGGTGGTTTTCTCAATTCCACCATCAACAAGTCGTCTCTGAGACCCAATTATATTCTGTTTGCTCAGGACAAAGTTCCTTAGACTTTTTTCCCAAAACCCTTCAAGCCTATATACAACTATGATGCTTTGCAAAACTAAGTTTCACCGTTTCCAAAAATACACCAACGATCCCAAAAATCCTTTCTCTCTTAAAGCTGATTGCCCCCAAACACAAAAGTCAGCTTCCACATTCAACTTGACGTAGGTGACATTGTGTATTCCCCCTTTTTGCAATCAAAAAACTCAAATTAACCCTAAATTTTGGGGGCCCTTCCGGGGTTTTAGCTCAGGAACAGGGAATAAGGGTTTAGTTGCTTACTTAATGACGGCCTAGGGAAAATTCCCCCCCTTTATTCTTTAAAAAAGTTTCCAAAGGCCTGAAGTGGGACCCTAAACCCGTTTCCGCTGAATCTACCTCCCCATCACAGCCTCAACAGCTATTTATACTCCTTCACCAGCTCCCCAAACCTTGGCCCTCGTTATTTTTCCCCCTAGTTTGTGAAGTAAATCCTTCCTTTCTCTTTTTCTGACCTTATGTGTAATTTGTAAAGATTGTTTGTCTCAAAATTTTTTTTTTTTGTACTCTATGTCGTGTACCAGCAGGGCCGGCATGGTACACAGACATCATTGACACACAGTGACACACAGGGGCACACAGACGGGATTGCCGTACCTTTTCCCCATTTATGTTTTCCACATATTTTTACTGACGTATCCTTTTCCCGTGCCTTCTCCTATTTTTTTATTCTAATATATATAGATAGGGATTTTTTGGTCCATTTCTTTTGTGCCCTTCCTTTTTGTTCAGTTTATGTTATTCCTTTGTCGAAGAGGGCACTCGGTTTGCGTCACCAGCATTGTAGGTTTGTTTATTATAGTGTTCCACTATGTGTTCTGTGTTTGTTCTGTGTTTTAGGTTTAGTTGGGTCCTGGAAAAACCCGGCTAATTACCTTTTAAAGTTTTCCAGAGGGGATCACATTCCCGACAACGCCTCCCTCTCCTAAGGTTTTGCACACTTTCCCCCCACCTTTCTGTGACTTGCCGAGACGCCCAAATTTAAAAATTTGAACTCCCATAAAATTTTGCTCCTAGTCTTTATATAATAAGGGAAATCTAAATCACCAATCACATCCAAGCACGGCAGGAGCAACTCACCAGTCTCTCTGATTCACCTTACAAACGTGTTACTTGTTACCCTTACCAGTGTTAATAAACGACTATCAAAGCAGAGTTACCTGTTTCTGCTCACCCTAAAAGTGACATACCAATCATTTTACATAGTGGTTCTCCAGCTCTCGCTTCAGTTGCTTGGGGGTGTGGACTTCCTCTTCGGTCATGTCACTCTCTCTAAGCATAACTTGGTGCAAGTTTTGCAGTGTGATTGTCTCATCGTATTTTTCTTCCAGAAAGTCAATTGCATATTGAATAACACCAACTTTGGATGTGCTTCTAGGTCGACCAACTTTTCTTCTCTTGGTAGAAGAATTGCATTCTTCAGATGCAAATTCCGGAGGGGCCTTTTCCTTCATGAATAGGTCCTTGCACGTGTGGTGGTATAGGGCCTCCTAGCTAGTAGATCATATATCACTGAAAGACGAGACAGGACCTTCAAGGCCCAATCATCCTCCCTGGTGTGACAGTGACGTAGAATGTTCTCTTGAAACCCTAGAGTAATAACATGACTGTATCTGTAGCTAGCTTTGGTAGGATTTTTCTGTGCAAGAGACATTTCAACAAAGACTCCACAGAAGAGGCAGTGGGTTTTGAAAGTAAAGACATTTTCCTCAGCTGATCTCAGGTTTGCCTTAACCACTTCAGAAGAATCACGCTTTTTGGCAGATTTGATAATTTTGGGATTTGTGTGCCTGTTCCTGCATATTTGTACACAAGGATATCATGATTTATGTCAAAGACCAAATCTGGGACATCTAAGTTTCTCTCTTTGTTCGCTTTGTTAATGCCAGCACACCCTTTCTCTGTCAGTTTGACATAGTCATTGGACTTATCTAGGTCAATCACTTCTCTACAGATGACACACGCCATCTCTGTTCAGTCTTCAAGCTAGTTCATCTACCCTCCACCACAATCATGCTGTTATTCCATGCACATGCAGCCTGTATAAATGAAACGAAATTAAGACACTTACAATCTAGAAACATTTCAAATAACAACAGTGAAGGCATGCTGTGGATTACAAATAAGACAGAATAAAGTAGAATCATATGACAATTTTTTGCACAAAATTTAGAGGCTGATTGCAATTATCTGCAATTAGGTCAGATACAGACAAATAATACCATAATAAATGAACTCCTTGACCTGAAAAACATAGGATTAGACACTTTGTTTGCATTTATAGCTCTATTAGTTTGGAAGATATGCTAATTTTTGGTTTTCGGTACTCGTGATGGCGGCCATCTTGGATTACAGCAAATTTGGGGTACTAGCAGTGAGCAGATCAGGGTAGATTTTTTATCCTGACTAGTACCCCTAATTTCCTGTCAAAATCAGTTGAGAAACAAAATAAAGCAATTTTGTCCAACCTGAGTGGATTTTTTTACTTTAATTACTGGACTATACGCACCAGCAGGAGCTTTGCAGGGTGGGGAAGTGCAAGTGGTAGGGCCCCCTAGCCCAACTTTTTCTTATGGGGGTGGCCGGGGCGGTGCAGAGGCGGCGCCTGCCCGTCGAATCACTCCTGGGATCAACCTGCGTTCTTCGTGTGGGCTCGTGGAACGTTCTGAGCCTCTCAGACGATCATCGACTACCTCTCCTATCGGGCGAGCTCAGTAGGCTGAGGGTGGATATAGTGGGACTCTCTGAGACGAGGAGGCCTGGCAGTGGCGAGACTAGCAGTGGGGGTTACACCTACTACTGGTCCGGCATGAGCAATGGTCACCGTGTACGGGGAGTAGCTATAGGCGTCTCCAGCAAACTGCAACCGTCAGTTGTTGAGGTTAATCCGGTTGATGAGCGTATAATGCGGGTGAGGATGAAACACACTCTGGGTTTCTTGTCTCTTGTTGCAGTGTACGCTCCTACCGAGATGCGTAAAACTGAAGAGAAGGAGATGTTCTACGCCAAACTCGACTCTGTATTAGACCAGTGTCCTCCTCCGGACACACTCATTGTCTTGGGCGACTTCAATGCTACTACTGGCACTGTGAGAGATGGCTACGAGTTGTGTGTTGGTCCCCATGGCTCCGGTACCAGAAAACACCAACATTCTCTGCTTCTGAACTTTGCAAGGTCCAGAAGGTTGAGAATTGCAGGTTCTTGGTATCAGAGACCAGAGCTGCATCGCTGGACATGGTATAGTAATGCCGGAGGGGTAGCTAAGGAGATCGACCACATCCTCGTTAGTACTCGTTGGAGGATCCTCCAGAACTGCAGGGTTTACCGGAGTGCTGAGTTCTTTGAAACAGATCACAGACTTGTTGTTGCTACACTTAAGCTTCATGTCAAGTCCAGAAGAATCTCAGGAGGTAACCTCAGTCTCAGATCGATCGGTCTCAGTCTCAAATCGGTTTGATGTGCTCGGTGCTCTCGGGGATCCTGTAGAACTGTGGGATACCTTCAAACGTGAAACTCTACAGGCTGCCAAGGAGTGTATTGGGGAGCGCCCGAGGTCAAGGCGTGGTTTTGTCTCGACGGAGACGCTGGAGAAAATCGAGGAGAGTCGCGCTGCCAGGCTGGCTGGGAACCGGGACCAGCACAGGGCTCTGTCACGCCGGAATAGAACCCTCCTGAGGAGAGACAAGGAGAGGTATGTCAGGAGTCTCGCTGAGGATGTCGAGGGTCATTTGAACGCTAATGACCTCCGACCCGCCTACCGAGCCCTGAAGAAGCTCCGTTCCAAGTCTCCTTCTCGGGCGAGTGCTATTCGAACAGCAGATGGGCGCCTCGTGTCGGACATGGATGGGCAGTAGGCTCGTTGGGCTGAGTACTTTGGGCAGTTGTTCACGGTGGACCCTCCAACTGAGCAGCTTCACACCACTGGGTTACAGGCAGTGGATGCCGATCCTCCCATTGACGAAACCGCACCCTCTCTTGACGAAGTCAGAGAGGCTGTAGCAAAGTTGAAGGGTGGAAAGGCAGCTGGTGTTTGTAATATCAGTGCGGAGCTCCTCAAAGCTGGGGGTGAGGCCATGATCCGCGGGTTGCATGCTGTCCTGACTGCCGTGTGGCAATCAGGTACCATTCCTCCTGACTGGAAAAGGGGGCTGGTCGTCCCTATCTGGAAAGGGAAAGGGGACCGTCAGGACTGCAACAATTACCGCGGTATTACACTGCTCAGCGTACCAGGCAAAGGTGCTTGCCCATCTATTGCTGACACACGAATTCGCAGTCATCTGGTGAAGCATCAGAGACCTCAGCAGTCTGGGTTCACGCCTGGTAAGTCAACAACGGACCGTATCCTAGCACTTCGTGTCCTGGTGGAACGCCGACGTGAGTCTCGACAGGGGATGCTTGCAGCCTATGTTAATCTCAAGAAGGCGTTTGACTCAGTGCATCGTGAGTCACTCTGGGATCTTCTGCGACTTCGAGGGATTCCTGCAAGGACTATTGGTTTGATAACTGGTCTGTATTCTGGGACTGAGAGTGCTGTGAAGTGTGGGGCAGGTGTATCCAGCTTCTTTCCTGTGAATACAGGAGTGAGGCAAGGGTGCGTCCTTGCCCCATCACTTTTCAACGCTTGTATGGACTGGGTATTGGACAAGGTTGTAGATCAAAGTGATTGTGGAGCATCCGTCGGCAACACCAAGATCACTGATCTTGTTTTTGCCTATGATGCAGTAATCTTTGCTGAGTCGCTGGAGGTTCTGGTGATGGCTCTCGAGGCGCTGCACGAGGAGGCAAAGCCTTTGGGACTTGAGGTCTCCTGGCTCAAGACCAAGGTCCAGGTATTTGGAGACTTACTAGATGAAGCAGTACAGTCTGTTCATGCGTGTGGCGAGGACATTGAGATCTTGGAAAGTTTTACATACCTTGGTAGCGCAGTCCATAATGACGGCGGGTACAGTCAAGAAGTCTTACGGCGGATTGGCATAGCCCACGGTGTTATGGACTCGCTCAGCGGGAGTATTTGGCGTTGTCGGTACCTGTGCAGGAGGACAAAGATCCGGATCTTCAAGTCGCTTGTGATCCCTGTCTTACTCTATGGTTGTGAGACATGGACACTAAATAGTGACTTGAAGAGACGAATCAATGCCTTTGGTAATAAGTGTCTTCGCAGAATCATGGGGTATCGCTGGGATGCTTACGTGTCAAATCAGCGATTGCACCGTGAGACTGAATCGAGGCCTATTACCTACATAGTCCGTCAGCGCCAACTTCGGGTATATGGGCATGTGGCACGCTACCCTGAAACCGATCCTTCCCATCGGGTTGTATCTGTAAGAGACAATCCGGCGTGGAGGAGGCCAAGGGGGCGCCCACAAGGTTCGTGGCTGGGGCAAGTTGATGTTTCTTGTCGAGAGCTGCTTGGTATGGGAAAGGAGCCTGCATGGGAACTCGCGCGTGATGACCCCCGGGAGTGGCGTCGTAGGGTGGGCGAGGCGATGCGCCCCACGGCGTATGCCCCCAATGATTGATTGATTGAAGTGCAGGGCAGAGGGAGTGTGTAACAGGACCTGGCATGTGTTTGGGTGCCCCTTGTGAGGTGATTGAGGCGGCACAGCAGCAAGGGAGAGGCACGGTAGCTCTTCTCATGATGATGTTATTGATGATGTGGTGATGATGAGGTGGTGGTGGTGATGTGGACGGTGATGTGTGTTCTTCCTCGCCGCTGGCCCACTTTGATGTGTTCTGAGGAAGAGTTAGTCATCAATACACAGGCTACACACAGGTTAATATTACGCTTGCTTATAAAGGTTCATAAAAGATTGCGAAGTAGATAAATGGGAAGGAAGAAAAGGAGAGGAAGGTTGAGAGAGAAATGGGTGATATTAGTGAGATAGAGATAATAATAGAGGATAGAAGAGAGAGTGAAGTGGGTAAAGATGAGACAAGTATGAATATATGAGATATGAGAAAATATGAGAAAAGTATGAATAAAGCAACATAAATGTGAAAAGATTCTAACATGAGATAAATAAAGAGAAGAATTGGACAGTTGTAAGAAAAGATAAGGGCAGAAAAGAAGGATAAAGAAATAAGCCGAAAACAAAAAAATATCTACAGTAGTATATCCTAAGAATGTTTGCTAATCAAAGATAATGTTTCTTTTCAGTAGGACACTAGGTAGCTACTCTTCAATCCTCTTCATAAACTAAATGCTCCTACAATTCTACAGTTTTATTCACACTTACTCTAGGACTCGTATATTTCTAGAACTCAGAAATCCTGTACCACTTGTCAATTATAGACGAAGCATTTTGAAAAGGATCGCCGCACTCCCCGCGAGTAATTTGAACAGACGCGCGTTGGTATAACTCTCATTATCTCCATAATGGGTGGCAAGAAACACCTAACAAAGGAGCAAATTATAGTTATTGTAACTTTACACAAGGCAGAGAGGCCAGTGAAAGAAATATCAAGGATTGTAGGTGTTACGAGGAAATGTGTGATGAAGTGAGTGGAGAGTTTCGTGAACGTGGCGAGGTGGCGACACCGTAACATAAAGAAGAGACCACGGCGAGGATGTAAATGTCATATCGTAATAATTCTCTTGTTCTTATTTGAGGATGGGCATCCACTTGACGTTTCATGACATTTAGGGTGCTTGCTGATGTTTTGCATCCTCGCCGTCGCCACTTCTCATGTTACGGTGTCGCCACCCCGCCACGTTCACGAAACTCTCCACCCACTTCAGCACACATTTCCTCGTAACACCCATAATCCTTGATATTTCTTTCACTGGCCTGTCTGCCTTATGTAGAGTTACAATAACTATAATTTGCTCCTTTGTTAGGTGTTTCTTGCCACCCATAATGGATATAATGAGAGTTATACCAATGCGCGTCTGTTCAAATTACTCGCGGGGAGTGAAGCGATCCTTTTCAAAATGCTTCGTCTATAATTGACAAGTGGCATCTGAACATTCCTCAACGGTCTTGATGGACTTTCCGTCCTTTAAACAAGCTGCCATATGTAATATATCTCTCTCGGAAGTCACTAGGCTGCTATAGAGTACATTTTCAGAATTCCCTTATGGGAGCGCTCTGTTATGATGTGGCGAACAATATTTTGGCGCGTAGTGTATTTACACTTAATTACTCTCATTATTAATTCTTCCCAAAGACCCTTCACTCTCACACTAACTATGTAGAAATTATCCAACTGGTCTTACAGAGTCCTAAGGCACCTTGACACACTTACTCTAGGACTCTGGCGTGGGGAAACCTTGAGACACGCCCTCGGATAGCATGGGCAAGGCAAGGAGGTCCAGGGGCATGGTATGGGCGGGCACAGTGGGCGGGCATGGGGTGTGGTGCCCTGAAATCGGTGAGGAGTGGTGGGTGGAGCAGAGCGTGGTAGTGGGCGGAGGGGAAGATTCCATTTTTGTGGGTATGGAGTAGGTGGATCGTACGCTGGGTGGTTCCCAAGACTCAAGGGTGCGTGCCACCTCCCTGAACCCTCCCAGGAACTTGGCACTCCCTCCGCAGCTTTCCAGATCTGTAATGCATGTAGAAGGCTCAGGAGGAGGAGGAGGAGGAGGAGAAGAGTGCTGGGTGGGTGTATACAAATCTTCTTTCTTTTCTTTCATACTTCCATGATCATTAATTCTTTGTATTCATTATAGTAGGCTTGTTACTGTCTGCTCATCCTTTGTATTTTTTTGTATTACTAAGTGGAAGTGGTATGTTTGAGAGGCATTCCACTTCAGCTATGGGGGAGGCGGTGGCCGAGTGGTTAGCGTCTTGGAGTGGTGAGCTCAATGTCCCGAGTTCGAATCCTGTCGGGGGCAACTCTTTCGACCTTCTTCAATGCGGTCGACAAGAGCCTGGTAGGGGAGCAGAAGGTCCCGAGTTCAAGTCCCACCAAGGAGCAGCTGTCAAATCCATCGTCGAGTGGCTGAACCAGTAGGACGTCCTGCCTTAAGCTACGGTCACACTAGACACTGGTACCCGTGGACTGGGCGGTTTTGCGTGGGCTGAGAGCAGAGCTACTTCTGGGCGCCCAGAGCAAGTGGTCACACTCACACTGTCTGAGCCGCCTCCCAGCCCAGTGCTAGGCAGATCTCATATCAAAACAAACGCGACAACGGCGTCTCTTAATACCAAAATATACCGTAATTCACCGAAATACATGACAATACACTAAAATAAGGTATCACGAGACATAATACATACATTTTTTAAACGTGTTTAGAGTGTATTTCGGTATATTTCGGTGTATTTTGGAATATTTAGGTGTATTATCGGTATATTTTGGTGTATTTCGGAATATTTAGGTGTATTATTGGTATTTTTCGGTGTATTTTGGTATATTTTGGTATGTGTTTAGGTGTATTTCGGTATATTTGGGTATTAAGAGACATCCACGCGACAACTCACGGCACACCTACTGCACCGCCGGGTTTATGGAACTGTCGCCGATGGGAATTCTCGCCGAAACACCAATCTAGAACTCTTGCCGACGTGGAATTGTTAACCTAACCTGGACATTGGCACCTAACTTAACCTAACTGATCAAGCTAACGATAGTATTTCACCCCTGAATGCAGAAACACGGGTAAAACTTGATTAAATGTATATATTGGGTCCTGTAATATCAAGAATTGGAACACTCGACGACGGCGGCGAGAATTCCTATCGGCGACAGTTCCAGGTACCCACCGCTGGTACCTGGAACTGTCGCCGATCGGAACTCTCGCCGCCGGCGGCGAGTCTTCCAATTCTTGATATTACAGGACCCAATTTACACATTTAATCAGGTTTTGGTAATAATGGACGAGGACTTCGCGGTCATTTTCAGAGACGCTGACAAATTTTTCCTGCCCCAAAATAGTGCTTTTTCTAATGGAGATAATTATATTTTCCGGAAAGCAATAGTTTTCATATAATAAAAAAAATTCTTCACCGAATTTTATGGGCACCGTTTCAATTAAAAACACTGAATTTCCATCAGAAAAAACACTAAAACTTGACCGAGAAAAATTTGTCAGGGTCTTATATAACCGGGAAGTGATTGAATAGAACATACCAAACCTAACCTTGGCCTAACCTTATAGGTTTTAATGAAACTTAACCTAACCTTAACCACTAAGTATACCTAACCTAAACTTAGGTTAAGGTTAGGTTAGGTTTTATTAAAACCTGTAAGGTTAGGTTAGGTATACTTTGTGGTTAAGGTTAGGTTACGTTTCATTAAAACCTATAAGGTTAGGTTAGGTATACTTTGTGGTTAAGGTTAGGTTAGGTTTCATTAAAACTTATAAGGTTAGGTTAAGGTTAGGTTTGGTATGTTCTATTCAATCACTTCTCTGTTATCTGAGACCCTGACACATTTTTCCCGGTCAAGTTTTAGTGCTTTTTCTGTTGGAGATTCGGTGTTTTTAATGGAAACGGCGAGCATAAAATTCGGTGATAAATTTTTTTTTTGTATGAAAGCTATTGGTTTCCGGAAAATAAAACTATCTCCATTAGAAAAAAGCACCTATTTTTGGGCAGGAACAATTAGTCTGTGTTTCTGAAAATGACCGCGCAGTCCTCGTCCATTATTACCCAGGTTTTATCCTTATTTCTGCATTCAGGGATGAAATACCAGCAAAAGCTTGCTCAATTAGGTTAAGTAAGATGCCAATGTTAGGTTAAAATTTCCACGTCGGCGAGAATTCTCGGTTGGTTTTTCGGCAAGAACTCCCATCGATGAGTTTCATAAACCGCACCGCCTACGTCTGTCCCCTGCCCCTTACTACTGCTGGTGCCACCACTGCCACGCCTGTGATAGCATCATAGGACATCACCAGGGGTCATAGAGTTCCTCAGGGAATCATCGCAATCCTTAATAACACAAAGAACGGGTTTTATTCATACGGCATTACGGCTTTGTTTATACTTGAAGCTCCAAGGTCAAGCGAGTGTGTAGCTTTGATTTTTATGATCATTGTATAGTCCCTCATCATTGATCATCTCAGAAAAATGTAATTATCTAGGATTACTACGATGTATTATCCTTATTCTTGAATAAAGATACATAATTTTCTTAAATTAGCTTGCTGTCAATACTATAGACCCTCAATCGTCTCTGCTGCCCAGACATAGTGAGGCTGGATCGTCCGCGGATAAACGATTCGCTCCGTCCACGGCTGGGCGTCGATGGGTGGGCAGTTTTTCAGCCATTAGACGCCCAGCCCACGCAAAACCGCCCAGTCCACGGGTAACAATGTCTAGTGTGACCGCGCCTTTAGTCGGCGAAGGACGAGCGAGCCAGTAGAAACACGATAGGGATTAAATGGGGCTATCAGATGGCGAAGACCGCTTGTCAACCGGAAGCGAGATTCCAAAGATATAAGCTCCTGAAAAGCGTGATGGTCGGTCGGGTCGGGTCGGCCGTTTATATGTGAGAAAAATCTCGTATCCAGTGAGGACTCTCGAGCGCTTCGCGCTCGCTCGTAATAAACCAGCATGCAGCTATCTATACCTGTTCTTTCTTTCGACTGCGAGTGCAACGGAGTTGGTTTACACTGGTGTGGCAGGCTCATGCTGCCACACCAGGTGGCAGCATGAGCCTGACTGAGGATTGGAACATCACAGAAAACGGGATCTTCACCTAAGACCACAGGTCTTACTATACAAATCCAGCCTGTGCCACCAACATGCGAGAGCGTCCGACATCACGACTCTCCAGAATGTGCAGGGCCAACCACCTGAGCCCTCAAAATAAAAATAAAAATAGCCTACATCTATATATATATAAATCTCAAAATGTGTCTGTCTGTCTGTCTGTGTGTCTGTATGTTCGTCATAGACTCGGCTACAGATGGCCAAAACCCCACATGCCGCACATATTTGGAATCCTCATGACCCAGCGGAGAACATAGGCTATGTTTTGATGGGCGTGGCCGACCCTGGTGGGCGTGGCCAGCAAAAACAACCTAAAAACGGCTGTGGCTGCCAAACCGTGCGAGATACAGACTTGACACTGTAGTCCAAAATTGTTGGCCGTGATCGACTTGGGGGGATGGAAGATGTTTTGAGGAGCGTGTTCGACCCCGGTGGGCGTGGTAAGCAAAAAAAACCTAAAAACAGCTGTAGCTGTTAAACCGTGCGAGATAGAGACTTGACTTTGTAGTCCAAATTTGTTGGCCGTGATCGACTTGGGGGGGATGGAAGAGTTTTTCATTTCATAACACAACATGGCCGCAGGCCCACTGCCCTCCGCAGGAGCTAGGAGCAGGTGCCCGGAGGGCACCCTTTCTGCTAGTTCTATATATAGTTGGAGCTATAGGTTCCAACGTTAAAAAAAAAACTAGTTTTGTATTGTATTATGAATTATTATTTTTATTTCTTCCATAATTTTTTGCCTTTTTCTGTCCTCTTTTTTTGTTTTATTTCAACTAATTATTTTTTGGTCTGTGATTTTCTTTCTCTTATTCACCTATGACTTATTTTGTTTCTGGCTCGTTTCCTTCTTTATCATCCTCTCCTGTCCTTCTCTCTTTTATTTTGTAACTGCCCTATTTTTCTCTTTCTTTATTCATCGCATATATCAAGTCTTCTCACATTTGTTCCTTTTTTCATACTTTTTTTTTACTCATCTTTACCCACTTCATTCTCCCTTCATCCTCTATTATTCTCTCTATCGCATTAATTTCACCAATATCTTCCTAAACCTTCTTGTCTGTTCTTCCTTCCCATCTATCAACTTTGCAATATTTTGGGGCCATTCCATATTTTCATATTCATCTATTATTATTCATTTTTTCTAATCCATCTTCTCTCTGACTTCAGTTACCCCAATCCTAAAATCCTTCATACCTCTCCTAAGTCCTATCTAATCTTTACCTAACACCTCCTATCACATCACGGGACTCACACGAAGAGAGGGATCCTGGGGAGGAGCCTTCACCTTCATAGGAGTAGTTTCTCAGGTCATCCCCGGCTGCCACATCACTGCCTCCCCTTTTTCTCTTGTCCCCAGAGCTGTTCACGCCATTCTCACCCCCTTTACTTTTGGCCGTCACCTTCTCCACGTACAGTCCCGCCTCCTCCAGGTTGATTGGGCAGCCCCCTGGGTGTTTATGGCTCACCTTGAGCTCTAAGACATCTGTGGGGAGATAGGTGAAGGTGCTATAGTGACTGTGGTTGAAGGAAGGAGATTGAAGGAGTTAAGTACATTGCTGAGAGTAAGAATATTGAGGTGGTTTGGGCACGTGACGAGGAGAGAAGGTGGTGAGGCATTGAAGAGAGATGTTGGAGTGGAAGTGCCATGTGAGAGTAAGGCGATTGAGGTGGTTTGGGCACGTGACGAGGAGAGAAGGTGGTGAGGCATTGGGGAGAGATGTTGGAGAGAAAGTGCCAGGTGAGAGTAAGGCGATTGAGGTGGTTTGGGCACGTGAAGAGGAGAGAAGGTGGTGAGTCATTGGGGAGAGCTGTTGAAGTGGAAGTGCCGGATGAGAATAAGGCGATTGAGGTGGTTTGGGCACGTGAAGAGAAGATAAGGTGGTGAGGCATTGGAGAGAGCTGTTGGAGTGGAAGTGCCAGATGAGAGTAAGGCGATTGAGGTGGTTTGGGCACATGAAGAGGAGAGAAGGTGGTGAGGCATTGGGGAGAGATGTTGGAGTGGAAGTGCCAGGTGAGAGTAATGAGATTGAGGTAGTTTGGGCACCTGACGAGGAGAGAAGGTGGTAAGACATTGTGGAGAGCTGTTGGAGTGGAAGTGTCAAGTGAGAGTAAGGGAATGGAGGTGGTTTGGGCACGTGAAGAGGAGATAAAGTGGTGGGGTAATGGGGAGAGTTGTTGGAGTGGAAGTGCCAGGTGAGAGTAAGGTAATGGAGGTGGTTTGGGCACGTGAAGAGGAGATAAGGTGGTGAGGCATTGGGGAGAGCTGTTGGAGTGGAAGTGCCAGGTGAGAGTAAGGTAATGGAGGTGGTTTGGGCACGTCAAAAGGAGAGAAGGTGGTGAGGTATTGGAGAGAGCTGTTGGAGTGGAAGTGCCAGGTGAGAGTAAGGCGATCGAGGTGGTTTAGGCACGTGAAGAGGAGAGAAGGTGGGGAGGCATTGGGGAGAGCTGTTGGAGTGGAAGTGCCAGGTAAGTACTAGGTAAAAGGTACCAGGGAAGTGCAAGGCCAAGGAAGACATGGAGGCAGTGTGTTGAAGAGGATCTGGCAGCATTGGACATTGAGGAGACTGAGGCAATGGATAGAGGTAGATGGAAGCGTATTATCGACCGTCTAACCTCACAAACATTATGGTAGAATCTGACGTTGAACAGAAAGATGATGTTATGGTGGTGGGGGTGACGGTATGTAAGGAAAGGATGACAATTATATGGGTTAGTTTTAATAGAGCGCTAATCATAAATCCCTCTCGTTCTTACTCCTGTCACAAACCCACTAATCCAGCTTCCCCACAGCTAGTACTCCCTCTCGTCCCACTCACCTGATTCCTCTACACTGTGTCTACAGCAAAGCACTCCCTCTCATCTAACACTCTCTCACCTGGTTACCCCACAGCAAGGCAGTCCCTCTCATCCCACTCACCAGGTTCCCGTACAGCAGCCGTGGTCCAGGCAGGCTGTTCGTTGGCACCATGGGAGTTGGGTCTGGCCAGGGCCGGGGAGGCTGTGCGCTCACCTCCGTTCACCCTGGCTGGCCCGCCCCTGCGTAGCGCTGCACGGCGGTGGTGTTGGTGGAGCAGCAACGCAAACACCACCACTGCAACGATGTACACCCACTGCAACATCCTGTCCTCAACACCACTACAAACTTAAGGTGGATTTAAGGTGCTATTTACCCCTCTAAAGTCTTAAAATCACCCCATGAACAGTTTGTGCATTGGTAATTCTCATCTTTAATAATATCCATAGATACTTCTATTCAATATTCAGTTTTTTCAACCTCTTAAATTATTTTTTTCTTGACTGCTAATTCTCTCATCATGATATTGTTTAGACATCTTTATGTTAAACTGTCTTTTTGTGTGTGTGTATTCAAGCATTTTCAAACAGTTCATATGATGTTCAAAATAGGTTACTGAGATATTCTAGGCATCAGCTATCTGTCCTGCAAAGCTTAGAGAGAGAGAGAAGATGAGAGAGAGAGAGAGAGAGAGAGAGAGAGAGAGAGAGAGAGAGAGAGAGAGAGAGAGAGAGAGAGAGAGGAGAGAGAGAGAGAGAGAGAGAGAGAGAGAGAGAGAGAGAGAGAGAGAGAAGCATTTATCTTACAGGAAAAAAAAATTCTGAATGCACTACACCTACTATATAACTTTTTTTTTTTTTTCTCTCTCCTCTCTCTCTCTCTCTCTCTCTTCTCTCTCTCTCTCTCTCTCTCTCCTCTCTCTCTCTTCTCTCTCTCTCTCCTCTCCTCTCTCTCTCTCTCTCTCTCTCTCTTCTCTCTTCTCTCTCTCTCTCTCTCTCTCTCTCTCTCTCTCTCTCTCTCTCTCTCTGTCAACCCACAACCCACACTTCGCCGCCGCAACTCACACAGGATGAGGGACCAGGCCACGGTGGCCACCAGGGCGGTGAGGGATAGCCTGAGGGAGGTGTCTACGGGGTCCGGCAGGTGGCAGTGACGCCCGCTGAAGCCTGACGCACACTGACACAGGAACCCTGGAATGGGAGGGTGAAGGCCACATATCAGCCATGGGTGAGAGGCCTCCGTGGTGTGATGTTTGCCATGATATAAATGACGTGTTTTTTAAGATTTTTATATTTAATGACGTGTCTTTTACAATTTCTGATATATAAAGACGTGGTTTATACAATTTCTGATATTTTGTGGTTATCAATACCTGCATAATCTATCATTTTTAAAGAAAGAAATAAGAAATGAATATTTTTTTAAGCTTTGATGCTTTTGTAACATTAAACATTTCAAGATTTCTGGTGCTTGTAATATCCAATACTTGCATAAAAGGAATTCAAAAGTTCTATTTTTTAAGCATTGACATTTTTGTAACGATCAATATTGCAAGATTTCTGATACTTTATACAATTCAGTACTTGCACAATCTTCACTTATATAAAGGCATTCAAAAGTAATATTTCTCTTAAACCTTGATATTCCTGTAACTTTTATTACCTCCATAGCCAACTGTCTTTACGTCTATTTTATATAAACCACAAGACAGAGGAGGAAAGAGGAGATAACAATTATAGGCACTAATTCAAGGGGTAGGGGTGGAAGACCCCTTTCAAATTCAAAAGTAATATTTACTTTAAGCTTTGATATTTTTGCAGCTTTCAATACCTTTAAAGTTTATTGTTTTATACCCAAACACAAGAAAGGAGGGGGGGGAGGAAAGAGGGGACAGCAATTAAAGGTCGCTGATTTAAGGCAGGTGGTTGGAAGAGTTCACCTGATGGCTTATTGAGGCAGGTGCCGCCATGCAGACAAGGGTCCCACGCACACTCATCCTCGTCCTCACAGGTGTCTCGCGTCCCAGACAACACCTGACCTGCCCCACACCTGTCCTTACCACAACACATCATTACCACCAAGCAACACCATTGGGCAACAATTACAACACTACATTAAAAAAACTCATCCCTATGTAAGGTGGTGACTCAATCAACTACTACAGCATTCCATTTCAGTGATAATCAGTCAAAGGAATGTCAAGTTACTAAATGACGGACTGACTGAATGGCAAGCTAATTACATTCCTTTCCTTTGACTTACTTAGAGGGACTGTGTCAAGGTGTTGAGAGAGAGAGAGAGAGAGAGAGAGAGAGAGAGAGAGAGAGAGAGAGAGAGAGAGAGAGAGAGAGAGAGAGAGAGAGAGAGAGAGAGAGAGAGAGAGAGAGAGAGAGAGAGAGAGAGAGAGAGAGAGAGAGAGAGAGAGAGAGAGAGAGAGAGAGAGAGAGAGAGAGAGAGGAGAGAAAGAGAGAGAGAGAGAGAGAGAGAGAGAGAGAGAGAGAGAGAGAGAGAGAGAGAGAGAGAGAGAGAGAGAGAGAGAGAGAGAGATTTATTGACCTCTTGTTACAATTGTTAAACAAATATATTTACAGTACATACAGTATATCTGAGGACCAGGTCCGTTGAGCCGAGGCTCTTGTACAGACCTGTGCTAGTATATATTTTAAACCTTAAGACGTCATATTTCATAGTCCTAAATAATCTATATAAATAAACATAAATCTAAATTCCCATATATAACCAACACATTAGTTTATACAGTAAAAAAAATATACATAAGTAAACTCAAGGTGTGATCCTATAATAAATATTTACAAATGGGCAATTTGTTTATGTGCAAATAATAATAATTTAGAAATATGTTTAGAAAATAATTAAAGAAAAAAACAAGAAAAAAAAAACAAGAAAAAGCAAGTTACATAGTAGTGATATATCACTACTCTCCGAGTTTCACAAGAAAAGAAAAAAATATATATATTCACAATCACCTAAATGTTAATAGTCATTATATAGTTTTTGTTTTAATTTGTACTTGAAAGTGTTTAGTGGTACAATGCTCCTAAGATATTGTGGCAGTTGGTTCCAACATCTAACACCTCTAACGGTGATGCCTTGCTGTGCGTGGGATGTTCTACATAATGGGAGTCTCAGATCATGTGGTCGTCGACTGTCTGGATTATAAGAAGCTAATTGGAAGTCAGTGTCAGTTGTATGTGTATGGAGTGCCTTATGAACAAATATATTGGTTTGAAGGGCTATCACATCAGGCAATTTAAGTAATTTCAGATCTTTAAACAATGTGTTAGTGTGGGCATAACGGTGGCTGTGAGTCATAACACGTATCAATTTTTTTTGAGTAATGAAAAGACTATTGATGAAGGTTTTGAATGATCTTCCCCATATAGCTAAACAATATATAATGTGCGGATATGCTAATGTCAAATATATTTGTCTCAAGCAGTCAGTGGGTATATTATTACGTATTTTATGTACTACACCAGTGATTTTAGAAACTTTAGTCTTAATTTCAAATATATGAGACTTCCATTTTAATTTGTCATCAATTATTACCCCTAAGAACTTGGACTCATGAACTTTATTTAGCCTGAGGTTATCAATATAAATATCAACATGTAATGGTTGCGTCAACAGGGGATGAGATATCATATAATGTGTTTTTGTGACATTTAAACTTAATTTGTTGCTTTTTATCCAATTTGAAACATAAGTAATTCTGTATTTAATATATTTTTGATGTTATTAAGATCTTGTCCCTGAAGAAAAATAGTTGTGTCGTCGGCAAAAAGTAGGAATTTTAGCTTATCAGTACTACGTGTAATATCATTTATATAAAGTAAAAATAGGAGAGGGCCTAAAACAGAACCTTGCGGAACGCCGCAACCAATATGCAGGTATGAGGATGGAGTATTATTAAAGACTGTACATTGTTTCCTGCTGCTTAGGTAGCTTTTAAACCAGTTATATGCTGGACCACGAATGCCATAAACCAATAATTTTTTAATAAAATGGAGTGGGATACAGTGTCAAAAGCCTTAGACAAGTCACAAAAAACTGATATTTGGAACATCTTATTATCTAGTGCATTGTACATATTTTGACAAAGTTGATGTATTGCTAGTTCTGAGAGAGAGAGAGAGAGAGAGAGAGAGAGAGAGAGAGAGAGAGAGAGAGAGAGAGAGAGAGAGAGAGAGAGAGAGAGAGAGAGGAGAGAGAGAGAAGAGAGAGAGAGGAGAGAGAGAGAGAGAGAGAGAGAGAGAGAGAGAGAGAGAGAGAGGAGAGAGAGAGAGAGAGAGAGAGGAGAGAGAGAGAGAGAGAGAGAGAGAGAGAAAACAAATATATAGAAAAAGAGAGACTAATGTTGTTTTATATTCCTGTACTAGTCTTACCAGAGAAAAGATAAAATATAAGTATAAACAGCCACCTTCATATCTCCATTATTCTATGAGACATTTAAAAAGTCGTACCCGCAGTGGTAGGACCTCCAGGTGTCGACACAGATGAGTGGCGGCCTGCAGGTGACATTAGCGCAGGCTGGCGAGACGCTACACCCCTCCCTCACACCCTGGAACATGCTAGCCTGGCCCCAGGGTGTGCTGTTAGCGGCGGGGGGCAACGGCACCACTCGCCCCGACACCCTCACGTCATCCACACAGCCTGGGGGAGAAGCGGCCTTGAGTGTGTGAGGGAAAAAACAGATCAAGAGAAAGATCAGAAACTAGCACGTGTAGGTCTCACGGCCTATTGTAGCTTCCTTATGTTTTTATGTTCTTATGAGAGTGTAGGAAACGAAAGACACCTTGGGTGAATGAAAGAGATACAATAACTCTCTTCCCCTTAAGGCTTTCATAGACGTAATAATTTGCCGTCAGTTTTCATCCAAACATAAGAACATAAGAAATTCCGTTATAGGGAGTTTACACTGTATCTGTAGATTATTCTCGTTTTCTGCAACCCAAATAGCCAACACCTACCATCGTGATAGTCGCCGTGGATCTTGATGACGCTCACGCCGGCATACTCTGGCAGGCCCCCGATGTGCAGCCCCACCTGCCGGTCCTCCTGCAACAGTGTGGTGCCCTCAGAGCCACTCAGGGAGATGGAGGCGTTGTACAGGTCTCCGTCCCCTTCATCCACTGCCAGTAAGGTGGAGGAACCATGTCTGAGAAGGAGAAAATGACCCTTAAGCTCATATACACATACGAGCCCCTATAACTAAATCTTCAATAGTTCAAAAATACCTGAAGAACGTTTGACAATACTTTTATGTGTCTACAAGCAAACAGAAGGTTAGTTCTACTCTAGTCTACACTGATGCGTGTTCCTTGGAGCTTCCTCAAGATGAACATGGTAGAAGAGTCTCTATTTGTATCTGTCCATGCACCTCATTCTCACACCTTCCAGTCTTCTCTCTCATACATCTCTCTCACTCACTCACATACATACTCCAGAGCTCTATCATCCCATTTACCAAAGGTCATACTCTCACACTTCCACCATCTATTATACACTTGTATTCTACTAATCTATAGATAGAATATTAGATTAAAGAACATTCAAGCACCTCTTAGGCAGGGGCGTATCTATGGGGGGGCCTGGGGGGGCCCGGGCACCCGATTTCAGACCCTTGGCCCCCCCACTGGCCCCCCCAATTGAAATTTTGGATTTTAAATGTGTGCAGCTGTGAAGCTTACATATTTATTGGAAGTTTTAAGGACTTTTCGCATTCAATTCCTTCAATTATCGATAAATCTCATGTATGTAAATCTAAAATCTAAATAAATCTCCCGAAGCAGCTTTTGTTTCAAGTGGTTACAGACAGTGGAAGAAAGCAACAGAAAAAGATGCTGGTTTTTCACAACACGAAAGGAGTGACTATCACAAGAATGCTATGTGTGCTTGGAAAGATATTTGAAGAGCATATACTAAGTGGAAAGACTATTGATAAAGTATTGTCATCTGCAACGGATAAACATGTTTCTGAAAACAGGCATTATATCAAAGAAGTAGCTAAAATGTTATGTTTGACGACACGTCAGAAAATAGCCCAGCGATGTCATTGTGAAGTACCAGGTAGCCTGAATAAAGGAAATTTCCTGGGAATAATGGAACTGATGAGTGAAAAAGATTCGGTTATCAAAGCCCACCTCTCTTCAAAAGTTGCAAAATACACCAGCCCTGACATTCAAAATGACATATTGGAGGTCATGGCCCAAAGTATTCTGGGGGAGATATGTGGAGAACTTAGTCAGTCTGTTTGGTACTCAATCATGGTTGATGAGTGAAAGGACATGAGTGGAAATGAGCAATTAATTATCAGTTGTGGTGAGGTATTTATATGACAATAGTATACATGAGGAGTTATTGGGCTTCGTAAGGCTCCATGAACTAAATGCAGAGTACCTAAAGAACAGTATTTGTACATTGTTATTGTCATGTGGTATAAAGGTCAAACACTGTGTGGGCCAGACCTATGATGGGGCATCAGTAATGAGTGGGAACATTGCTGGTGTACAAACTCTGTTCCGACAGGATGTAGCACCAGAAGCCACTTACATTCACTGTTACAACCATCGTCTTAATTTGGTAATTGTGGATTGTGTCAAATCAGTGAAGCTAGCAGACAATATTTTTGGTTTACTTCAATCATTTTATGTTTTTATGTCTTCATCCGTGGTGCATGAGATATTCTTGCAGAAACAGAGTGAACTGTTTCCTGATAGGCACTAGGCAGCTTCGGAAACTGATAAGACTGAGTGGCACACGATGGGCATTTCAACATACAGCTTGCAGGGTAATGCAAGAAACTTTGCCTGCAGTGATTGAAACCCTTGATGAGGTGTCAGTCGAGCATTCTGGCAAGCGTGCCACTGATGCAAAAGGACTTCTAAAAGCAGTTGACTTTCCTTTTGTATTAAACCTTGTCATGTTCACAAATATTCTACACAGAACAAAACTGTTGTCAGATATGTTGCAGTCCCCAGCCCTTGACCTGGCTGCTGCTGCTGACTTGATTGATGCTGTGCAAGAGGAGCTTAGAGAAGAAAGAAATTATATAAGCTGGAATGATATTTGGTCAAAGGCAGAAAAGATACCAAAGGAATTGGTCATCCCCATAAAGCCAGTTCATATATCAAGAAGAAGGCAGCAGTCATCCATGTTAAAGGGCTTTGTGACTACAGACACTGTCGGTCAGGGAGACTCCGGAGAATCAATAGAAACTGAGCATGATTTCTATATAAAATTGTACTACCCAGTACTTGATAATTATAATCTGTTGTCAGAGCTAAATTCTAGATTCAGTGAAGCTAATAAGCAACTGCTACACTCAATTTCAGCATTAAATCCACGTAGCTCCAGATTTATGAGTGAAGACTACATTGAACCGATACCTTCCCATTATGGTGTGGAATTATCTGACTTATCTGTGGAGCTGCACCAAGCCAAAAGGCTAATTCAGCGTAAGGAATCAGAAGGAGTACAGATCAGTACGCTAGTGCAACTTTCTTCTTTTTTGAGCCCCTACAAAGATGCTTTCCCTGACCTGTATAAACTAATAACAATTGCTATAGTTCTTCCTCCAACATCAGTTTCATGCGAAAGAAGCTTCTCTTCTTCCACGAGGTTGATACAAAACTATCTCCGGACCTCCATGGCTGACACACGTCTATCCTCACTGGCTATTCTTGGCATTCATGTTGCAGGAGCAAAATTTCTAGATTTCGATAAAGTTGTCTCTAAATTTGCAACACAACATAATAACAGGAAAATTGCGCTCTACTGAATGTGTTGTAAATTGTTAAATTTTTCAGTTTCACTCAGACATCATCACTAATCACATTCACAGCAGTACACATTCTCTTCCCTTCTCTCTCTCTCTCTCTCTCTCCCCTCTCTCTCTTTTCTCTCTCTCTCTCTCTCTCTCTCTCTCTCTCTCTCTCTCTCTCTCTCTCTCTCTCTCTCTCTCTCTCTCTCTCTCTCTCTCTCTCTCTCTCTCTCCTCTCTCTCTCTCTCTCCTCTCTCTCTCTCTTCTCTCTCTCTCTCTCTCTCTCTCTCTCACTGCCTGAGTATGGTTGCTTCACCTTATTGTGTAGAATAAGTAATTACTTATTAGCTTATATACTTGATAAAGTATCATTTTTGGATATGAAAATGTCCAAATTCCATGTACCAAACAGTGTGTTGTAAATACTTCAGTTTAGATATTCATAACTTTAAGTTGGCCAGCTTAATTGCAATGCCCATCGTGGTCTAACTTAGAATAACTGAGTTTTATTTCAAAGTTCAAAGAAAGTTATAATAACTTATATAAACTGCTGCTATGCTTATTACATAACCTGTCACTCTGATCTGAAACTGTGTATAAACATTTCTGGGGGGTGGCCCCCCCAGAAAAGACCTTGGCCCCACCTTGACCCCCCCCAGTCGTGAATACCTGGCTACGCCACTGCTCTTAGGATCAAATTACAACTAAGGATAACACTTAGATAGCCGGAGTTAAAGTAATTCAGACCAGATCACACCCAGGAATACGATGAAAGAGTCCACGTTTACCTCGAGGCAGTAACGACATGCCACCTGCCGTCTGTGAGCTGCACCCTAGACAGACACAGGGACCTCTGGGGCTGTGGGTGTTGGTGCAGCAGGAGACACAAGTGCCCCTGCACCAGCTGTAGGGCCAGGCGGTCACGGCTGTGCTGAGACGACAACACAACCAGCTGTCCGTCCTGCTGCCTTGTGCGAAATCTGCGTATGAGGTGATGTTTCCAATAATTTCTTCTATACATGAACAGAGGCAGATAATAATGTTATAGATGTGAGGGATATACACGTAGGTGCCCTTAGTAAAGAGGTCATACATAGGTGATGTCTCCAATAATTTCTTCTATACATGAACAAAGACAAAAGATAATAATGGGACAGAGGTGAGGGATAGACACTTAGTTGTCCATAGAAGAAAAGTCATAGTTTTGTGCTTCTTACAATGCAGTGGACTGATTTTTAATCCATACACTCTTAGCTAATAGAGATGTACGTACATTAATAAGGGAAAGACTTAGAAGAGGAGGAAAATAAAGAGAATGATGAACACAATAACAAGAATGGAAATAATTAAAGTGAAAGGATAAGAAAAACTGAGGGGAAAATGCCTACACCCCCTACCTGAGCTGGAGGGATGTGGTGTGGGGGAGGGGGGTGAAGGAGAGTGCCAGGCGAACATAGCTACTGGGCAGAAAGCTGGTGGGCTGGGTGGGCGTCGTACAGCTGTCACCTGTCCACCCCGCCAGGCAGTCACACCGCAGGCTGCCTGGAGACCCACCACACCTGTAGGAGACAACAAGGGTGTAATAAGGACAGTGATAACCCACACCACACCTGGCCATGTCTCTACCTCCAGAGAGTTACATTCCTGGTGTCTGAAACTAATGGTTGACAAAATGAAAATGTAAAAAGATGGGCTTTAAATTTCTGAATAGAAAATGGAAAGAAAGGAAAAGACAATAGTATGCAGTGGTTCTTACTGTTGGATAAAATGATGTTGAATATATGATGGACTTATCAAAGGAGGAGAAATGCTGCAGAGATGATGCATGATGAGACTTACTTGCCATGAGGGCCACAGGTGAGTCCCTTGGAGGCACACTTGGCATCAGGGCAGCCCGGGACACTGTAATGACCTAGTAAGCCGTTGCCAAGGTCAACCAGCTTGGACGGGAAAAGAGAAGGGGTCTGTGGTTATTGACAAGAGGGAGTGTTTCATTACTGTAAGATGGTGCTTTATGCTCTTTCTTACTCTCCTCTCCTTTCCTCCTTTTCCTTCTCCTTTCCTCTCCTTCCTTCTCCGATTCCTTTACTTACACATCCAAAAGTAAAGCGCATGATCATCCTCATCATCTTTCTCTTTAACGTCAGATTTTCCCATAATATCTTTATTATTAATGAGGTCGATGATACGCTTCCAACTGTCTCTAACCATTGCTTCAACCTCTTCAATGCCCAATGCTGCCAGATCCTCTTCAAAACACTGCCTCCATGTCTTCCTTGGCCTGCCCGGTGGACGGCAACCTGGCACTTCCACGCCAACAGCTCTCCCCAATGCCTCACCACTTTCTCTCCTCTTCAAGTGCTCAAACCACCTCAATCACCTTACTCTCACCTGGCACTTCCACTCCAACAGCTCTCCCCGATGCCTCATCCCCTTCTCTCCTCTTCACGTGCTCAAACCACCTCAATCACCTTACTCTCTCCTGGCACTTCCACTACAAAAGCTCTCCCCAATGACTCATCACCTTCTCGCTCTTCACGTGCCTAAACCACCTTAATCGCCTTATTCTCAGCACTGTACATGCTTCCTTTAATCCACATCTTCTTGCCACCTCTTCTCTGGACATTTCATCTCTCCATGTGATCCCAGCCATATACCTCAACATGCTCTGATCATAATAAACCAACACATCTAATATATAGCTACCACAATAGTAAAGCGAATGTCTGAATATAAACCAAGGACACTGCTATGCATTTCTATACAAAGTCTTATACATGAATCTCACCAAGTCCACAGTCCCTTCCCTTCACCCCCTCCTTCCATTTATTCTCCCCTCCTCCTCTAACACATTCACCTCCCCATTTACCCCCTTTAATACATCATTCCCTCCCCCTCCAACACACTCACTTTCCCTACACCCTCTTCTATACATCCACCCCTCCCCCTCCACCACCCCAACACACACTCACCTCCCCTTCACTCTCTTCTATACATCCTTCCCTCCCCCTCTACCACCTCAACACACTCACCTCCCCATTCACCCCTCCTTCTATATATCTTTCCCTCCCCCTCCACCACCTCAACACACTCACCTCCCCATTCACCCTGAGGTTCCTGAGACAGCCGCTGAAGGGTTGATACACCAGAGGTCTCGGCCATCCGTACTCTGCGTGAGGGGGCGGGGGATGTGCCAGCCCACCCACCTGCAGGGGCCCCGACACATCAAGGAACTGGCCCCCCGCAGGTAACCGCCCCCTCGCCCTGCAGGTGTGGGGCTCACGGGGCTGCGGAGGGGCTGTGGTGGAGTGGTTGTGGGGCACGTCGGGTGTGGGTGTGGGGTCCATGGTGCCCCCTGAACACAAGTCCACCAGCAGCACCACCAGCTGGGGGAGTGTGGCAGTGTGAGGGAGGCCAACATAATATAAGGAAGCTACAAGAGGCCGATACACTTAAAAGTGACAGTTCCTGTAATACACGTGCCTTACTGTACACATCACGGTAATCCAGAACTTGAGGCAAATTTTTTTTAAACTAAAAAATAAAATCACGGATGGAGGGTGTGTCAGGGTGAGTCACCTGTTTGGTCCAGAGCACGTCGAGGCGGTGCCAGGTGTTGTCGCTGAGCGGGGCGGCGGTGTCCACGCCCAAGCTCACTGGCCCGCCCCCCAGGTCCACCAGCAGGGAGGGCCGCCCACCCCGCAGTTCCAGGGCCACCACGTCCCTGGCGGCGTGGTGGTCGGGCGTGGGCGGCGGGCGGTCCGGGCCGGAGTACAGCAGCGTGGCATCACGCGCCCGCGTCAGCACCTCCAGGCTGAGGTGCATCTTGGCGCAGGCTGGCAGGGGTGGCGCCCACGCCCACCCGTGCTGGTTGTGGTCGCCCTTGAAGTGCCTGGCGAGCACCTTGCACCTGGGGCCGTGAGTGTGGTGGGGGCACACACACCTGTGGGGGGGAGAGGGGGGTTAGTGTGGATGGATGGGGTGGGGGCACAGCGCAGCACAACCTCAGCCACCTCACCTGGCGCGTGTGGCAATGTGGACGCAACGGCCGTGGTTGAGGCAGGTCCCCGCGGTGCAGGGGGTGGCGTGGCCTGTAGGCAGGCCGCCGCAGCCACAAGTGGTGTGCAGGGCGAGGCGCGGCCCCGCCACCGCCGAGGTGTTGGCGTCCACCACAGAGAACTGGTCGCTGAGCCCCGCCCGCAGCACACAGCCGCCGCCACACCCAGGCCGCCGCCCCTCACGGCACGCCCCCACGCCCACCTGGCCAATGGTGACGCCCGCCGCCTCACCCAGCTGTGGGCAGAACACGTGGGGCGCCAGGACGGGGTCAAGGGCGCTACAAGGCTACGTGCATGACTGATTTATTCCTGACACCTGATAACACCTGAGCTAAAGCAGATGAGCTAATTATATATTGCTTACATGATAGAAATTTACCTGAATATCACACTGAACAAGGTAAGATAACAATAAGAGTAAAATAGTGTGTGTAAGAAATCCAGCCTTATAGGGAGTCAAAGAAAATGAAAGTGTGTTCAGGGCAGACTCGCCTCTCTGCGGTGGAGGTGCAGGAGGTGGTGGAGGGTGTGGTGCGTGGAGGCAGCCACGAGCCACACCCTGGTGCGCTGGGGTGTCTCCCTGCCCAGCGGCTCCACGGACACCACCATCACCCCGACGCCGCCGCCCGTCACCCAGGCCCGCGTCGCCCCGACCAACCGACTCAACACCGACCCTGAGCCCTGAGGAACCAAGGGCGCGGAGGGAACATGTCACTTCCTAAACCTTCCTAGCAATACTTTCCTACGCACTTCCTTACTCCTACAATTTACTCCTTCCTTCCTATTTCCCAGTACACTTGCCCTGCCTCACCTCATCTCTCACCACCTCGTAGGGCGTCGCCTCTAGAATGAGGGGCGTGGCGTCACTCACGTCATGGAGCTTCAGTGACCTGACCTCCACCGTAACATTAGCCTTGACCCCGAATTGACCCTGAGCTGCGTCGCTGACCGTGAAGCCCAACTGGTACCTGCAGAGAATGTGTGACGCCCCCAGCAGGAGAAGGGAGGAGGGGAAGGGGAGGCAAGGGGGAAAGATGTTACTTGGTGGAAAGTTGTTTTTATCTATTTATTTTATCTTAATCAACTTTATTCATGTATTCATCATATATTTATACATGGCAGTCACGCACCTTCCAACCTCCGTGGCTGGCCGCATGGTGAGGTGTCCCGTGGCAGTGTCCAGCCTGAAGTTCGGGTGTTTGGATCCCCGCCAGGAGTAAGTCTTGGCGGCGGCGTCCCAGTCGTCAGGGTCGCGCACATACACACGACCCAGGGGCACCACGCAACTCAAGGCCACGGGAAGCTGACGCCCTTGGAAAGCCTGACGAAGGAGGAGGCTTTGAGGTTAGTGTAACGCGAGAAAATGGGTTAAACCTTTTGACTCATGATTGACGAAGAGTTTACGTTGAGTGGGGGGGGGGGGGGGTAAAGTAATATATAAATGTCGAGTAATTAAATGCTCGTCATTTTCCTTCACTCCTCAGTTCTGAATCACTATATTTAATAATATATATATATATATATATATATATTTTCCGACAATACTTTGTGCCGGCGATAGCTGGTGACGTCAGCAGGCAAGCCGAGCAAGGGAGGCAGGTAGCCATATTAGTTGTCTCTGTCCACGTCTCCAGCTGGTAACACGTGTGGGGAGGTGTGGCTATCAACCCTGTTCAAGGTATGTGCGGGGAAGTGTATTGGTGGGGATGTAGAGGAGATTGATTATTTATTTATCTGTTATAGCATGAAAGCTCATGGCCATATGTTATTTATAGGGTTTTAGGGAAAGGGGTGAAGCTGGCGGGGTGAGCAGCTGTGAGCTGTGGGAGCTGAGTGAATGACCCTGTATACACCTAATGGATACAGCTAAGGCCATGTTTTCATAGCTGGAGTGTGTGTATTGATACGTTACTCAGAGATTCAGTGTGACGGGAAAGTTACACAGAGAGTCAGTGTGACGGGAAAGTTACACAGTGAGTCAGTGTGACGGGAAAGCTACACAGTGAGTCAGTGTGACGGAAAGTTACTCAGTGATTTAGGGTGAAGGAGTTATAGGGTTTTGGTTAAGCACGAGCTGAGAGTCGCGTCGTGTCGTGGTTCATATTGTTAAGTATATTTATTTGTTGAAAAACCTTAGGTTAAGGAGGGAAGTGATTACTGGTGAATCAGTAGGTGATAATATACTGATATTCTGTTAACGAGTTGTTTATTCAGACCCATTAGTACTCACATATTCTCTTAATTTTTTTTTTTTTCCCACTTATTGTGGGTGGTAGCAGCGTAATAGCCAGGATTGTGGAGCCCTTAGAGTTAAAATCAAAGCTATAAAGGGGGGCGCTACATTAGGAAGGTAGAATGAAGAAAGAAAGGAAGAGAAAATAAATTAAGAAAGGTTAGGAAGATAGAAAAAATATTTGTTTTGAGGTAAGAAAGGAAGAAAAGAAAAAGTGAGAATTTAAGATTATCAGGAGTAGATAATCTGTGAAAAAGACAACACACACACACACACACACACACACACACACATACACACACACACACACACACACACACACACACACACACACACATACACACACACACACACACACACACACAAACAAATAAACACACACACATACACACAAACACACAGTCTTCCACACACGCACACACGTACACACACACACACACACAGACACACACATATAACCCACTTGTATAACTACTATCACCACCACTGTATACTACTACTAACACAACAACTACTACTACCACCACCACAACTACTACTACTACTACCAATATCACCACAATAGGCATATAAAGAACAACTAAAAACAGGTTGAACAGCAATTCGGCCCGGCACACACACACACACACACACACACACACACACACATACACACACACACACACACACACACACACACGCATACACATACAAACACGAACCTTCAGCGTGAGGGCCGTGACACTCTTACTGGCAGGCGTCATGGGGTTGTCATTCAAGTCCCCCACATGGACCGTGAGGGTGACGGTGGTGGTGTGGGCGTGGGGGCGGCCCGCGTCCCCCACCACCAGGGGCACCAACACCACACGCCCCGCCTCACGGTCCAGCGACGCCCTGGTCTCCACCACGCCCACACCACGCCCTTCGTCGCCTCCTGTGAGAGTGAAAGTGTGGCTTTTCATGTTTTCTTGATTTTTAAGTTGTGAGGTAGACAGACAGACACAAAAGTATATGGGTAGAAAACTCTTCCTCCTCCTCTTCCTCCTCCTACTACTACTACTACTACTGCTACTACTACTACTACTACTACTACTACTACTACTACTACTACTACCACTATGTATTGTTACTCAAGGCCACACTAGACAACTATTAATTTTTCAACTACTGCTATTTTTTGTACTTTTTCTACTATTTGTACTACTACTGCTACAACCACTACATCACACCAAGCACTACCACCAATAAAGACAGTATTACAACCAAAAACGTATCCCTGAACCAATTACATTCCTAAAACAAACACACATTTTCGTGAGCAAACATCGTGATCTCGCAAAAAAAAAAAAAACAGAAAACAGACCAGCCCTAGGTGAGTCTTTTCTAAACCTGTCCACACTTACTCACTTATGATCTTTTCTTACTTATGAACCCTTGAACTCACCTGGATCTAGAGACACCTTAATGACCGCCGCTACGTGTGGGGGGGCGAGGGGGTCAAGGGTTATGGTGAAAGGGGGTCCGTGACCTTTCCCCCAGCTGTCCCTGTCCCCCAGCTTGACGCGCGCCACCACCTGGGGTTCCGCGTTCTCCTCTACCTGTACCTCCTGCGGCTCACGGAGGAACGGCGGGTTGTCGTTCACATCTGTCACGTTTACCTGTTTGTGTGTGTGTGTGTGTGTGTTTGTGTGTGTGTATGTGTGTGTGTGTGTATATATGTGTGTGTGTGTGTATATATGTGTGTGTGTGTGTGTTGTGTGTATGTGTGTGTGTGTGTGTGTGTGTGTGTGTGTGTGTGTGTGTGTGTGTGTGTGTGTGTGTGTGTGTGTGTGTGTGTGCATGTGTGTGTGTATGTGTGTGTGTGTGTATATGTGTGTGTGTGTGCGTGTGTATGTGTGTGTGTGTGAGTGTGTGGGTGGGTGGGTGGAGTGATGTTACACGATAATGTAATGATAATAACGATAATGGAGTGATAATATGACATTGTAGCTCAATAGGTTATGATATTTCTAAAGATTTATTACAGTTTTGATTAATTTTGATATGAATATAGAAAAGTATAGCAAGGAATCGCACACACAGTCTCTCTCTCTCTCTCTCTCTCTCTCTCTCTCTCTCTCTCTCTCTCTCTCTCTCTCTCTCTCTCTCTCTCCCCTCACAGTAAGAGTGGCCGTGGCTGTCCTGGTGGGCGTGCCGTCATCCACCGCCCACACCAACACGGTATGGGCGAGGGTGGTCTCTCGGTCTAACGCCCCCACCAGCACCACCGCCCCCGCCTCGTCCACGCCGAACCTGCCCTTCGGATCACTCTCGGGGGACACCACGTACCTCACGCTGCTGTTCCCACCCTGAAGAAGGGAGTTTCTGTGCTGTGTTATGTAGACAGAAAAATGCGGATGAAAGGTGAGTGGGGTGAGTGGAAATGAGTGGGGTGAGTGGGAAAATAGTGGGTTGAGTGGGAATTGAGTGGTTTTTTAATGGGGTGAGTGGAAACGACTGGGATTTGAGTGGGGTGAATAGGATTAATGTAGATAAATGGTCAATTAACATATCTATCCATCTATCTATTGTGTGTTAGTGTTGTTGTTTCTCGTATTTCTTTGGTTAATGTTCTCTCTCTCTCTCTCTCTCTCTCTCTCTCTCTCTCTCTCTCTCTCTCTCTCTCTCTCTCTCTCTCTCTCTCTCTCTCTCTCTCTCTCTCTCTCTCTCTCTCTCTCTCTCTCTCTCTCTCTCTCTCTCTCTCTCTCTCTCTCTCTCTCTCTCTCTCTCTCTCTCTCACCGCATCAGCATCACGGGCGGGGAAGGAGGCCAGGTGGGTGCCGAGGGGCGTGTCCTCAGCCAGGGTGCGAGCGGCGTGGGCGTGGGTCAGGACGGGCGTGTTGTCATTCACGTCCAGAACCTGTACACTGACCCACGTTGTGTCCACGTGTCGCGCCTCCTCGTGCCACGCTCTGGACCCCTGAAGGATGGAGTTTGTTAGTAATTGCGTCAGGGTAAGGGTGCGTTATGGGTGAAAGAGTGTGTTTAGGGTGTGTAAAGTGCGTTTGGGAGGAAGAGTGTGTTTAGGGTGCGTTTGAGAGAAAGAGTGTGTAGTCCTGGGGCATATGTAATCCTGTGGTTTTTTTTATGTAAATTCTTGGCACCGGACATTTTTTCGATCGTTAGTCATCCAGGAATTAGAAAGTTTTGGTGTCATTTTTTCGGAAACCTGAAAGTGGGTTTTTTCAAGAAAATTGGGAGTGGGCGTAAAACCCCAATAAATTATTATTATTATTATTTTGTATTTTTTTTTTTTTTTTTTTTCACTGAAAATAGCCTTCATATTTGGTAATTGAATGGTTTATCTCAAGTAAATACTCTGGTCGGTGTTAGTGTGTTTACTGTTCATAAAAGTATCAACACAGGTATGTTTTGCAATGTATTTAATTTTGCAACATACGATGAGCTACGATATACACTTTTCATTTGTGATATTGTACCAGTTAGTGTTCAAATCTCGTCATCAGAGTCATTAACTTCGGACTCGGCGTCGCTTTCATCATTCATAACCTGGACCTGTGTATTCTCACAGTTTTCCTTGGACCCTTCGCATGAACACATTTCAGTACACACCATGTGTAGTTTTTGACAGGAACAGATGTTGTTCCTGCATTTGCCGACACCACAACCAAATTTCACTAGTTTCATTACTTCGTCCGGAGCGAGTTTCTGTGTGGTGATTATCGGGAGAAATTGGTACAATTTCTTCTCCCAGCCCATAGACCACTGTATACCTGGACTGCGCATGGAATATCGGCCTGTCGCACAAGGGGCTGAAGTCGGAGGGCCGCTCGGATTCATATATATATATATATACGCATCATATAGACTGGTTTATCAGTATATATGATATACTGTAATCTTCGTAAATGTTTGTTCTATAATATTATTAAATAAAAAACAGTAAAACACGCTAAAGAAATGCCATTACGAGACTATGAAGAAATATGCATGAACTTAATATTCACTTCAACTCTTCGCCATTTAAAACTTTGCGAGTCAACTTTTATCATGAAGGGTATCAATAGTAGCGCAATTTTATTAGCTTTCCATTGCTATATTTCGTTATCTGATAAATTAATTAGAACCATGCATAAATAAGCGTTAAATAAATAAATAAAATCATCAATCGGGTAATTTTCCCGATTGATGAGGTTATTTATTTAGTTAACGCTAATTTAAACATGGTACTAATTCATTTATGAGAGAACGAAATATATAAGTAAATTGTTCATGCATATTTCTTCAGTCTCGTAATGGCATTTCTTTAGCGTGTTTTACTGTTTTTTATTTGATAATATTATAGAACAAACATTTACGAAGATTACAGTATATCATATATACTGATAAACCAGTCTATATGATAGTCCATAGACCACTATATATCTTTGTCGGGCGCCCCGCAGGCCCCTCTGCAGCCCCGCAATTCAAAACATTGTCGCGTGAACAGTCCAGGTATACAGTGGTCTATGCCCAGCCATATTGTTCTGGTGACGGGATGGCCGGTTGTGCTTTGCATGCATTGTACCATACTAACGCTTGGTAGTGTGCACGGAGTGTATGATATTGCAAGGCATGTTTTGTTGTAGGTAACTTCTCAGTTTCACCTTGTGAATGTTTGAACAAAACCCACCTCAGTTTTCCAACCTCTGTCTCCTTAGTTTTGGGTTTGTACATCTTGCAAACAAAACCTTCTAAGGTTGTGAATACTGTATCAGGTAGCTGAGTAGTAGCTCCTAGTTGTTTGAAGGCCTCCAGAACCATTGGTGTGGCTTGGCTGAATAAGTTCCAGCATGTTACCTTGCCTTTCCCTGCAAAGCGCCCAGTTGTGTCACAACCTGTGAAGCTATGGAAACCTGGAAGTGCAGCAGCTGCGCTTTCTCTTAGGGCGTCATATATCGGTAGGAGCTGTACGAGTCTATATTTATCGGCTGTGCCCATGTAGATACCCGAATGTTTTCCGATGGATGGAAAGTGTCCCAACGCCAGGATGAGGACATCTGTATCTGGCGAGAAAATATGCACGGCATATCCGCTCTTGTTGGCAGAGCAGCATGTAGGATGATCATGGTATCAGCCTCCTCGTGTGTACTTGTGAGAGCTTCCACGTTGATGTGCCATGATTTCGATCCACTCTCAGTAGATACTACAACCTCTGTATGTCCGTCTTTGAAGTGATCCAGAAGCTTGTGAGACATATATTCTGTCAGACTTGCCTTCGTCCGGTTCTGGCTCAGGAATGCTTGTAGAGATGTTCTGATTGGTGTTGAATCTCCACAAACGTACTCTCTAGACTCTTTGATCCCTCGGTTCCGACGCTCACGTGTACTGTGCTTTAGAGATGGACCTATGTTGTACTGGTCGAATACAACATGCACACGTCCGTAGCCTTGCATTTTCTTCTCCAAGACATTGAGGTAGCTCTGGTACAAATGACGGCACGTTTTGATATTTGCTTGGTTTCCAGTCAGCTGATGAACTATTACAATGCCATCCACGATTAATGCTTTCCTCTGAGATGGTACCTGCAGTGATTCCTGTTGTGGTTCCTGTTGTGGTTCTTGATGTGTTTCCTGTACGTTCGGTTCATCTCCCTCGATGTGTTCTTTACTGTGGTTTTCGTCATGCACTTGGGGTAATTCTTCCAAGATGTGTATCAGTTTGCTTTTGTCGGTTAATGGCAGCAGTGATCCATCAGGCGCAAACAAACATCGTGGCACTGCTGTCATTTCATAATAACTGACCGTGTCGGCTATATCTAGCTCTGTCCGGGACCTTGCAGCAATCGCCATCCGAGCAAAAAGTGACCTGCTCTCCTTCACCACCAATGCTGTGCCTCCCACGATCGCTTTGATTGTTTTACCCGAGGAAGTCCAATTGTACAGTTTAATCTTCTTCATGGGTGCCCAAAGACTAACCCCTCCAACGATACGCTCTGTCACAAAAGAATGGAAGGCCTCTTTCCCAACGTCATATTGTCAAAGAATGTCAATCATCACGTGCTCCGGAATGACACTTGTTTATGATGTTGACCAGGTCATCGCCCTCGTATTTGAAAGGATTGGTTTCCTCTAGGACTGTACGCAAATTCCGTACCATCTTTTCCTGTCGCTGTGTTATAGCAATATTCAGTCGATGGTGTGTCCTGGTGTTTGTTTCACCAAGCCCAACCATTGACTCAGCCTCAGCAGACATCCTTGTCAGTTCTGGCGCCATCAGAAAGAACCTGGTCAATGCAGCTTGCCTCTGTGTCAAACCTCAGAGTCAACCCATTACTTTGAGTGTTCGGTTTTCTTGTTCCAGGGCGTGATCGACTCCTAAGCTTGTGAATGGTACTGGACCTTTCTTAACACAGAAGTTACCTTCTTGGAAGAATCGCAAAATCTCCGATCCGTGTGCTGCAGTCGATGCATCTTAGCCAGATACTCTGGGATATGTTGTGCATAACCAAACCGATTTTGACTGAAGAATAGTGGCACAACTGTTCCAGTGATGCGAGATGCAGTTCCCATATGCCTTCTCGTGGTGCCCGAATGAACGAGAGCAGTACATTCACAGTATCCATATAGGCCGTCATAACCTTGAACATCGGGAGATTCGCTCTGCCTTCCATGACTCTGTTCTGCATCTCTAGGAAGGAATCAATAGTAGTGACCATTCTCTGATGAGCATCTTTGGTTGCTGTGTGATCTAGGTGTTGACAAGAAATCCCGACAGAGGTGGCATGGGTTTGTAGCTCAGTCAGCGTTGACTCATTGTAGAGGTTCAGAAAGAGATCCCATAGGGTTTGAACTGTAATGGTATGTGCATCAAGGGCTCTGCTCATATGTTTTCCTTCAAGGATCTGTCTGGTCGTGTCTGGCCCGTACAAGCCTGCTTCTACCCAAGAGTCATCAATTCCGCTACCTTCTATGGAAGAACCGATAGCTCTCAGAGCACAGAGCACTGTATGGAACTCGCCAACTCGTAGAATGAGGTGATCAAGGCAGTCTGGCTTCACGATTTGGAGCTTTAGTGCGCGTGAATACAGGTCCATGTCGAGAGTGATGATAGTAACTGTTTTCCTATCAGGTCCAAAAACTTGAGAAGTTATATGTTGGGCTTGTTGTAGGACTGTCATCAAGGTTGGCCACTGATTTGCAGGCGATGCAATCAGTGGTAAGACATGTATTCCTGTGATGGGGCGCTCGTCTGCGCAACGGATTGAGTTATACCCTGACCAGAGAGGAACATCCTGCTTGGAGACACTACCACCATGTTTGCAGTAGATGGGTCCGAGGTGTCCTGTACCGATGTAGATGGATCCAGTGCCAATGTAGAAGGCTCTTGTGTGCTTGTAAATAACACATCAGTTGAACGTTGGTTTGTCTGAGGATATCTCTGTAGACTCCTGATCATTATCCACGCGGCATTGTCCTTCTTGCATAGGTCAAGTGTGGTTCGGTATTGTTCTGGAGTGAATTCATACTTCGGACTCTCTCTTGGCCTTGGATTTCCCATTACATCACATGGCATGATTTGTACAATGGTGCTGGGCAAACTGCCGGGTGATCGGCGTGTGGATGGACAAATCTTGAGGTCTCTGACGACCGCCTGATTGGGTAGATCTTTTTGTTGGAATGCAACTAGAATTGTTGCATGGAGGGTATTTTTTCCGTCAGGGGTGTCCTCCGCGAAGTCAATGTTGTCCATAGCGAAGAACAATGGTTTGCCTCTTGTGAGACCTGGAGGGATGTAGATGCCTTGTGTGGAACTCATTTCGGCAATCACAGCCTCAGCCAGCTGTGTTTCAATACGCAGTATACGGGCATAGTCGACGCTTATGCTGTTGGCGTGCAGATAGTTTACTAGATGCTTGCTTCTGGTATACTATGTATGTATCTTGAGTCCAACTCCGAGCACGTGTGCATTTTCATGTTTCACGGATGAATGTCGGAACCCAGCATTTGAATTCTTCGGTGTGTAATTGAGCTGTCGGGTTGATTTAATTTCATACATAATTGTGTTTGCTATGTTTGCAGCTGTCCGGTGAAAAATATTTTGTCGTTTGTCACTTAGTGTTAGGTCGCTCTTGGAGCCATCTAAAAGCCATCTAAGAAAGTTGTAGAGACTTGTGGGAACATGTTCACCGTTCGCTTCTGGGTGTAGTGACCCATCAAACTCCCAGATTTTATCTTGATTGTTCAAGATGTCATTTCGAACAATACTTGCAGCATCGAAGACTTTTCTTAACTCCTCTTGTCGGTTCGATTGGACTTCAGATGTTTCAGCAACCAAGGTATTCTTTGTGGCTTTGGAACACACTAATTCTGGTTTGTTTCTGTACGGACGACTAAATTCCACATCTGGAATATTCTCTCTGATCTTTTTCTTGAGGGTCTTTGAAGATCCATCCGCATTTGTTATGCCGTGTGTGCGAAGAATATCTACATAGAATTTGCTCAAGAACATCAATGGAGTGTACTTTCCCATCTGCAAGTACAGTCTGCAGCATGCTGAAGAACTCAATATCAGCAAAAGTAACTCGTTCAAACTCTTCTGAAACGTTTTGAACTTGTTCCGTCTGCAGCTTGGGGCGTAAGACATTGGTGATGTAGCAGTTTCCATGGTATTTTATATCAATGGCTCTTGCATCATTCGGATCCAGTGGCTGCAAATCAACTTTTCATTCATTGTTGTCATTGCGTTCAACTATTTCGCGAATTTTTGCTCCGACTTTGTACGATCTCACCTCGTGAAGTTCCTGCTTGTCTGCATCGCCATTACAGAAAAAGCACTTTTCTTTAGACCACGGAGTTGCAGATGATCTTGTGAAATGTTCTTGTCTCGTTTCACTGAGTTCAGATATTTCCTTTGCGGCTTGGGTGTTGCCTTTTGCTGGACGGCCCTTGTGAATGTCAGATAAAACCGTGGTATCCAGCTGAGACAACGATTTTGTATATCGCTGTTTAGCCCGTTCAATTTTTCCAGAATGGATTGCATTCTGATAGCATATTCGGTGCCATACGACGAGTTCTTGAAGTTGTTCATGGTCGGCGTCCTGCAACCGACTGTTAATGGGGAGAAAACTAGATTCTCCATATCCAGTAGGGTACGCCGTAGCTCCAATGAAAAGTGAAATATAGATTATTTCGAATTTGGCAGGGTGTTTTCTTATGTAAAATTGAATTTTAAGGGTAGTTTGTACGCTTCAACTTTTTGGTTTGAGCACTTCTTGCTATGCAAAAATGGACTTTTATATTTATATGCAAAACATAGCTTAGCATACACCATCTTTAAACTCACAGAAAAGCCACTTAAGTTCGAGATTCGATAAATTTCACTGACGACAAAGTTGTAGAGCGCAAAAAACTCTATCGGAAGTGTGCCCTCGATATTGCCGTAAGACCTACATTAAGTCCGCCAGACGCCGGAAAGCTCACTTCTCATACAAAATCGCCTCGTTTTTCGGGTAAAAACCTTTTTCCTGGCAACTGGATTTTCCACGTTATTATTTACCCAACGTAGGTGGTTTCAGGGCTGGATACTGTTTAAGGTCTAAGGTCCTATCACCAAACTCCAAAAGTCACAAAAAAACAGCGTAAGTTGGTCAAACACGTACGGTCGAAGTCCAGCTCCGCATCCAAGCATCCGGTTCGACGTTCCGCCCACTGCTGCTGCTGCCTTGGCTTCTGGATTCCTCCAGGACCTTATCGCTGACGGCCACCTCTCCAGACATGTCGTACCTGGTCTGCGATCCTAACAAGCTGAGGAGGGCCAGGCAGGATGCCATGGCATCGGCCAGGGACCTTGACCAGGGGAAGCACCAGGGTACCAAAATAGTTGGATTGGGTTACGATGGGAGGAAGGACAAGACCAGGGCGATGGTGCCCGACAGCTATGGGAAACTGCACCCAAGGTTGATCAGGGAGGAGCATGTGTCAGTGACAGAGGAGCCATCTGGAAGGTACCTTTGGCACTTTGTACCAGAGGACCCGGTGCCACCTGAGAAGCCTGCGTTCAAGGTGGCTCAGGCTCTCTATGTTCTGCTGGTGACGTACGACTCCACCGACTCATTGATCGTACTGCAAGGTGACTCAACTAGGGCCAACACGGGGTGGAAGGGTGGTACTCACGCCCATTTGGAGAAGATGCTGGGACGCAAGCTCTTCTGGAGTATATGCGTGTTGCACACAAACGAGTTGCCCCTGCGCCACCTTATCACCAGCATCGACGGGCCTACCTCATCTGACACTGGCTTCACGGGTCCAGTGTGCAGTCTGCTGTCCAGCGTGAATGAGATGCAGTACAACGCAGAGTTCAGAGGAGTGCCAGGCGGTGAAGATCTCACGGAGATACCGGAGTATATCCTGGTCAACATGCCCACTGACCAGCAGGTCTCCTACCAGCTGGTCCAGGCTGTGAAGCGGGGCGTTCTCCCGTCCGAGCTGCAGGAGATCAAGTGTGGCAAGGTGTCCCACTCCAGATGACTCACCACAGCCCAGTCGCTCGTGTACATGTGGACCAGAAAGCATGGACTGACTGGCAAAGAACTGAACACCCTAGAAATCCTAGTCAAGTACTGCCTGCAGGTGTACTTCAAACTCTACTACGACATCAAGGTTCACCACAGACTAGAGGACGGCCCCAAACACATCCTCACGCAGCTCAGAGTGATGAGGTCACAGCCCAAGAAGGTCCAAACAGCTGTGACCTTCTATGTGCGGACAGGAGCATGGTTCGCACACTCAGAATGTGTCCTCCTCTCGCTGATGGCGAGTCAGAGTGAGGACGACCGCAGGTTCGCCGTGACCCAGATTTTGAAGCTGAGGGCTGGCGAGGAGTATGGGGACACCAGTGTAAGACCTCGCATCACACCCAAGCTGAACTTGTCAGCTACCAGCTTGCAGACACTGATCAGCTGGCAGCCTGGCCAGGTGCACGAGCCGGCATTTACCTGTTCACTGTCTGGGGATCAGATCCAGGAGATCCTGGTCAAGCCGTACGAGGTTTCGGAGTTCTCGATCCACACTCAGAGCACCGAAAAAGTCGTGAAGCAGGTGACAGAGGCTGCGGCAGCAGTGGTGGGGCAGCAAGCCAGAGACGGGTTCATCCGGGCTCGGACCCACCACCGGGAGACCATGCCCTGCTTCAGGTCTAAGAAGGACATGATGGACACGTTCTAGGCCAACGTAGAGGCTGTGACACTGTGATGTAGTACCTGATGAACCAACTGATCAGAAAGAGCTTACCACGCTAGTCATTTGGAACTCATATTGGTGCATGATGCAATACACAGGACCAACCGGACACTGTGTACTCATTTAAGCATTATTCGATAAGGGTGCAATATAAAAGTGCGATTTTGCATGGTAAGAATTGCTCATATGCAAAAATGGAATTAGATAAAATCGTTTAGAATTCCATTTTACATAGGAAATTGGCATACCAAAGTTGAGAAACAGAATTTATGTTATACGGCGCACCCTAATATCCAGCCCTCAGTTTTACTCAGTCAATAAGTTTGGTAATGGAGCTTCCGAAAGGTTTCTTTACGAGTTCTCCGCCTATATCTTGACACAGAACACATAGCTTGAAATCTGTTTTTGAACTGACACAGATCCGTTTGGTTGAGGTGCTTGCTGCCATTCTTCACCTTCAAATACACGATCCTGAAAACAAATAGAAACAATTGGTTATACACCCACCACCAACATGTTGAAATGTTTTGTTGGAACAAGAAACGTATTGTTATATGATATTATCGATGTTTTCCGCGGCTGATGTCAGTGTTTAACTTTCCTCTCGATGTCTGGAAGTTATAAAGGACATACATATAAATATAGTCAGTAGCTTATACACTTGTAAGTAGCACATATAAAATTCACATCATCATTACACACATGATATCATTTAAAATATTAATATTATTTAATGACAAGTACTAAAATAAGTAAAAAATGCTTATTCGATTCCCCAAAAATCACGATTTAGCTACTACTATCATATGTTAATAAGATAGTTACATATGATGATATAGCATTCCTTTAGTAGCACTGGTCATTTTGACATGCTACTTGACATATTTCATAAGAAAATAAAAAATAAGAAAAAAAAAAAATTGCGATTTTACCCCAACCCCCAATTTTCTTGAAAAAAACCCACTTTGGGGTTTCAGAAAAAATGGCACCAAAACTTTTCCAATTCCTGAATGACTGAAGATAAAAAAATGCCTGGTGCCAAGAATTTACATGAAAAAACCACAGAATCTGTTTAAGCTGCGTATGCCCCAGGACTAGTATTTGGGGTGTGTTAGGGTGAGTGGGTTTGGGAGACTAGACCCCTGAAGGATGGATCAATAAAGTATAGATAAAGATAGCTAATTAGTATAAAAGATAATAATAATAATAAGATAATAGATAAAGTATAGATCAGTGAAAGGGACTGATATAAGAGTGCGTTAGTATGTCGGTTAGGGTAAGGGTGCGTTTAGGAGAAAGTTGTTAGGATGAGTTAGGGTAAGGGTGCGTTTGGCAGACTGGACCCCTAAAGGATGGATAAGTTAAGGGGAATGAATATGAGAGAGTGCTTTAGTGAGTGCGTTAGGGTAAGGGTTCGTTTGGGAGACTAGACCCCTGAAGGATGGATCATCGAAGGAGTTATATGAGAGTCTGCGTTACTAAGTGCGTTAGGGAGAAAGAGTGCGTTTGGGTAAGGGTGCGTTTGGGGGAAAGTGCGTGTTTAGGGTGTATTAGGGTAAGGAACGTGCGTTTGGGGGAAAGAGTGTGTTTAGGGTGTGTTAGGGTGAGTGCAGAGTATGTTAGTATGTTAGTATGTTAGAGTATGGGAGCATTAGGGAGAAAGAGTGTTTAGGGTGTTAGGGTGAGTGCTTTTAAGGTGTGTTTAGAGGGTGAGATTAAGACAGCTGTTAAAGGGAATGTGACGTTTGGTGTATCAAGGATAATTTTTTTGTTATTGTACTGTAAAATGTGTCAATATGATATGTGATGGAAGGGATGTGGAAAAAAGAAAGGAAGGACATTTGAGATTAGTTAATAGGAAGGAAATAAACACTAAACTACGAGGTAAAAAAATTAGAGAGGTACTGTTGATAAGGCTGTTTCTCTTTAAGACTAAACAGAACAACAGAACATTATATAAGAGGCAAAAACAGGTGCCTCTAAAGGTAAGGGTATAAAATTAAAGTCAGTTATAGTAATTAGTTTTGATGACAAATAGGTGAAAGTTCTTAAAAAATTACGTTCAATTATTAACACTATGAATTTTGACTAAATCAGAAGGGAAAAAGCATTAATTAAGATACTGAAGACTTAACAAAATATTACAGGTGATTCCTTGCCCGATGCTTCCTACCTTAAGAAAGCCTTCAACGATCTCTCTCTCTCTCTCTCCTCTCTCTCTCTCCTTCTCTCTCTCTCTCTCTCTCTCACTCTCTCTCTCTCTCTCTCTCCTCTCGTCTCTCTCTATCTCTCTCTCTCTCTCTCTCATTTCGTCCTCTCCTCTCTTCTCTTCCATTATACAGATCCATTACCTCCGTTTTCCTCCTCCTCTCCTCCTCCTCCTCCTCCTCCTCCTCCTCCTCCTCCTCCTCCTCCTCCTCCTCCTCCTCCTCCTCCTCCTCCTCTCCACTACCTCCACTACTTCTTACTTCTTTCCTCACCTCCACCCCTCCATCTCTCTCTCTTCTCTCTCCTCTCTCTCTCTCTCTCTCTCTCTCGTCTCTCTCTCTCTCTCGTCTCTCTCTCTCTCTCTCTCTCTCTCTCTCTCATCTCTATCTCTCTCTCTCTCTCTCTCTCTCTCTCTCTCTGCAGTTTTACTTCCATGCTCAGGTAATGGCAGGTCATTATTCAGATTACGTCTATCAAGGCAAAAACAGAAGCTTATAAACACTCCAAACTTCAACCAATAAATGGAAAATTGAAATAATAATAATAATAATAATATTAATAATAATAATAATAATAAAATAAATTTTGATGGTAACGAGAGTATTGTTGAGTTTAGTAATATCGCTTCACCCTCTCTTCGTTATTAAATATATTGGTATAACAGCTGCATGGCGAGAAATTTTACATAATAATGAAGGCGTGGATGTAAACAGAAGTAATATACCTTTATAAATAATTAAAGTTCTGGTGATGTTATAAAACAATTCATTTGTTCTGAGCTTAAGTTGCAATTAAAATACAAATTTTCTTCCTTGTGCTTATCTATTTTTTCAGAAGTCAGGAAAGGAAGGATTATAGTTATGACAATTTGTGGAAGACAGTTTCGTTCTTAAGCATGATATTTCGCTTGAAAAAAATCCCCCTTTTATTTTGAGCCTATCGTAATATTTATACACATTTTCATTTTCTTTGCGATTATCATTTCTTTTTTCTGAAATCAGGAAGAAGAAGGATTATAATTATGACATTTTGTGGGAGATAGTTTCGTAGTTAAGCATAATATTTCGCCAAAAAAAAAATCATCTAGTTGTAATGCTTATATTAATTTTCTTCTGTGCGATTATACTTTTTTTCAGAACTCAGGAAGAAGGATTAGTGTTGTGAAATTTTGTAGAAGATAGTTTGGTTCTCAAGCATAATATTTCGGGCGCCGCTTCAGATAATGGAGTAGAGTAAAGTAAGTGGTGTTGGCAGAGTGGCGCGCCGTTCACCGCTATCTGTGACCGTGTGTGTCTTAGGTATTGACAAGTGTGGCCGCTGGTGGGGGTTGTTAGGGTTAGGAACGGCTGCTGCTGCTACCACTACTACTACTATGACCACCACTACTATTACTATTACCACCACTAGAATTTTCCAACTACTACTACTATTTTTATTACCACTCTTACTGCTATTATTACTACTACCACTACCAGACTCTACCTTATCCTACTACTACTACTACTACTACTACTACTACTACTACTACTACTACTACTACTACTACTACTATACTGCTACTACTACTACTACTACCATTAAAATCCTCCTCCTACTACTACCACTACTACTACTAGAATCTTCCTTTCTCCCACTACAACCACTACTATTGCTACTACTACTACTACTACTACTACTACCAAAGACATTCTACAACAAGATATCTCACTCGGGCTCCTTCTATGCAATTTCTGTTATCCGCCGACGGCGTCGCCGCCGTGCGGCAGGGGTTGTACCAGTCTGTTGGCCCATTCACTTGCTGCACATGACTATCATATAGACTATGGTTTATCAGTATATATGATATACAATAGATATATGATATATCTTCGTAAATGTTTGTTATATTATAATATCAAATAAAAAACAGCAAAACACACTAAAGGAATGCCATTACGAGACTCAGAAAAAATATGCATGAACTTAATATTCACTTAAACTCTTCGCCATTTAAAACTTTGCGAGTCAACTTTTCATGAAATATATCAATAGAAGAGCAATTTTATTAGCTTGCCGTTGATGTATTTAGTTTTCTGATAAATGAATTAGAACCATGCATAAATTAGCGTTAAAAAATAAATAAAATCATCAATCGGGTAATTTTCCCGATTGATGAGGTTATTTATTTAGTTAACGCTAATTTATGCATGCTGCTAATTCATTTACCAGAAAAAGAAATATATAAGTAAATAAATAACATCATCAATCGGGAAAATTACCCGATTGATGATTTTAATTATTTATTTAACGCTAAATTATGCATGGTTCTAATTCATTTATCAGAAAACGACATATATCAATGGAAAGCTAATAAAATTGCGCTTCAATTGATATATTTCACGTGAAAAGTTGACATGCAAAGTTTTAAATGGTGAAGAGTTTAAGTGAATATTAAGTTATTGCATATTTCTTCTGAGTCTCGTAATGCATTTCTTTAGTGTGTTTTACAGTTTTTTATTAGATAATATTATAGAACAAACATTTACGAAGAGTACAGTATTATCATCATATATACTGATAAACCATATTCTATATGATAGTCATGCAGCAAGTGAATGGGCCAGCAGATTGGTTAACACCTGCCGCGCGGCGGAGGTCGATTTCACGCGCACCACAGGGCACCCCGGAGTGAGGTATCTTGTTGTAGAATGTCTTTGCTACTACTACTACTACTAGACCCTTCTACTCCTACTACTACTACCACTACTACTACCACCACTACTACAGCAGACAAAACCCCCATCCCACTTATATTCCAATTCCTAAGTATTGAAAAAAAAAGTAGAAAAATCTCCACGTACGATATTTGCAACACGATGCCGCAGAGAATAGCCTGAGTCGTGTACAGATAAGACAATAGAATGATATATTACTACTACTACTTAGTACAAGGGTTCCCAACCGGTGGTTTGCGACCCCCTAGGGGGTCGCGAAGGCTTGGCAGGGGGGTCGCGAAGTCTTGCTAGAAATGGCTTAGGAGAATATTGATTTAACTCATCGATTTGATTTTGTTTATGCTTTTATATTTTTCTTGCTTTTGTTTCAGTGCAAAAACGTGTTTTGATCATTATTATCATAAATTTGTGTTCATATATGGTGGGAGGCACGACACGGCTCTCTCTGTGGCTTGCTATTTATTTATTTTATAATGCCAAAGTTGGACCAATGCTGTAATTTCCAATCATACTACTAGCTGGGTTGGCTTCCTGTTAAAAACTGTTTATGTTGAGATTATTGAAGGAATTAATGTGTTCGTTTATATTTTTCGTTCTCAAATAATTAGCTTGGAGAAATCTATTTATCTATCTATTTTCTATATTATGCCAAAGTTGAACCAATGCTATAATTTGGCTTGCTAATAAATAATTGCATAATTCATGAATCAATTTCTTTAATGTTTAGTTCTCTTTCCTTTACAGAAAAATAATGCAAATGAAGCTGCTGATAGCAGGGGGTCATGTGGGTTTCAAAATTTTGGGAAAGGGGTCGCGAGTGCAAAAATGTTGGGAACAACTGACTTAGTAGTAGTAATATATCATTCTCTTGTCTTATCTGCACACGACTCATGCTATTCTCTGCGGCGTCGTGTTGCAAATATCGTACGTGAATCATACTACTACATACATACATACTACAATATTATTACTACAGACATACTACTACGTACGTGAATACTACTACTACTTCTACTACTACGTACCAGACCAGACTCCACCTTCTCCTTCTAGTAGTACTACTATTACTACAACTACTGCTGCTACTACTACTACTACTACCACCACCACCACTACTTCTACTACTACTACTATTACTACTACTACTACTTATGATAATAATAATAATTATACTAATAATAATTATGATAATAATAATACCAATAATCCTCCTCCTACTGCTATAAAATAAATAAATTTAAATGATAGACTTCTCGCCTCAATGTCTCTATTCTCAACAAAGGGTTCCAACGCACTCGATTTAACACAACCAAAATACAATTTTAATCGCATTTGTAATTTTTTCACGGATACAAAATGAAAGAAAAATGTTTTACTAACCTTATAACACTATCAAACACTATCAAAAATAAATTCCTGTGTATCCATTTTTTTTTGTAGGGAGGTTTTTTGTTGTTGTTGTTGGGTTGACTTTTTTATAAAACAAATTTGGGGAGAGTTTATTTTCACATTTCATTATTTTTTTTGGGGGGCGATTGCTGTACTTTGATGGTAATATACACGTTATCAATAGAATATACCGGGTTTATGTCGGCTATAACGCTTTTAATACATTCTAATTCTATTTCAGCATCGCCTTTGTTGTAGTCAGATGTATTATTTTCCTCCCAAAACTATTAATCTCTGCTGTACATGCATTCCCGTCCGTCCCTTCAAAACCATTATTCTGAAGGCATACATTGATCGTACCACGCTTTGCAGTACGTCAATATACACACGGGAGTACGAAGGCTTAGGATGGCTTGCGTACGATACCAAAGATTTGAAAATTTTCAGTTTTTTGGAGTTTTGATTATATATTTGATATAACATGGTATGTACATCATCATTAGTATTATCATCATTATAACTAGCACTACTACTACTACTATTACTACGACTACTATTACTACTACTTCTACTACTACAACTACCATTATAATCTTCCTCCTCCTACTACCACTACTACTACTGTTGCCACTACTACTATATACAATTATCATCATTATAACTACTACTACTACTACTACTACTACTACTACTACTACTACTACTACTACTACTACTACTACTACTACTACTACTACTACTACTACTACTACTACTACTACTACTTGCCACTACTACTAAATACAATTATCATCATTATAACTGGCATTACTACTACTACTACTACTACTACTACTACTACTAACTACTACTACTACTACTACTACTACTACTACTACTACTACTACTACTGCTGCCACTACTACTACTACTATAATCTATCCACTCACTATTTTTTTCTCCTTTTAATACATTTTTTAACTCAATCTTTTCTTTAGTCTTTCCTTTATTCCTCCTCTCAGTTTTATTTTTTCCTCTACTAATTTCTTGTCTCTTTTTTCTTTTTCTTTCACCTTCGAAAATTCCTTCAAGCCCGGAGTATCATGAAGCCTCGAATGTTTTTAAAGTTCATTTGAAGCTCTAAATAATTCCTTGAAATTTACCTTCCATTACATTTGTTTTTCCTCGCAAGAATTTACAAGAATATATTAGCGTTTTCCTCCTCGCTTCTTTACGTGGCACTGATGATGATGATGATGATGATGATGATATAAACAATGACAATAATAATGATAGTAAAAACAATATCAATGATGATAATGCTGATATAAGTAACAATAAAACAAATAATGATAATGAGAAAATTATAAAAATAAGAATAATAATACTAACAATAATTACAATATTAATGATAAAAATAATTATAATAACAATTATAAAAAAAAAATAATAACAATACTAATACTAATTATAATAATAACAATAACAATACTGATATGAATAAGATTTGTCCTTGAAAGGATAAATAAAGCTTTCAGTCACCATTCAGTCAATCAGTCAATGAATCAGTCATTCAGCAGGTCATTCTCGAGGTCAATCAGTCAGTCAGTCAATCAGTCATAAACTTGTCATTCAATCACCAAAAATTCAACACCTCTGCCAGTCAGTCAGTCAGTCCGTCAGTCACCTACCTTATCAGTCACCTGCACCCTG
>JACEEZ010004882.1:102500-112500 GCA_016584305.1 Chionoecetes opilio | reverse complement strand
ACCTATATTTCCAAAATCCCTCTTGCATTCCCACTCGTTTCACCAAATTCTCCCTAGCATAGCACAAATTTACTTTTTTCTCCATTTGCTGTCTATAATTTTCGCGTGTTATTATATCTCTCTTTTTTTAATGTGTGATTTTTCTCTTTCAATTTGCCTTCCATCTGTGTGTATATAATGAAACAACTTTTTTTCATCCCTTTTCTGTCAATAATAATTTTCGTGTGTAATGATTCTTTCTCTCTCTCTAGACAGGGGTTAACACGTACCTTAAGGATAGTCTTGGGGAGGCCGCTGTCATCCTCCTCTGTGATCTGTGTCTGGTGGAGGGCGCGCGGGAACACGGGCTGGTACTCGTTCACGTCCGCCACCGCCACCACCACCCGCGCCTCGCTCACGTACGGCCCCGCACGAGCCTCCACCACAAGCTCGTGCTACAGAATAAGGGTGAAAAAAAAAAGAACAAACAAAAATGATTAGCTACAGGAATATTTAGGACATAAAAAAGTTGTGGTATTTTGTTGTACACAGAAGGAAAACAAATATTAGAGGGAAAACAATTAATTGAAAAAAATGAGACAGACAGAGAGAGAGAGAGAGAGAGAGAGAGAGAGAGAGAGAGAGAGAGAGAGAGAGAGAGAGAGAGAGAGAGAGAGAGAGAGAGAGAGAGAGAAAAGAGAGAGAGAGAGAGAGAGAGAGAGAGAGAGAGAGAGAGAGAGAGAGAGAGAGAGAGAGAGAGAATCAGAATCAGAATCAGAATCAGAATTTTATTTCCATTGTTGCAATGGCTATTCTTTTAACATAGTAATGAGTCTTACAATATTTCTGAATAAGATAACAAGTGTTAAAGGTGAACACTGAACATGGTCTATATACAAATACAAATATTAGAATACATAAAAATTGTAAAACATTAAAATCCTAATGAAAACATAAATAAAAAGTAAGACTTCCTAAAAGTATATAAAAACATACAGTAAAAGTTATAAAAAAGGTGTTAGTTTAGATTAAAATACATTTCAGGTATGGACGTCAAAAATTAGAGTAAGAATTGTTTACATAAAAGGTGATTTTTTAAGTGACTTTTAAAAGTGTGCAAGGAGGTAGCATCTCTAACTTGGCTTGGCAAGCTGTTCCAGAAAGCAGGTCCAGTAACATGAAGGGACCTTGTTCCCAAACATGTGTTGCATTTTGGCACATGGAGTTGTTGCTGTTGTCTAGTGTTGACTGGTTGTTCGTACATATCTCTCACTTTGGGCAGTGAAAACAACCAGTCAGGTACTCTATTATTAACTATATTGTACACGGCTACTCATAGCTCAAAGTGATATTTTTAATTTATTTTCAGCCATCCAAGGTCTTTTAAGTAGGGTGTGACATGGTCATGCTTTGCAGCCCCTCCTAAAGCAACTTTTGCTGCAAAGTTTTGGAGCCTTTGCACACGTTGTATATGTGTGATGTTGGATGCTCCCAAATCTTAATGCCATAATTCAGTATACTTAGGACCAGTGCTGTATTATTGAGATCCTGGTGGTCTGGTTAAAATAGTCTCGGAGTCTGTTTATGTGGACAATGGTTCCATAAGTTTTCCTGTACAATGCGTCGATGTGTTCATTAAACTGCATATGGTTGTCAAAGTGTATGCCCAAGTTCTTTAATGATCTGCTAGGGGTAATTAGATTCCCGTCAACATGCATACATATGTCAGGGGGAATTTGTGACAAAAGTCCTCGTGTTCCTATAAACATACATTGAGTCTTTTTGGCGTTTAACATTAGGCCATTCCTGTGAAAATACTGTTGTGCTTTCTTTAGTGATTGTTCGCTCCTAAGCATTAAGTCTTGTATATTGTTGACACTGCCTGTGTGAATTAACTGGGTGTCATCTGCATATTGTATTGTATAATTTCACATTCAGAAAAGAAGGACGAGAGATCATTTGCATAAATCATAAATAAAATAGGACCTAGGTTGGGGAACGCCATGGGATATTCCTGTCTTCTCGGATATGCATTTTTCTATACGTACGGATTGTGTCCTGCCGCTGAGATAGCTTTGAAACCAGAAGGAGTCGATGTTTAACTTGAACAATTTATTTATTAATATATCATGGGTGACGCTGTCGAATGCTTTGGATAAGTCACAGAGGGTAATGAGGGAGACCTTTTTTGTATCAATATTTGAATATAACTTGTTAGAAAGTTTTAAAAGAGCTGAATCCGTAGACAAGCCGGTCCTAAAGCCATGTTGAGTTTTACTAAGGAGGCGATTGGTCTCTAAGTACTGGGTGAGCTGAGATGCGATTACTTTTTCTAGTACCTTGGAAATAATTGGTAAGAGAGAAATAGGGCGGTAGTTATTAGGTTCATTCATGTTACCAGCCTTGAAAATAGGAACAACAATAGAGTGCTTCCATGCTGTGGGAAAAACACCTGTTACAATAAAAGTATTTACAATGCAAGTTAGGTATGTTATAATGATAGGGAGGGAGTCTTTCAAGAAACACAGTGGAATGCCATCAGATCCATGGGAGTTAGTGTTCTTCATATGCTTAATAACTAGAGTTACTGTATCCCAATTTGTAGGCACAGGTCTAAACATAGCATCAACATTATTAGTATAAGTTTCGGTGTTTACTGGCTGTGGTACTGCATCAGAATTACTCAGATTCTGCTGAGATTTCTCAAAGGTGACTTTTCCCACTTCAGAAAAATATTTATTAAAACATTCAGCTTTGCGCTTGATACCCTCTGCGTTACCGTTATTGTTTGCTGATGGCTTAACATTCTTGTTTTTGGCGTTAGGAATCAACTCCCCTATAGTCCTCCACGTGGCTTTACTGTTTCCTCTACTTTCCTCTAATCTTTTATTATAATATTCTGATCTAGCTCGCCGAAACAATCCTCTGACTTGCCTTTTATGGTTTTTATAATTAGTCTGCAAATTAACATTATTTCTGTCTTCTTTAAGATCTTTCTGTGCACGGTCTCTTTGCTGCATTATAGCTTTAAGGTCTTCAGTGATCCACGGGGCAAAAGGCCTTCGTACTTCTTTTGTTACCAAGGGTGCGCATGAATCCAAACATTTGTGGAAAACTTCATTAAATAAATGTACTTGCGTATCGACATTATCAGTTGCAAAAATTGTATTCAAAGTATGAACTTCTCCTCTTAGTAGATTACACAATGTTTCAGGAGAATAGTGTCTTAGTTGTCGAAAAGTTCTAATAGTAGATTGTTGTCGCTTTGGCTTTCGAATGTCCAATGTGACGGTAACAAGATCATGATCAGCGACAGGACAAGGAATTACATCGTGATGAAGAGCTAAATCAGGCTTATTTGTCACAATAATGTCCAATAATGTCGTGGAGTGGGAAGTAATTCGTGTAGGCTTATCAATTAATTGGGTCAATTTAGTATTAGTAATAATTCTTTCCATCTTGCTATTCTTCAATAAAATATTACAATTAAAATCTCCAAGTACATAGAATGGTTTGTTACGCAAGCGTATACAATTAAAAACATCCGTTACATAATCAAACGTGTCATAATAAAAAAAAAAAAAAGAGAGAGAGAGAGAGAGAGAGAGAGAGAGAGGAGAGAGAGGAGAGAGAGAGAGAGAGAGAGAGAGAGAGAGAGGAGAGAGAGGAGAGAGAGAGAGAGAGAGAGAGAGAAGAGAGATGAGAGAGAGAGAGAGAGAGAGAGAGAGAGAGGAACGAGAGAGAGAGAGAGAGAGATATTACACACAAAATTTTAAGGAGAAAAGAGAGAAAAAAAAGTAAAGTTGCGATATTTTATTATACACAGATGGATAAAAAATTGAAAAGGGAGAAAATCATACACACACACACACACAACACACACACACACACACACACACACACACACACACACACACACACACACACACACACACACACACACAGTTAAGTTAATTTTATTGACCACAACAACTATATTTAATACAAGCGTTACAATAGAAGGTCCAATACAAATACATATAATACATATTGTTTGCGCGGCACGAGGGATGGCGGTTAACTCACACCTCGGCCTAGCGATAACGCAGGGTCAATACTGTCGCCTCACCACTGCAACGCACTAATTCACTCACAACACACTCTTTGCAAGTAATATTTAGCTCTAGAGCAGAGCCAAGATCACTGCAAGCAAATAACACTGTCGCCAGCACACGTAGAATACACACCTCTTGTCGACGGTCAAGCCGACGACGGCTCGCCGTGTCCATATCACTGGTTTATGGCCCTCTTACCTTACTCTCCTTGCTCAAAATATGCGCATATTATATACGAAAATGTGTCAGCAAGATGATAGTTGGGTCAGTTTTTCTAAACATCTTGCAGTTATTTCATAATCTTGGGTGAGGCCACACGATAATAGAAGACATGACTGAGTCGATGAGGGACGCGGGATGTCAGAGACGAGCTCGCCAACGCCAAACATTGTTTCTAGTATCTACTGACCTTGGATCTCACCTAACAAAGTTTACAGTAACATCTAAGATGTTTCAATGATATCATAACATCAACACAGATTTAATGTTTATATGAGTTTCAACCAAAAATATGGTAAAAAAACCCATCATACCTACAAAGCGAGGTAGGAAGGTGTTTTGGAGATACACGTACGTACTTCGTCTATGAATGCTCACTGATAACTGCTGTCAAGGTTGACTGGTGAGAAAGCAGCTCCATTAGTGTACCCCACTCACCCTGGACGGTGCGCGTGGCCGCGCAGGAATCGTGTTCAAACTCACCATGGCCACTTGATAATTTGCGGACATATTTGCGTTTGCGGCAGTACTTCCCCATACGCAAATTCGCAACTTTTAACTTTTCCGCAAATCCGTAAACGAATTCGGACTTCCGTAATTTGCGGACGTTGCGGTTTGCAGAAGTGTTTGCGGAAGTGCCCACCTCTGGTATGTGTGTGTGTGTGTGTGTGTGTGTGTGTGTGTGTGTGTGTGTGTGTGTGTGTGTGTGTGTGTGTGTGTGTGTGTGTTCGCATGCCTCTCTTCCTTCCGAGCAGAGTCGTACATAGAGGGGTATGGGGGGAACTCGGCCATGGCCCCTCCTTTTGTTCCTAAGGGACAAAAATTGGTTTGCCTTTGAATATCAGATTAGTGCAATATATCCCTTCTGAGGTCCTACAATGCCCCTAAAAATGCTTGATTTTCAACAAATTTCCTAACTCCCTCCTCAGACCCCACAGTTGTAGAGGTTCGCTCCGCTCCATCCCCCTCCCTTGAAACAATCCTGGATTCACCCCGGTGCCCCCCTCCTCTTTCTAAGGACCTATATACGTCACTGCTGCCGATTCCTTCCTTCCTTTTTATTATCCAAATATCTCCTGAATTTTGAAGAAATTTATATTAATTTTTTTTATTAATCTTGTTTTTCTGTCCTATATTTGAGGGTTCGGCTAGTGTGCGGAAGTTTTAGTTTGGGTTCGGCGCCTCTGAAAAGGTTAAGAACCACTGACATAGAGTATAAAGAGAAGACATGATGTAGGAGAGCCTTGACGGACTCCCACAGTGGCTGCAAACACTGCAGTACCGATGACGCTCACGGTCACACTATACAAAGCACCAATGACACCCAACATGATCATACCACACCCTAGATGTTTCAGAATTCTTATCAGTCTGTGCCTCGGAACTAAATCATATGCTTGGCTGAAGTCAATAAACGTAACAAATAGCTTTTTCTTTTTCTTTCTGGCTAAGTCGGTCAAGAGACGTAACGTTACAATGTGCCCGGTACAGCCGCGACAATGTTGAGCCCCTGCCTGTTCACGGTGCGGCGTGAACCACTGCTCAAGTCTTGAACAAAGGACCATATCAAAGAGTTTCGAAATACTGTTTATTACGCTAATGCCTCTGTAATTTGTTGCGTCTTTTCGGTCTCCCCTCTTAAAGATAGTAACCAATTTAGCCCTGGTCCAAAGTGTCGGATACTGTGCGGTGGCAAATATCGAATTAAAAAGAGTTGTAATGAGCATTATCCACTGAGCAGGCAACAACTTAAACATTCTGGGTGCGATACCGTCTGGGCCACAAGCTTTGTCTGCCTTGATCCTGCGAATCTGAGCGCTGACCTCAGCAGGGGAAATTGGATCGTCTAATACAGGAATTGTGATAGTTGTATCCCGGCATTCGTCGGCAAGGTCGTCTGTGGGAACATTAATTAAATCCTCATAGAAACATTTAAACTCATCATCAGAAGGCTTCACATCTGCATGGGTATTATCATGTAAACATCCCTTCCACTTGATAGCTTGCCACACTCGTTTGTCGTCCTTGTCCTGCAGCAGCCTGTCCCAGCGGGCCAGACTGCTGCTGCTACTACCTGGACACCCATCGCCTGCGCTGCGGCTATCTCTCGCACACTCGTATAAGGCATTATAAATGTTATGGGCAAAAATATTGACATCATTAACATCTTCATAGTTAGAAACATCGAGACCATTCATACTGAAACAGAATGTATCAATAGATGTAAAATTAATGGGTCTACGTACCATCGGGTCACGCTCCTCCTGGCTCCTCACCGACGCGTGGCCACCAAGGTGACGAGCACGCCGGTACAGAGAGTCTATGTTAATGTCTGGAACTTTGAATTCAATGCTTATTGGGGGCATGATCCGAAGGTCCACCTTATGCACACAAAATAACTTAATATTTTCTACAGATTTATATGACGCCAAACACACATCGAGTTTCGATACCCAACTTCCACCTTTCCGATATGTCATATCACTCATATAATGGTTAGTTAGTGACTTTAAATTATTTAGAACCAACATTTTATTGTCAATGCAAATTGTAGATAACACATAAGCATTAACATTGGGAGTATTTACACGGTCAAGGAGGTTTGGGTACTCGTACGTGTGAGCGTTTGCAATTCCACTACGGGCAGGTAACTCACGAAGATAATCACCAAACTTACAGTTTAGGTCACCCATGATGACGTAATTACAAACAACCTTCGCTAATCTTCTCTTGGATGGCTGCAAACGACTGGTGGGTGAAGTATTCAGAGTCATGGGGTGGAATGTAACAGAAACCAAACAAACATTAGGAATGAATTGGATCTTGAACCACACTTGATCATCGGCACAATAATCGATGCTAGTAACGTGACGTGCTAGGTAGTTTCTCACCATAACAACCGTTCCTCCTCGGTGAGATGAAACACTGCTCGCACGCCTAAAGGTTACAAACCCTGGCAAACTAATGTTAATTTTCGTCTTCGTTTCGTTCAGGCTAACTATATCATATTGTAACAAGAGTGTTTGCACTACTGGTTTTTCTAATTTAGTTTTCACTGCATTGATGTTCCAAACCACGATCTTGATACATTTCTCGGACCGTTGTTGTGGTCTTCCTAAAAACACATCAGGTTAAATTTGTCGTTCACTTCTCTATCCTTATATAACTGGCGTTCCTTATAGTTGATATAAATGTTGCAACAAACGTTTTCGGGTTTATCTTTTTCCGTCTTTTCCGCTTCCTTCAGTCGTTTCCACTCCTCTCTCACGGCGGGATGCGTGTCCTTCTTTATGATGATCCGCTTGAACGTCTCGCCAGCCTACTTCAGGAGTTTGGCTCGCTCCAGCACGGCGTCACGGTCCTCTCGCGACGCTACCGTGACCAGGATGGGTCGACGCCTTCCTCCAGCTTTACCCAACCGTCGTGATGTTATCACGTCCGTAGATGAACCAATGGTTGTCCACACCTTCTTGGTCTTAGCATCATCCGTATTAGCGCCTTCCAGACTTTCTTGCCCTTCAGGAATGCCTAGTAGCACCAGATTACTTTATCCTGCCTTCCGGTCTATGTCATCAAGAAATCGTTGCTGTTTTGCTGAAACCTCCTGTTGTCTGGTCACCTGCACTTAAAGATCTCACACCTGCTTGTTAATGACACACACACACAACACACACACACACACACACACACACACACACACACACACACACACACACACACACACACACACACACACACACACACACACACACACACACACACACACACACACACACACACACACACACAAACACACACCACACACACCAAATAAAAAAAATTAAAAAAGGAAATGATTACACACGAAAATTTAATGACAGAAAAGAGAAAAAACGTGATATTTTATTATACACAGAAGGAAAAACAAATTTAAAGGGAACAAATTACATACCATCAGCCTGGTTCTACACCACAAAACACACACACACACACACACACACACACACACACACACACACACACGTACCCATGAATGCACACACACGAAAATTAGAGAGGGGAAAAAGTGGGTAAAGAAATAAAGGTTGTGTGATATTCCATTAATGCAAAAAGTAAAAGACTAGAGGGGAAAAAACAGGGAATTATTTACTACTAGTTGATACCACACACACACACACACACACACACACACACACACACACACACACACACACACACACACACACACACACACACACACACACACACACACACACACACACACACACACACACACACACACACACACACACATACACAAACACACCATTAGGGACAGCAAAGTCTCCTTCCAGAGTTTGCTCACAGTCTTACCTTTCAGTGTTACAAGGTGGTCGCTTTTACCTCCACAACCCCTCCTTTCCCCTCTCTCCCCTCTCCCCTCTCTTTTCCTCAGTGATTCCCTGGACACCCTTTTCCCCTCACATCCCTCCCTTTGGATATTCTCCCTATTCTCCCTGCTTAAAATCATCTTCCTTAGTCATTCTTCCTCTCCCCTCTGTCTCCCCTCACACCGTTTCCCCTTTAGTCCTCCCATCCAAAATTCACTCCCGAAGGAAACACAGCAAGACAAAAAAGGGGAAAAAGCTACCGAGGGAAAGACAGTCAGACAAAAAAAGACAAAAAATCTAACCTGCTGTTTATTCTCAAAGTCCAGCTTCTTCAGGAGGGAAAGACGACCATTGGAGGAGTGGAGAGAAAAAAGTCCTGCTTCTCCTCCCTCCTTGATGCTGAAGGATGCTGTGTGCCCTGTAGGAGGGGCGTAGGAGGAGGGTTAGTGAGTGAGTGTGTGGAATGAAGGATGGAGGAGGAAGGGCGGGAGGGAGAGGAAGAGGAAGCGAGGGAAAAATGTTTGGTTTGGTTTGTGAGAAGAGGATGAAAGAATGGAATGAAGGAATGAAGGAAGGAATGAAGGAAGGATGGATTGAGGGAGGGAGGAAAGGAATTAAGGGAGGAGGGAAGGAGGGAAGGAAGGAGGAAAGAAGGAAGGAAAGAAAGAAGGAAGGAAAGAACTAAGGAAGGAAGGAAGGAAGGAAAGAAGGAAATAAGGAAGGAAGGAGGAAAGGAAGGAAGGAGGAAAAAAGGAAAGAAAGAAGGAAGGAAAGAAGGAGAGAAAGAGGGTGGGAGGGAAAAATGTTTGGTTTAGTTTGTGAGGTGAGGATAAAAGGATGGAAGGAAGGAAGGAAGAAAAGAAGGAAAGGCAAAAAGAAAGGATGAAGGAAGGAAGGAAGGAAGGCAGGAGGAAAGGATGAAAGGAGTGAAGGAAAGGAAGGAAGGAAGGAGGGAGAAAGGAAGGAAGGAAGGAAGGAGGGAGAGAAAGGAAGAAAGAAAGAAGGAAGGAGGTAAGAAAAGGAAGGAAGGAAGGATTATATTGCAGATAAAACTTTCTTGCATCCGTATCCATCCTTTCTGTGTAATTTCTTTTAATATCAACTCTGTCATTTTCATCTTTGACGCATCGATGTTAAATGATCATGTGACCTCAAATCTGTTCTCTTAAGGCGTTTTCTGCGGGGGATTTTTGGTTGCAATCGGAACATTTTCGATTGCAAACGGTCACAACAACAACAACAAATGATTGCGGGTCGGGCCAATCATCTTCCCTGGATGGTTGAACAGGGATCGAAATTTGAGCAACCGAAAATTTTTCGGTTGCAATCAGGATCCCCGCAGAAAACGCCTTAAAATTC
>JACEEZ010004882.1:52500-100000 GCA_016584305.1 Chionoecetes opilio | reverse complement strand
ACTTTACTAAATTGTTCACTGTTATAGTTACGTTAAGGACGAAACTGTTGCTTTTTCAGCTTTACAGACCTTGAATTATTCCTTGACCCCCAAAAATGAACAATTTGATACCAGTAGTGTTAGTGTAGCTGTAATAGAAGCAAAGATACGGGGTTTGGTATACTGTCGGCGGCCATTTTGAAAAACGCGTGTATTTCAGATACGAAGCGAGACTCTAACTTGTATCTTTAGATACTTTTCTTTCTATTGCCCTAAGGTACTTCCATAACAAAGCCATCATGCCTTGAAGTCAACACCCTATTTTTAGTACTTAACTCATCCACTATACAGACAGTTGACAAATATGTTGACAGTAAGCAGCGGCAGATAAGAGCATCATATAAGCGAGACGGATGTGGTAAATGTCATCATAGTTCAGTATTGCGTGTGACATTACAGTCATGCATGTCGGGTCCCTGGGTGTTGGTAGCGGTGGTGGTGTGTTGGCATGGTCTGTGTTGTCGTGCCAGGCCTCAGGAATGTTCCCAGCGGACCTTGTTGTTGGGAACACGAGCACGGTCATGCAGGCTGCCTTAGAGGAAGGTGGGAAAAGAAGTAACTTCATGCACCAAACCTTTCGCCTGTATATTGAGGAGGGTTTTGAGGTGGAAGGAACAGACAGCACAACAACGATTTTCTTCCCTGCTCGGCAAGAGTGCTGGGACTCAAGCACTGCATGGTTGGATGTGTTGGTTGGATGTGATTACTCCGGATCAAGGAAAACCATCACGCGCTTCATGCATACTGGGGACTGTTTTTGGCGGTGTAATAAGAGCCACACTTCCCCGCAGGAACTCCCAAGCTATCGTGTACTAGCCATCGGTCCTTCAAAATGGCGTGGCTCCTATCCACCAAACAACTGTGAGCGGCGACCATTGAAAACCCCCACGCCTCACCATCATACAACCTGCAGGGATCCTGCAATCACCACCATCTCCAGACCCACCACCAACACCAACACCAGCCACGTCACCAGCACCACCAGTTCCGCCACCACCAGCAGTGTCGCCACCAACACCACCGCCACCACCATCTCCACCCCTGTAATAGGTGTTTTAGTCTGAATAAGGATAGAAATAAGTTAGCTAGATTGATTTATTAGTGGAGAGAGAGAGCGAGAAAATGTACGCCAGAATTCTTGTAAAACCGATAATTCTTCCAGCTTGTCAAAGCAAAGATTAAGGTCTAGATAACGAAAAGTGTAAATTCAGCCTTTCCTTGCCTTTCATGATTGGCTGAAGAGAAAGGGAGGACAGTGTACGTCTTGTCTCTTAGTGGTTCCTACAAAACGTGACGCGACGTGACGTCATGTTCATAGGTTAGTTGTGAAAAGAATCTCACTTTTAGGGGAGACAACTTTTGGTCCACGAAAGACACACACGTGACTGAGTGTGTAGAGACCCCCTCACGAGAAACTTCCGTGAGACGTAGTGAACGCGAGAGACAGTAAGAGGTTGAACATTCTACACGCGAGTGAACACAGAGTGATATAGAGAGTTCCTGAATACTACAAGTGAATGAAAGTACTTTGTTATCCTTTATTAAAACCAAGAAAGAGAACCAACTGATTATTCCAACCCATGCATGACAAAAGTGCATGACTACCGGTGCATAACAAACCCGCACTAACAGTGGTGTCTAGCGAAAAGGATCTGAAACCACGTATAATAACTCCGAAGAGACTGAAAAACAGAAGAAAACAGAAGAGGAAGACGCAAGAAAAAGCCAGACGCCAGCCAGCCGTCGCCACCAGCGAGCAGCCTTGCACCAGCCCGCCCCTACCAACGTCGCTAGCTACACCCTACAGACCGACGCCACCCGCCAGCTATAAGCCTAACCATCCCAGCCTGGACATACACACCGTCCTTCGCGCTAACCTTACTACACACACTCGCACACTCGCATTCCTCTCACGTCACTCGCCTCCTTTCACGCCTTAAAGAAAGAAACCAGCACGCAGTAAGAAGAAACAAGAAACAAGAAAAGCACAAGCAAGAAAACAAGAAGCAGGAAGAAGACAGAAGGAAACGAAGTAACACAAGAAAGAAAAAGTTCCGTCCCGACATCCCCCGCCACCATCAGCAGTACCACCGCTGCCCTCGTTGCGAGCCCCTCGCTACCATCCCGGCCAGCGACACACACTGTCGACACCTGCTTGGACACACACCGGGAGGCAGTCAGCCTCACCCCACTACACCACGTGGACTCCATTCAACCTCATACACTTCTGTGAAGTATAATAGCTTTCTTTTAAGCCAGGTGTTATCTATAATTGATATTGTAGAACTAATTCCCCTCCCTTAACAGGAAGATCCTGAGATACGAAGAAAGGTGTTGTGTTGTGTGTATGTGTGTACCCGACGCCACGCCACCCACACCCCCATGCAGACACAAGGTTTAGATATTACCTCTGCTTTCTCTCAGTCTCACCATTTAGCCAAGGTATGAAGTATTATGTTCTGTAGGTGTATCATCAATATCAGCAGGAAGTAGATAAGAATTTGTTTGTTATAAGTAAGTTAATTCAGTTAAACCTTAACCGCCGAAAATGGCAAGTGAAACTATGAGTTCAGTATCAGACATTTCAAGGGTTTCCAGTGATTCTAACTCTATTGATGTTAACCAATTCATAAACAGGATAGTTACAATCATTGAAAATAAGGAAAGTGCAAATGATAAGTTAAAGTTGGAAGTCCTTAAACGAACGGTAAATCCCACTCAGTATAGACCTGACCCGCACCTTTCTGCTTCACGTCGTCCAGTAGACAGACCTCGTCAGCGTGCAAACAAAAGGTATTTCTGTTACTTTTGCAAGAAAACAGGACATTCCTTGCCATATTGTAGGTCAATGGATAATCAACAGTATATGCTGTACAAATATCGATTCTGTATTTTTCATAAACCTGGAATCATAGTTCTCATGAATGTCACATAATCCAACGTAAACAGGAGCTGTAAACAACACACTAGACCTCCACAAATTAGAAAACAAGAGGTTAGAAAACAAATTTAGAAACCACGAAGGAGAACACAGCAAGTTAGAAAACAACTTAGAAACCACGAAGGAGAACACAGCAAATTAGAAATCCAGAAATTAGAAAACAAATTTAGAAACCACGAAGGAAAACACAGCAAATTAGAAAACAAGATAGAAAGAAACGCAGTAGATACGTTCTCTAGTGAGCACAGACGAGCAGTAAGCCGCGCACACCCTCCGCTGCGCACACCCTAGCCAAGAGAAAAGACACGGGTAACATACCCGCGACACAGCGTTTCACGCCGCCCGCCGACGCGACTCGAATATTTTACGCTGTACAAGAAAACGAAATAACGCAGCGCAGGACTGCAATGTGAAAATAAATTGAAATACTTGTCAATAATTCCGTCACAATGAGCGTGACTGCGAAAGATAGAACCACACTATGAAAATCACGAATTAATAAGTACCGCTGAACGCACAGAACTCAGGCATGCCACGCCATACACATATACATTTTCGTACTGGAAGAAAGAAATAGATAAAGACGGATAACGATAGAAAATAAATGTCGAGATATAGATAAGGTGAAAATAGATAAATCTGAAAATACGCACAGTCGCCAAGTAAATCCATTGAACATAGAAAAACAGCGCCACCTTCGGCAGAAATTATAGACAGAAATTAAAGACAGAATTTATAGACGGACAGAAACCCAGATATTATACAGATAGAACATATGATAACATAGAAAACAGATATAACATATGATAACAAAGAAAACAGATAACATACATGATAGAAAAGAAAACATAGAACATATGATAGGAAAGAAAACAGATAGCATACATAATAGAAAAGATAACAAATAGAACACAAATGGAAAGAAACCTCGCAAACTATAGCATGAAGAAGAATATTTTCCCTCAAGATAGACACGAGACTCGGAAAGACTTAGAAAATTTAGAAAACGAAGCCTGATACCGCCAGTTACCAAGCACACAGAAACTCGTTGATAACGCATGGTGTTCACTGTTCATACAAATTCATCCCATTTTTTAATCCAGAAATCGTTATAGGCGTGCTAAATACGAATACTAATTATGCTATTAAAACACCCAATAGCGTGGCAGAGCAATCAAAGGCTACTGATAAGCCCAAGCAAAGACTACTCTATACTGGACTTGCTACTCGTGCCCCGCGCCAACCCGCCCATGACCAGTGGAGGCCAGTTTTGCGATTCCTGCCATTTTTTAACATCACCCCTATTTCCCTTCCTAAGGTTTATCAGTACATATGATATACCATTATCTTCGTAACTGTTTGTTCTATAATATTATCAAATAAAAAACATTAAAATACACTAAAGAAATGCCATTACGAGACTATGAAGAAATATGCATGAACTTAATATTCACTTAACTCTTCACCATTTAATATTTTGCGAGAAAACATTTTATATGCTAGCGATAGAAAGAAGCGGATTTTCATTAGCTTTCCATTGATATATTTAGTTTTTTGATAAATGAATTACCACCATGCCTAAATTAGCGTTAACTAAAAAAATAACATCATCAATCGTATCGGCAATTAAAAAAGTGTTCCATGAATACAGTAGACTATGGCATATCAGTATAAATGATACACTGTTAACTTCGTGAATGTTTGTTCTATAATATTATCAAATAAAAAACTGTAAAATACACTAAAGAAATTCCATTATGAGACTCTGAAGAAATATGCATGAAGTTTTATATTCACTTAAACTCATCGCAATTTGATATTTTGCGTGAAGACTTTTTACATGCAACATATCAATAGAAGTGGAATTTAATTAGCTTTCCATTGCTATATTTCATTTTCTGATAAATGAATTATAACCGTGCATAAATTAGCGTTAACTAAATAAATAACATCATCCATCGGGTAATTATCCCGATAGATGATGTTATTTTTTTAGTTAACGCTAATTTATGCATGGTTATGTTTCATTTATCAGAAAAAAAAATATAGCAATGGAAAGCTAATGAAAATCCGCTTCTTTCTATCGCTAGCATCTAAAATGCTTTCTCGCAAAATATTAAATGGCGATGAGTTCAAGTGAATATTAAGTTCATGCATATTTCTTAACTCTCTCATAATGGCATTTCTTTATTGCATTTTACTGTTTTTTATTTGATAATATTATAGAACAAACATTTACGAAGATAACGGTATATCATATATACTGATAAACCATAGGAAGGGAAAAGGGAGTGATGTTCGAAAATGACAGGAATCGCAAAACTGGCCTCCACTGGAAATAGCCCAAAATGAGTAGCAAGTCCAGTATAGAGTAGTCTTTGGCCCAAGAGAAAGGAAAAATTACTTCTCAAGGTCCCTGAACTCCTACACACTGCACCGAAACAGATGAGTAGTGGAGTCACACCAAAGACAAGCAAAAAGCTAAATACCAGGCATGAAAAGGTATCACAAGTTAGTAAATGCACTGAGACAGTATCAAAGGAACAAGTTACAGACCCAGATGAAGCCGTGAGAATTATTTCAGGACATGTGATAGAGTCGACGCTATTGCATGCCATGTCAATTAACAAGGTGACACTGGAGTTAAAAGGATTAAAGCAGGATACAGAAGTATTTACAATGCCAGAATCCATCAGAGTAAAAGGAACGCAACTTGATTCCGCTGTTTATAAATCAGAGAATGGGAAATTAGAAGTTTTAGTAATGAGTACACTGAATAAGAACATCACTTTGAAACCAGGAACCCAGATAGGATCATTCCAAGTCTGTAAACACCCAATTAAAATAGTAAATGAGAACCAGAACTCAGAAAATGCAACAGACCCATTCATCTGCTCAGTCCAGAAAGATGTAGAGGTAGGGAGAGATCTCCTCAACCACCTTAAACCTACCAGCCGACCTGATTTAGAGCACGAACTCTTATCACTGTTAACGAAACACGAACACGCAATAGCTTTACCAGGGGACGCTTTGGGAAAGACTGACGTGTTGAAACATCAAATAAAATTAAAATCAGGTACACAGCCGATTTATATCCCAGCATATAGATTGCCGCATTCAAAGCTCGCCACAGTAAATCAATTGATCAGTGAAATGCTCACACAAGATGTGATTGAACCTAGCGATAGTGAGTGGAACTTTCCTCTTATCCTAGTACCAAAGTCAGACGGCTCAGTACGCCCAGTCATCGACTACAGGGAGTTAAACAAACGCACTATCCCAGATCGTCTACCATTACCAGTAATCTCTGACATTCTTCGCAGTCTAGGAACAGAAAATAAACTATTCAGCACAATAGACATAAAGTCAGCCTTCTGGCAGATAGAAATGCAAGATGAATCTAAAGACATGACAGCTTTTTCCACACCGACTGGACACTACAGATTTAAACGCATGCCATTTGGATTATCAAACAGTCCATTAACGTACATGAGACTGATGAACACAGTATTGCAAGGGCTTATAGGAAACACAGCAAGTGTATTCCTAGACGACATACTCATAGTATCGCAGACAGCAGAGGAACATTTTAAGAAACTAGACTTGGTTTTCTCTAGGCTAGCATCAGCCGGATTGAAAGTGAAAATAGAGAAATGTACTTTCCTACAAGACAAAGTTATTTACCTAGGACACCAAATAGATAAACATGGATTAAGAACAGTACAGTCAAAACTCGACGCCGTAAGAAATTTCCCAGTGCCAACCACAGTTGAGAAAGTAAGAAGTTTCCTTGGTCTAACAGGTTACTATAGAATCTTTATAAAGGGATACGCCGATATAGCACAACCCCTAAATACACTATTGAAAAAGAATCAGACTTTTGCTTGGGGACACGCTCAAGAGCAAGCATTTGAAACGCTCAAATCAAAACTAACCAATTCACCAGTACTAATTTTCCCAGATTACACGAAAGAATTTATCCTATGCACCGACGCCTCAGATATAGGACTAGGAGGAATATTAATGCAGGAAAGAAAAGGAACGTTCCAACCGATAGCTTATGCATCTAGACTATGCACAGCCGCAGAAAAGAATTACAGCATCATAGAACGTGAGACTTTAGCAGTAATATACTGTCTAGAAAAATTTAGAGACACATTGCTAGGTTACAAGATAAGAGTGTGGACTGATCACAGAGCAATACAGAGCCTGTTTAAGCATAAAAACCTCAGAGGCAGACTCGCCAGATGGTTCACGACGTTACATAATTACGAAGTCAGTTTTGAATACATACCAGGAAAGAAAAACGTAGCCGCAGACGCACTCTCGAGGAACATTAGCCCAGAAACAGAGGTAATGACCTCAATATGTAGTATTGAAGAATTAATCACACTAGATACAGACCTAGTCAGCACAGAACTGGAAAAGGATGCCATGTGGAGCACAGTAGTAACGTACCTAACAGACCCGACAGGTAGTCAAGAACCACAACTACCCGCTAAATACAAGATAAACGATTTCGAAATATGCAATGAATTATTATACAGAAACGCAGAAATAGTATGCAAAGACGTAACACGAGGTATAGTGAAACAATTAGTAATCCCTCAGACACTAGTCCCAGAAGTATTAAAGATGCTCCATAACAGTGCCCACAGCGGACACCCCGGAAAAGATAAGACTTACAAGCAAGCACAACTAAAGTACTTCTGGCCAGGCATGAGAAAAGACATATATTCCCACGTAGATAACTGCACGATTTGCGCCGAAGTAAAGGGTAACACGCGTTCCCCAGCACCAATGCTAACGTACCCTATACCCCAGAAACCATGGGAAAGAGTTCACATCGATACACTCGAGCTTCCAATGTCAGAAAATGGATACAAATACCTGCTAGTCGCCATCGACTATTTTTCCCGATATTGCATCATACAGCCCATGAAAAATAAAAAGGCTGAAACGGTCGCATCAATAATATTCGAACAAATAATTTGCAATTTCACGACACCAAAGGTAATTGTGTCAGACAACGGTACAGAGTTCAACAATCAGATACTAGAAGGACTATGTAAATTATTTAACATCAAGAAAATAAATGTACAAGCCTATAGACCTCAGAGTAATGGAGTAGTAGAAAGACTCAACCGCAAAGTAATAACTTGTTTGAGGAGTCTAATTGATCCGTACAGCATGGCATGGGATACGTGGATCCCACATGTCAAATGTGCACTGAATTCCCAGATAAACTCAGCCACCGGAGAAACGTCACATTACATATTGTTTGGGGAAGATAAAGTTCTCCCATATGAACTCTTAGATGCTGAACCCAAGCCTGTGTATAATCAGGATGATTACGTGGCAAATAGATTATATAAATTTCAAGTCATTCACCAGAGAGTAAGAAGCCACATGAAAGAATACTCAGAGGAAATGCAGAAACAACAACATAAAACGGCACGCGATGTAAAGTTACGACATGGAGATTTAGTAATGGCAAAACTCCATGTACCTATCGCCCACAGTAATAAGTTATCACCCAAGTTTAAAGGTCCTTATAAAATAATTGCAAATGCAGGAGGAAACAAGTTCAAGATTCAATCTCTAGACTCGGGAGAGGAAATAATCAAACATGCAGATCACCTTAAGAAAACAAATATGACTAGAGAAACACAGATAGACACAACACATAACGACGTAGAAAGGTCACTTGAAGATTCAAGAGAAGAAACAAACATAAGTACACCAAATAGTAATGTCGACCTGTTAAATGACACAAATGAAACACATGAGTACAGAAAGAAATTGCGCAGCTATTGCAAGGAATTTAGTGAAAAGGATTCCAACCAAGTTATGTTAGTTTGTAACGTAACAGAAATTCTCTTACAAGACGAATTTGAAGCATATGTTTGTAAATGAATTGTTATTGGAACTAGGGGTGGATTGCAACTCCTTTTACAGAAAACCTGAGGTTGTTGACATGAATTTTGTTAGGATGCCTAACACCGGCCTGGGACCCTGTGAGGCCCAGAGTCTTAGTTAGGAAGGTAGAAATTTTGATTGTTCTTAACCAATCTGTGTGAATCCCCTTGGAAATATAAAAGATTATCTACAATTGAGACACCCTGACAGAAATCAAGGACAGAATACTGGTGGAAAAGAATAGTTTAACAGTCAAATTGGTACATCCTGTTAATTGTACTACTAATTATCATTACTTATTGGATTCCTAGAAATGTTCTTTATGTACAAGAAGCCGCTACACATCAAGTTGCATCATCACACAAACATGTTCTACATGATCCGAACCCTGTAATAGGTTTAGTCAAGCAACGTAACATAATGAATTACTTAGATGGTATAATATGATAGAACAATAACTGCATTTAGATTCAGTCAGGAATTATGAATTAAGATAGAAATATTTCATCATGTATTGCTAGCAACTAGTGAAAACAGAAGTCTTGTCGGGACGACAAGCGGTAGCCTGCCGAGCCCTGTAATAGGTGTTTTAGTCTGAATAAGGATAGAAATAAGTTAGCTAGATTGATTTATTAGTGAGAGAGAGAGCGAGAAAATGTACGCTAGAATTCTTGTAAAACCGATAATTCTTCCAGCATGTCAAAACAAAGATTAAGGTCTAGATAACGAAAAGTGTAAATTCAGCCTTTCCTTGCCTTTCATGATTGGCTGAAGGGAAAGGGAGGACAGTGTATGTCTTGTCTCTTAGTGGTTCCTACAAAACGTGACGCGACGTGACGTCATGTTCATAGGTTAGTTGTGAAAAGAATCTCATTTTTAGGGGAGATAACTTTTGGTCCACGAAAGACACACACGTGACTGAGTGTGTAGAGACCCCCTCACGAGAAACTTCCGTGAGACGCAGTGAACGCGAGAGACAGTAAGAGGTTGAACATTCTACACGCGAGTGAACACAGAGTGATATAGAGAGTTCCTGAATACTACAAGTGAATGAAAGTTTTTTGTTATCCTTTATTAAAACCAAGAAAGATAACCAACTGATTATTCCAACCCATGCATGACAAAAGTGCACTAAGTGCAATGACTACCGGTGCATAACAAACCCGCACTAACACCCCCTGGATAGTAGCGATGGTGTTGTTTGTGTTGTTGGTATTGGTGTTAATGAGGGTTCAGGTGGTGGTGGTGGTGGTGTTGCGCGTAAGGCGTCACTCAAGAGCTACAGCATCACGTACGTGTGTGTGTGTGTGTTCACTTGCAGAGAGAGAGAGAGAGAGAGAGAGAAAAAAAAAAAGCAGGGAAGGAAGGGACAAGACAGTGACATTAATGGCCGATAGGAGAGTATGAGAAGGATGTTAATGGTTTAATATCTCTCTCTCTCTCTCTCTCTCTCTCTCTCTCTCTCTCTCTCTCTCCCCTCTCTCTCTCTCTCTTCTCTCTCTCTCTCTCTCTCTCTCTCTCTCCTCCCCCCTCCAGATTATCTTTTCCTTCCTTACTGGTCTCCCCCCTCTCTCTCTCTATCTCTCTCTCTCTCTCCAGATTACCTTTTCCTCTCTTCCCCCCCTTTTCTCCTCTCTCTCTCTCTCTCTCTCTCTCTTTTCTCTCTCTCTCTCTCTCTCTCTCTCTCTCTCTCTCTCTCTCTCTCTCTCTCTCTCTCTCTCTCTCTCTCTCTCTCTCTCTCTCTCTCCTCTCTCTCTCTCTCTCTCTCTCTCTCTCTCTCAGTACAGTATTAGGACAGTATTGATAACACCAATCTTTGTTCACAGCTGCCGTCGCTGCCGCCGCCGCCCTGGACATACAAGCCCAGAGCAACAACACACCGGCTGTTTCACTCAACCCCCGACACCACAACATGCCTGCCACCCGCCCTCGGTGCCACAATATATGTAGAGCAGGCCGGCGTGAAGGCAAGATCCATGGCGGGGCGGGGTAACTGCATGTCATCATAAATGATGTCACCAGTCACCGGTGGTCTGCAGCCTGCGGAGTTCCCTAGCAGGGGTGCGGGGCGAGGGGTGAGATAGGTCTCCGTTTCCCCAATGACATCATAGATGTTCTCCTCGCCAGGGTCCACGGCGGCCCGGGCATCATCCTGCGCGTCACCAGTCACCGGTGGCCTACAGCCTGCGGAGCCCCCCCAGGATTTCCATATCATTGGAGTGATATGGAAATGGTGCCGCGCCCCGCGCCCTTGCTGGGGGGCTCCGCAGGCTGCAGGCTACCGGTGACTGGTGACATCATCTATGATGTCATTGAGGACTCGAAGACCTGCCTCAACCCGCGCCCCGGCTGGGGGGCTCCGCAGGCTGTAGGCCACCGTTGACTGGTGACGCGCAGGAGATGCCCGGGCCGCCGTGGACCCTGGTGAGGAGAACATCTATGATGTCATTGGGGAAACGGAGACCTATCTCACCCCTCGCCCCGCACCCCTGCTAGGGAACTCCGCAGGCTGCAATTTGTGTTTCATTGTTAGTGTTACTCAGTTACTGTTATGTGAGAACTGTGTTTTGAGAGTATAGTGACTACCATTGTGTGACTTGGTAATTGTATTTTTGCCAGGTTTCCTACCTGCTGGGATTCCCAACCTAGCAGATTAGAGGCAAGGAAGCCGCATGCTTACTGCTCATGCACCAGTAATCGTTTATAAACATTAAACATTTTAAATCAATCATAAAACAAACTGGTAGATGCAATATATGTAGCTACAAGTAATTACTAAATATTGCTGCTACTCAATCAACATATTGAAATATATATAATATAATCTCATGCTTAGCCAGGGCTGTTTTTAAAGTATTAATATTAGTGTGAGAAACTACTGTATTTGGGAAGGAATTCCACATAGAAATGCCTCTTACATTAAGAACTGTTTCTCTAATATCCAGAGAAGGCCTGACATGTGTTGAACCAGCATGATGGTGTGTCTTGTTCATGCTGGTTATCTTATGTTATGCTGCATGGATTTATTAGAACATAAGACAATAAAGAAACTACAAGAGATCTGATGCCGTGAGACGTACACGTGGTAGGTTTTGTTATTTACAGATTTTGTGATGGTTGTTTGTATGAATACTGTATAGCTACTTTTACAATAAGTGTCAGCAAAGAGTTCTCAAAGATGTCTTGTTCATACTACGTACTTGCTGAAAAAAAGTAATCGCTGTAATTATAATAACCTTAGAATAAGCTTATAAGCTTAGAATGTGTCACACTGGACCTTCTCACCTGCAAAAGCAATCAGCCAAAAAACTATCTTGGACTGCTTGCCAATCCTACTTGCTGCATCATCTATGATGACATACAGATACATTCTCCCAACCAAAACAAATGTTAAAATGTTGTAACCTTGTTTTAAAGTAATCGTCCAGACCCATTTTTTTTTTGCCGAATTATGTTGAATTCAAAACACCTAATCCACCAAAAATAATTGATTTCCAGGCCTTATTTCCGTAAAAACACGACTTGTGTAAAAAGCGCGCGAAAAAAAAAAATCTTCCCTCCAACAGGGCTACGACTGTTATTGATGACGTCAGAACAGGGACGCCCGCAGAAACTCTGTCTGACACCTGTCGGCAAATGTTATGATGAGCGATTGTACTTCGGTGTCAGACTGAATCTGTCGCTGTGACAGATTTAGAGTACGATGCTCAATCTGACACCGAAAGAAATGACGCTGGTCGCGTATACTATGAGGAAAACGAACCTCAGATTGTCATGGGATCCTATATGTTTGAGCCCGAGTACGAGGTGGATTAACAGGTGTTAGCAGAGCCTGAGGTTCAGCAGGAGGACCTGGCACTTCTCCAAAACATGGATTGGTAAATAAGGTTAAACCATGTGTGTGTGGGAATCACAATGAAGGTACTTTCGAGAAAATCCTATGGTTAGTTTTGGAGCTACAGTCAAAACGTCATTACTCGGAAACCACATACTAGCATTAACTACAGCATAGAGTTGGAAAATATGCGGGCGGGAAGGCAGAAAGTGTGACAGCCACACCACCACAGGGTCTCTCACCACAGGGCACGCCCACTCCACAACTGGTTTACTTGGTTTACTTGGTCTTGTTAAGAGGCAAAGCCTCACAGTCGTGGTGGTCCACCGCTGCTGCCAGTCCTGGCGTCCCTGTCTAACAGGGCCACCTGGTTTGGTATGGTGTTGGCCTAAGTCACTGTCTTACGGGGGGGGGCGCCGCCCTTGTCCAGCACACCCGTGTACACAGGCTCACCTCACACTCGTCGTCCCCAACCTACACACTGGGTAGGCGACTAGTCACGCTGCACATTCTCGCTGATCTTTCACCCGCTGTGTACACTACACACCGTTCCTCAACACAACTGCTCGCCCCAACACACTATAGGCGTGTATCACCCTACACACGCCACTCCTTTCCGTGTGCAAACTTTTCTCGAAAGGCACAGCTGTCTTGCTGCACCCATAAAGGATGCATGCATGTGGCATATAGCAAATAAAAATCTATCAGAAACACCCAAATATCTTCAAGTACTATATTTATCTCTGTGTTTACGTGCCTCTGATCAAGCGCGGGAAGATGAGCCTCCTGATGCTACGTCACCGAGCCTGAGCATGAGCGTCTGCAAACCTTGAGTGTGTTTTGAAAACTCGGGAATTTGCAGATTTTGATTGCGGATTATTTAAAAACGGCTGACTGGATACAAAAAGTGACGACGTATTGTTGATATACTCGTTAATGGCTATGATTTGATTGCATTAAATCAGGAATGATGAAATGGTCTGGACGATTACTTTGTATGGGTATGAAAGGTATGGATGGGGCACATTGTATTGCTGGCCCCAGTTGCATTACTGCTGGATCAGCAGGTATTGAGAAGCCGGTAGGTTTATTGAGAAGTCGATTAGCTTATTTCCATCTCTTATAAATAGATGGTAATATAGTATATACTGTATTTATATAGAGTAGTTATATTATCAGTTTATTCTATGGTAGAAACATTACTTGCTCCTTACTATATATCTTTAGTAATGGAGCAGATGTCTATGTATGAGATAAACTAGTAGTTGACGCTTGCATAACTGAGAGGTAGCGGCGGCTCACCGCCGGCGACTACAGACAGCTGAGCGGTTATAGCTTTTGTCAGGGTAAGACGGAGATTGGCTTAGGGACTCCTGTCCATTTCGTCATGTGTATATATCGATGTAGATTTATACAATTATACTACCTCAACTACCCTGGCGTCTCTCTACATCCTTACGAAACCACATATTAACTTTCCAGCGTATACAGTGACTGAAACGTGTGTTCATGGACATTACTCATCACCGGCTCGCATGGTGAGTACCTATGTGATTACAATTACTCGCGAAAAGGAATAACCAGAACATTTTGGTGGCGGCGGTCGCACGAAAACTTTTATCAGTGCTGTAACAATTACTTTGAAAAATATCACTGTTTGTTAGAGTGGTTATGAGGGAGGCGAACCTTTTGAAACAAAAACGAAACTTTTTGAACCAAGCAAGTAGCTTGGCGAGTGAACGATCTATTCTGGACGGAGGCAAGATAAAAGAGGCTCAATATTACGGCTGCTGACGTGCGCGCTTACTTTACAGCTGATGCAGCGTCGCAAGGCTTCGCTACCACATCACATTCATCTTACTCATCGTGACTCATCTCAACAACTGCAATTAATCTCCGTATCCACACCTGTTTCCGAAGAGAGAAGCGATGGTGCAATGAATGGACATTAATGAGTATTTAATTGAGAATAACTTCCTACGACCGGCACCCACGGGGAAATTAGTTACTCATTCACTCATCCACACTCACTCATCTCAACGTCGGAAGGACATGTCAAGAGGATTTCCCCGTGAAAAGTGAAAAGTGAAAGTGAAAAAAGAAGAAAAAGTGAAAAGAAATATTAATAAATATTGCAAAAAATGATGTTAAAAGAAATATTAATAAATATTACAATATGGTTTGGTTTACCATTAAGTTCCATATAGCTTAATTTTCTTTGAATTTTGACAAAATTTTGACCAAGTCACCCTTAAAACACTCTAGAAACTTTGTGACGTCAAGCTATAGCTCCGCCCAGGGGTGGAGTGGACTGACCTTCGCAAGAAGGGACCTTGGGCCAAAGCACCCAGAGCACCCAGGGTAAAGCTCCCTTCACACATTCCATAATCGAGCCACGATAGCGCCACCAATTTGATTATTGACGCTATCGTGAAATTTGTCCACGATAAACGCAGACCACGATAGCCTCACAATAATGTTACGCTGCCTGTACGTATGTGTCATGACGGTCGTAAGATGGTCACGATGGAGTCATGACAGCTGTAAGACTACGTCACGAATGGAAAATCAACGGTAATTTTGTTGTCACGATAGAGTTACGATAACCACGACAGTGCTATTACGGTGCCATGAACGTATCACGATAGCGTCAGGAGCCATGCCTCATGCAACATGCCTCACACGTGGGTGTGTGTTGCCATGGTGATGGAGAAGGAAGGGGGGGGGGGGCTAGAGATGATGGTGGGAGAAACAGGGCTGTGTTGGTAATGGAGAAGGGTGGGGGAAACGGGGGAGGGTGGTTGTAATAAAGAAGGGGGTGATGGTGTTGGTAGGGAAACGGGGGGGGGGGGAGAGGCGGTGTTGGAGGTGTGAGTGGTTAAAACGGGGGGGGGATCCACTACCCACCCCCTACTCCCTACCCACCCCCCCATCACCACGTGGTCATGGGAGTAGGGGGTAGGGAGTAGGGGGTGGGTGGCATCACCACGTGGTCAAGGGAGTAGGGGGTAGGGAGTAGAGGGTGGGTGGAGGTGAATGAGAAAGGGGGGAGAAGGCGGAAGGGGGTGCAAAAAAGGGGGGGGGGTAGGATTGGAGGCGCGCGTAACGGTTTCTTATCGTCACGATAGACATACGACGATCACGATAGTGTCACGAAGCTGCTACATAGATAACGATAGCGTCACGATAGACCTTACAATAGCGCTGCGTGGGTACAAAAATCGGGGAGCTTCCCGATTTTTTAGTGCACGCACTAACTTTTCGTGGCCTCGGCCGATCGCGTCACGAGTCGGTCACGATGGACCATAACCAAGACCATGACGGCCTGCGCATTGCATTGTTGGCGCTTCGGGGTCCCATTATGGAAGTGTAAAGGGGGCTTAACCGGAAGGGGTTTCGGAAATGATACTGGGGCCCACGGTGTTCTGGCCCACTCGACATAATTTGAACCCTACACGGTATTAAAACTACAGATACTATTTGGGAAAAACAAACCTCCCTCATTTTCACGAGATATTCGCATATCAGAATATAAATTAATTACAGTAAAAAACATGAAAAGACAATGGGAGAAAAAATAGAATGGGCATAAACATTTTCTCTCACTTTCTTTTTTTTGTTCAACCCCCTATTTTTCCTGTTTTTTTGCTTTATTGAATTTCATTCATTTTCTCGAATCAGCAACTTTTCCGATTCTGATGGTTTTGACAGGTACCAATGCAAAAATAGTGATCGCATAATGACAAATAAAAAAACTTGCCCGTCTAACAGTGGTCCCCGCGCAGAAGGAGAATACCAAAAACTCAAGGGAGTAAGTATTTTTGAGTAAAACGTTTGGCTGGCCTAAAAAACAACCATATTTTTTGTCGAAATACCTCCTTGGGATATCATCCCACATAAATTCCCATTGAAAATTTCGGAAAGCTAACCTAACTTAACCGTAACCTAACGTAACCAAACCTGCGTATTAAAAGGAAAACGCAAAATACTGCCCCAGACAAGGGGAAATATGACGCCGGGGGAAGAAAGTTCCCGGGGAAGCCTTTTTACCAAGTCTGAAAAGAATCCTTTTCCCGGGGAAAGACGCTTGGCTGTAGCTCCGAAACTAACCATAGGTTTTTCCAAAAATACCCCCATTAAAATCCCCGACAAAAATTCCGAACGTTGAAGGATATCAAACCTTCCCAAAAACCGAAAACCTAACGTAACCAAACCCTACGTGTTAAAGAGTACGTAGGCAAACCTTCCAATTTGGTAATATGCTGCGGGACTAAGCTATCGTGAGTGTTTTCCCAAAATGAATAATATTTTCATCGTCTGTTATGGGGGGGCATAACAAGTACCCAATTTACAAAAAAAAAATAAAGGGGCAATCGAGCTGCATAATAAAAAATTGCAAGGGAAAAAAGAAGCATGTATTAGATTTTGAAGAAGACAAATCAAAAATCAATCGCTTGAAGAATATTTTTTTCACTGAAAATTTCGTCGTCCCAAAACTACGTAAAACCCTTGCTTTTTATTTGGCCCTATAGGAACAAGAGAGGAGAGAGAGAAAGAAGAAGGGGGAGAGAGAGAGAGAGAGAGAGAGAGAGAAGAGAAGAAGGAGAGAGAGAGAGAGAAGAGAAGAGGAGAGAGAGGAGAGGAGGACTTTCAATTTAGTCTTTCTACTTTTCTAAAAAGGGGAAACGACAAACAAGTCTGCCTTCATCACTTTGTAATACAATCTGTTAAAAAAACAAAAATGGTGATGGATAAGAGTAGATATTACTCTAGACTCGAAGAGGTTTTTTCCCTTTCATTTAAAATTGGGTATTGCTGTTGCCCCACTGAATACGTAAATTATGCCGTATAAGAGGCCATAAAAATAATTATTTACCCAAAAGTGGGTTTTGCACCTTAAAAATAAGAAAAAAATACGGGAAAAAAGAGTTAATACAAAATGAAAGAGATAGTAGTATACGCCATCAAGGTAATAAGCTATGAAAGGTGTAATTTTATATAAATAATTTTATACCATTGTAAAGATAATATTCGCAATGAAGTAGGTGATATAGCAGATCGAGTTTATTCCTGAGCCCTAGCCGCTTTTTTTTGTATCAACTGTCTGAAAAGTACGTTTTGTAATAAAGAAGGGAGTGACTTCATAATAGCATTGGCCACTTAATTATCTCACGCTATAATATACTGATCTACAGAATTATGCTATCATGTACAATGTAAATACCTCAAACGTCTATTATAATCTATTAGGTTCATAAGTCACACACACTGCTTAGCGGTCATGTATGTAAAATTAACATTACACACCGTGTATAAAAAATATTAAGATAACATTTGAATTCAAAGTCACTCACCATTATTATTAGTTATGAGCTCACGTCAAGTCACAAGGCGTCGACATTTTCGATACAAACCAAAGCGTCAACGCGATTCCCCGTGGCACAAAAAGGACTGTATAGTATATGTACTATATTATAGGACTGTATTAATGTACTATAATGTATTAATGTATATATACTATATTAAGGACTGTAGTATATGTAAAGAGAGAATGTACAGTATCCGCACCTCACAACCACTACCACCGGTACACCTCCAGCCTCCAGGTACTGACGAGAGAAATCATGTGTTCGCCCACTTTACTAGATAGATAGATAGATAAATAGTTTTATTGACCACAGCAGAAACATAAACACATATACATACTTATACATGTACAGTTTTATAACTGTAGTCCAAAAAGTAAAATTAACTCAACGCTGGCAATTAGTAACTAAACACTACAATATAATGCTATCCGCATTAAAATATCATTACTATTATATCATTACTATTACACAATAATCTACATTCCACCCTCCCCCCCAACCACCTACCCGAGTCCGCCCTCCCCCTTCCTAGACTTCATGATTGGAATTTACTTCGATGGAGAGAAAGCACATCTTACCGCCATTTATTGATAAGTTTTATCTATCGTCTCAAGTGATTATTTGGAGATAAATCTGATCCCCAGGCTTTAGCCTGTCGAATATTTCTGGCGAACAGGACAAAACAGGAAAAACTTTTTTGGGAAAAAAAAAATATAAAAAAAAAAAACGGTAGAAAATAACAAAAGAAAGGGGAATTTTTTAATTTTTAAGGGAATAAAACCCCCCAAAAAAATTCGAAAAAAAAATGGGGTTTTCAGGGAAAGACGTATATTTGTTTCCGATATATATTTTATATATAATATTTTAATATATATAATATATAATATATTATAAAATATTAGTAGCGGTTCGATAAAAAACACAAATTTGAAAGCGTTTTCGGGTTTACTGGACAAGTAAAAAAAGCTCCCCCCAATAAGTAAAGGGATAGGTGGTTTGACGTGTTGGCGTTGAGGGGAATATGGCCCCATCAGCGGGGCGTTCCCAGCACCTCTCCCCCCTGGAAGGCGTTGATTGGTCACCCTTCGATCACCCCCACAGTCGGAGTCGGTAAACAAGGGCCAGGCTTCGGGGGCGAAGAGCTCGAGTGGATGGCGAGGGTTTTGGGAAAACCTCAGGGTGCGAGCCGCCAAAAAACCCCCCCCCCCGGGAAAACCGGAGTACCGGAGGGGTTAGGCTTTTGAGAGGGGGCCCCCTGATCTTGTGCTTCGGGTTACAGTTGGTCAAATTTTGAGGGGGGGTCTGTCGTGATGGGTCACGCCCCTTCCTTTTGCGTGGGGGTTTGCGCTACCGCCCCCCCGGTTTGTCGACACCCCAGGTGTGCTGGCTTGAGACGATCCACGGGAGGACAGTCTCTTTGTGGGCCCGCCGAAAGTCAATGATAAAAAGCCTTGGGGACTTTGTCCCGGGACTCAAAAGGGGCCCCCTCAAAAGGTTTCTGAAGCGGCGTTCCGAGAAAAAATTTTTGCGGAAAAAAAAACTAATGACTGTCTTGAATTTGGGGTGGGCCCATACCTGGTTGTGAGGCTGGTGAGATGTAGGGAAAACGGGAGAAAGCCCCCAATTTCTCGCGGAGGGCGTAACCCTGGTCAAAGGAGATACCTTTTGGGTCCGCCCCCCCCTGTGGGAAAAATCTCCTGGGACTGTAAGGGGGGGGAAACCGTATCCCAAGCTCAGCCGAGGGGGTTTGCCAGGTTTTCCCTTTTGGGAGCTGTGGGGGTTTTGCCCAAAAAAAACCCACGGCAATAACCCACCCAGTGGGGGCCCGGTTTGTTTTGCCTTTGAGTGAGTTCTTTGGCCCAGTGAAAACGTTCCCCCCAAAGACCTTTTGGCCTGTGGAGGGTTAGGCTTTTGTGGGGTTTGCGGGCCTTTTACGCCAAGAACGGGGCCCCATAGCCCAGAGGTGAACTTTTGCCCCCTCTTTTCTGAAGAGATGTCTGCGGGAAAACACCGAAGGGGGGCCCCCAAGGAGGGGGTTTTGAGAGCACGTGCACATGAGGCGGTGGAGTACCCGAAAAGGGGGAAATTTTTTCCCGGGGCCATCTTGTATAGGGTTTCCACGTGGAAAAACAGGTGAGAAACCCCTCTGGCGAGGAAGCGGTCCTACGAGGGCCACGTGGTTGGGGTCAAAAAGCGTCGTTCCGGCAGGGGCGAAGCTCTGTAGCGGTGTTTGGGTTTGTCGCTAAAATCTTGGATTTTTGGACAAGCGTTTTGCCGCCCTTGCCCATTTTTAAAAAACGTGCTTGCGCACCCCGTGCCACAAAAATTAGTCCCTCAGTGTTTTTGGGTCGTTTGGATGAAGGGGTGAGAAAGGGCCCGTGCACAGGGGCGAAAATCCGGCGGGGGCCGGGCAGCGGGGATGATGGGGCTGCCCTTTTGGGGACAGGTCACAGAGGAGTGTCTTTTTTTGTCGGCCCAAATCGTACATCCCCCAATCCCCTGCCCGAGAGGGCAGTGCGGAGGCGGGGCCTTTTCCCTTTCATCTTGCTGGGCGGGCCCCCGGGGTTTTAAGGGCGATGCCTGGCCCCAGAGCTTGGATGGTATTGATGGCGGCGCGTGAGGGGCCCCTGGCAACCTTTTTAAATTTCCCAGGGGACGTGTTTGTACCAGGTATTTGTACTCTGAAATGTAGGTCAGTGACGTGCTGTCTGGCTGAAAGGGGGGGACACTTTGGCAAAAGAAAAGGGTGAGAGGCTTGTGGCCCCGGAAAAACTGGACATCTCTGCCCTCGAGGAAAGTAACGAAAATGACACGATTTATGTAGCTTTTACAGTATTTTTATTTCCAAACCCGGTTCTAAAGTACTGTTATTTTGTAATAACAGTCCATTAATACCAATTGTGTTGTTATAAAATAATGTTTAAGGGTTCCCAAAACTAGGAAAAAACCCATGATTAAATAATTCAAAAAGTCACCAGCGGCAAAACGGGCCGGCCATGGTGAAATTTCTGGCCCCCGTAATTTTTTAACTTTACTCCGGGCTAAAGGAAGCTCCCAAAAAACACATGGTTTTTAGAATATTTTTTGCTTTGAATTTAAAAGTTTTTTTCACCTGTATCAAAATTTGCAGAAAAACCCTGTTATACCATGTATAAATAAAATATTTTAAATTTATATAAAATATATATATAATATAATATATATAATTTTAAAAAAAATGTAAAACATATATATTTTATTATATATAAAATTTTAATTTTATATAAATTTTTATAATATTTTAAAACATATAAAAATTTATTATTATAATAATATATTATATATAATATTATATTATAATTTTAGATAATATATATATGATTATAAATATAATATATATATAATATATCATTACATATAAATTACGTAGGGAATAAATATATATATATAATATTTTATAATATCTTTAAACTATAACTATATATAAATATATATATAATATATATATATATATATATATAAAATTATATTTATATTATAATATTCTCTTAAAAAAAACGAGTTGAAAAAAGTCGAACCAAAATTTTTTTCTTAATTTTTTTGTGTTTCGGTTTTTATTCTGGACAAATTTTTCTCTGTTTAAAAGATTTAAAAAGGGTTTTCTTATTGGTTGCCCAAAGTTTTGGAACTAACTGTTCCATTTTTAGGCGTTTTTGGGGTTTTGGGGGCTGCGAATGATCTGCGATTTTGGGTTTTTGTGTTTTTTGTAGAAATTTCCATCCACGGGTGAAGGAAAGTTGGCCATAAAAGCCAAAAGGGGGGCCCCGAGGTGAATGCTTACCCAGTGAATCGGGAGATGAGGACCCCCCATGCTCACCAAGGTGGGGAGCGAATCGCCCGCGTCGCGAAAACCCTTTAGAAGCACCCCACCCCGATATGGCGACAGGGATCTGTTACATTAAACCCCCACAACATAAAAAAAAAAAAAAAAAAAAAAAAAAAAAAAACACGCCCCATTGCTCTTTTGGGGTTTGGGGTGCACCTAAACGGAAAGGAGTCAAAAGCTCAAACTCAGCGAAGGGTTTGGGGGATGGTGCGTGACTAGCCTGGCAGTGCATAAGGGGAAATGTTTGGCCCATGACGTCTTTGGCGGCGCGGACCCCTGGTTTGCATTTTCGGAGGTGCTGGCAGTCCATAAAAGTAGTGCTTAAATGGGACACTGTCTTTGGCACGCAGTGGCAGCATGCCCAGGGGCAGAGTGCCTTTTTTTTCTGCGAGGGATTTTTAGCCCAATTTTGACTCGGGGCAGGGGCGTTCCTCGTTTTCCTGCCGAAATTTTTTTGTAAAAGGGGGTGGGTTTTTCTGGTGGTGTTGTACCCGGCGCCTTGGGGGTAGGGTTTTTTAGTGATCCAAAGGGGGGAGACAAGTTTCGGGCCCGTTCGTGGTAACCCCCCGACGGGAAACCTTTATCTGGGAGAGGTAGGCGGGAAGGGGGGCGGTAAAACCCGGGGGAAGGGTGAGCGTTGGCGCTTAAAGGGGCAGCCCCCTTCGTTGCCAGGTATCCCTGTGTGGGTCGGAAAACCCCAATTTTGGGGTTAAAAAAGGACCCTTGCCGTGGATGTTTTTTTTTTGGGCGCCAGGACAGGGGGTGTCAGGTTCAAAGTTGTCCTTAGGGGGCACAGTCGAAGTGCTGGGATTGCGCCCAGACTGTCAGGGTGAATTGTGACGTTGATGTCACGGGGTCTGCGAGCTGGAGTGCTCGTAGTATGGCAAGGAGTTCAGTCTGTAGAGTGGAGGAGTTGTCGGGTAGGCGGTAGAGGGCTGCAAACTCGTCGTGGTGGACGGCTGCGGCTGCGGTCGCTATTGTTGTGTCTACGGAGCCGTCTGTGAAAAAGATGTCAGCTGCATGAGTCGGAGCAGATCGTACTGACGCCCTTGCCTCTGATGCCAGCTCTGCCGGTGACAGGTCGGCTTTTGATGTGGCGAGCTTCTGCGCAGAAAAGTGGAGAGGTGGTGCTTCCCAGGGAGCAGGAGTCGAGTAGGTAGGGTGTGGCGCGTAATGCTGAAAGTTGAGGAACACCTGCTGTACGTTGAGCGCCTCTATGTTTTTGGCTATTTTTATGCCCCAGGTGTTCTTCCGGAAGAGAGTTCTGTCCTGCCTTAGTGCTTGACCCACTTTTTCAAGCAGGGTTGTGCTGTGACCGCGCCTGCAGAACTTGGTGAAGTGGGAGATGGTGAGAGCAGTTAGCCGGGTGCGGATGGGAGGCGTGTTTGTTTCGAGGTGGAGGATGTTAGTTCTTGTCCACCTAGGCGCTCCAACCATGATCCTGAGCGCTTCATTTTGGACCGTTTCAAGTGCGCTGGCCTGTGTTGCTGAAGTGAGTGAGAGGCAAGAGGCCCCATAATCAATGAGGGAACGGATCGCCTGCACGTAGAAAGTGCGGAGGACATCATAATTGGCTGCCTACTCTGCAAGGACAGAGTAGGCAGACGAGGAGGAGGAGTTGCGCTTTATGCAAGAGATGTATTGCAGTGTTGTGTTAACAATGTTATAAAAACAGATGACAGCATAGAGTCTATATGGGTAGAGGTTACGGAGGGAACTGAGAAAATGGTTTTGGGTGCAGTGTATAGGCCTCCAAACTTATGTAAAGAGGATTCAGCTCCTATATGGGAAGAAATAAACAAGGCCTGCAGATATAATCGATTATGCGTGGTGGGAGATTTTAATCTTAGGAATATAGACTGGGATTTAATCATAGGTGACAGCGATGCAGATGAATTGTTAAATATAATCCAGGATAACTTCCTAAGTCAAGCAATCAAGGAGCCTACTAGAGGAGATAATATTCTAGATCTATTGCTGACAAATAGAGACGATTTAGTTACAAATGTGGAGGTCGGGGGGAATTTAGATAATAGCGACCATTATGAGATCAGATTTAGCTTAAAATGGGAAGTTGAAAAATTAAGTGGCAATAGGCATCGAATACGTAATTTCAGAAAGGCCAATTATGCGGGATTAAGAAGACACCTGGAGGTTATTAATAAGAGGTGTGGGATGGAGGAGCAGAAAGTTTCCCAGGACAGGGCGATGACAGCTGGAAAGGGCAATTATGAAGGATTAGGAAGGCACCTGGAGGTAATTGGCGCTGTCAGATATGGTAGTGAGGTCGAGGCTGAGGAGATAATTAGAGCGGTTAGACAGAGAAGCGAGGTCAGGGCTCAGGAGGTAATTAGAGAGATTAGAAGGGGAAGTGAGGTCGGAGCCGAGGAGGATTATACCTCATTTGTAAGGAATATAATTGACGGACAGAAAATAAATATTCCTTATAGGGAAATAAGGTCCAGAAAGAGTGATCCAAAATGGATGACCACCAAGTTAAAACACAACATTGGAGTAAAAAGAAACATTTATTTAAGGTCCAAGGCAGGATTGGTAAACAAAGAACAGTATAACGTGATGGCGGGGACAGTGAAGAAATTAACTCGAGTTGCTAAGAACAATTATGAGATTAAAGTAGCAGAACAGGCAAAAAGGGACCCAAAGGGGTTCTATCAGGCTTATAAAACAAAGACAAGGGAATTAGTTGGGCCGTTAAGGTCAGGACAGGGGGAGGTCTTATATACGGATGAGGATATGTGTAGGACTCTAAATGATTATTTCTTAAGTGTTTTTACGGAGGATGATACACAGACGATACCTGATAGTGAACAGATGTTCAAAGGAAGCGATGAGGAGAAACTCAAAGATATTGTGATAACTAGGGAAATGGTGGATGAGGGTATAGAAAAAATGAAAACATTTAAATCGCCAGGACCAGATGAAGTGTATCCCAGGGTATTAAAGGAATGCAAGGAGGTTTGTTAGTGCGTCGTTAGTGCACATTTTTAGGAAATCGGTTGAGATAGGCGATGTGCCATTATTGTGGAGGAAAGGAAATGTTGTTCCCATATTTAAGAAGGGAGACAGAGGACTAAAGTCGAATTATCGACCCGTAAGTTTAACATCAGTGGTGGGTAAATTATTGGAATCTATTATTGCAAAAAAACATTAGAGAGCACTTAGATAAACATAGTTTGATCAATGATTCACAACATGGATTCACCAAGGGTAGGTCATGTCTCACCAATTTATTGAGTTTTTATAGGAAAGTTTATGAGACGGCAGATAATGATAAGGATTATGATATAATATATCTGGACTTTAGTAAGGTATTTGCCAAAGTACCACACGAGCGACTCTTAAATAAGGTTAGGGCTCATGGTATAGATGGGAAGGTTCTTTTTTGGATCAGAGCTTGGCTAAGTAATAGGCAACAAAGGGTTACAATTAATGGTTCCAAATCTGAATGGGGACTGGTGACAAGTGGAGTTCCACAAGGGTCTGTTTTGGGCCCATTACTATTTTTGATTTACATCAACGACTTGGATAGTGGGATTAGCAGTGATATCAGCAAGTTTGCTGATGATACTAAGTTAGGTAGGATTATTGGATCACAGTCTGACGTAAACATATTGCAGGGAGACTTAGATAAACTTAACGAGTGGGCAGTCAGATGGCAGATGGAATTTAATATTGATAAATGTAGCGTTATGAATGTTGGTAGAAAAAACCCTGGTAATAGATACACCATAAGCAATGTATCGCTGAAAAGATCAGAAGGTGAAAAAGATTTTGGAGTGAGGGTGAGCCCAGACCTCCAACCTAGGAAACAATGTATTGAGGCCAGAAATAGAGCTAATAGAGTATTAGGATTCATTACCAGAAGTGTTAAAAGTAGAAGTGCGGAAGTTATTCTAAAGCCTTATCTGGCTCTAGTCAGGCCTCACCTAGACTATGCAGTTCAGTTTTGGTCTCCATATTACAGGATGGATATAGTGTTGTTAGAAAAAGTGCAGAGAAGGATGACCAAAATGATACAAGGGATGCGTAACTTTAGTTATGAGAGGAGATTGAAGTTACTAAAATTACACTCACTCGAGAGACGCAGAGTAAGGGGCGATCTGATAGAAGTTTTTAAGTGGATAAAGGGATTTAATAAAGGAGAGGTAGGAAAAGTTTTTACGGCTTTTAACCAGGGTAGAACAAGAAGTAACGGATTCAATCTGGAAAAGCGTAGATTTAGAAAGGAAATAGGGAAAAACTGGTTCACAAATAGGGTGGTGAATGAATGGAATGGTCTCAGTAGACAGGTAGTTAGTGCTGAGTCATTAGGGAGCTTTAAAGGGGAGCTGGATAGGTTCATGGATGGGGATGAAAGGTGGATGTAGGTAGTGTTAGGTGACAGGAACTACCACGTGTAGGCCTCGCGGCCTCTTGTAGCTTCCTTATTTTCTTATGTTCTTATGTTCTTATGTTCCTTCGTGAAGGCCTGTCATGATTCTAAGGTTTCCGGATCTTGGATTTTTCCCGTTCCTTAGTAGCGGCCAAGTGTTTCTTGAAGGTCAGCTGGGAGTCTAGCCAGATGCCGAGATAGGGGAAGCTGTTAACCCAGTTTATGCTGGTATCCTGGAGCTTTAGGGGGGGACGTGGTGTCTGGGAGCCAAAGTGAACGGCCTTGGTTTTGGTAGTGTTTATTTTCAACCCAAGTTCGACGCAACTGTTGCCGACGGCGGTAATAGCCGTCTGTACGTTCTGAGCGTGCCATGGTCCGGTGGTTATCAGGGCCAGGTCATCCGCATAGCCCAGGATCTTGGTGCATGCACCGAGGGGAAGCGAAACCAGGTTCTCCACCAGGATGTTATAGAGAAACGGGCTTAAAATGCTCCCCTGAGGCGTGCCGTTTTCAAAGGTGGCAAGGTCGGACAGGGTGCCCTGAAAGGTAACTCTGGCTTGCCTCTCGCTCAAGAAGTCCTGGGTCCACCTCAACAGTCTGCCTTGAACGCCTTTCTCAGCTAGAGATGCGAGGATGACTGGGCCACTTGCCATCTCAAACGCTTTCTCCAGGTCCATGAAAGTCACCACGGCTTTCCTGTCAGAGATGGTTGAGAGCATCTCTGTGATGCAGTCTGTTGTGCCTTTGTTGGCAGTGTAGGCATATATGTGGTGGTGTAAGCTGCCTACCTGCCATTGAAGTCGTGTGAGGATCATTCTCTCAGCTGTCTTGCCAAGGCAGCTGAGGAGAGAGATGGGGCGTGATTGGGTAGGGCTTGGGAATTGGAACAATGACTGCCTGCTTCCACGCCGGGGGGAGTCTGCCTGTGGCAAACGAAATGTTGATGAGGTGTAGCAGTTCCTCGTGTGCCTTGGGACCAGCCTTCTTGATCATGCTGTAAGTGATCTTGTCAGCACCTGCCGCCGTGTCCTTGCGTGTCTTGAAGGTACCTCGCAGTTCTTTGATGGTGTAAGGGACGTCCGTAGGAGCTGCCTCGAAGCAGGAACGACTAACGGGGGCTATTCTGGCTGGAAAGAGGCGTCGCTGAGTGTCTTGAACAGCTTGGGCATGTTGTGCTGTGCTGCTTCTGGCTGCAAAGGATTGTACGAGGCAGTTAGCTTCTTCGGCGGGGTTGGGGTGAACGGCCTGTCGGACGGAGGCTTTTCCCGATATCATGTGGATCTTTTTCCACATGGCTGAGAGGTTGGAGCTGTGGTTGATGGAGGAGCACCATTCGAGCCATTTTTGCGTTTTGATATTGCGCGTAGCTTCCCTTGCTATCCTGATGGCTGCTCGTAAGAGTGTTCTGGTTTCCTCTGTGTTGTGGCGCCTGTTTAGCTTTCTGGCTTGGTTAATTCTGTGGTTGTACTCCCTGACCTCAGCGTTGTAGTACCATCGATTCTTGTGAAGGACTAGACCGGGCTTAGTGAGCGGGATAGCAATGTTGGCAGCTTCGTGAAAAGCCGCCGTGAGGCGGTCTTCGGCCTCTTCGAGGGAGTCAGGGGTGGGGGTTGAGGCTAGGATGTTGGCAATCGAACGTTCAAAGGATAGCCAATTAGCCCGGTTGAAATTCCATTTTGGTGGAGGTGGGGGTCGTGTCAGTTTCCTGGTTTGGAGTGTTGTGCAGGAGGCAAAGTGGTCGCTGGCTAGGTGTGGGTGAAGTTCCCATGTGGCGTCGCGGTTTAAGTCCTGCGAGACAAATGAGAGGTCTAGGACACCCCCGGCGATGTGTGTGGGTTCGCCTTTGTTGAAAAGGATCGCCTCTGGCACGCTTGTCATGGCCTCAGCAACGTGGTGACCGCTCCTGTTCGTTCTCCCGCGTGAACCGAGGGCTTCGTGATGCGCATTGAAGTCACCGCCGACGAACACATGGGAAGTGGTGCAGAGAGAGAGAACTTCGCTGACGTCTAAGGTCTCATTGTGGCCAATTCTGTTGTATATGTTGTATACAAGGAGTTCGAGGTTGCGCAGTGTGATCTTCACCGCGATTGCCTCTACTCTGTCTCCACAGGGCGCAGGGATAGAGATGAGTGTGCTTGGGATGTTGTTTTTGACCAAGATGGACACGCCTCGGCTCTGGCCTTCCACTGCTGGCTGATGGTATGCTCTGTAGCCCCTGAAGTTAACCGAAGTGCTATCTGGGAGCAGAGTCTCCTGGAGAAGGATCACGTCCGTGCTGTTTTCTTGTGCGTCCGCCATCATTTGGTGAAGCCTGCCGCGGACGCCGTTAACGTTCCACTGCAGGATTCGGACGACATCAGCTTGTTGGCGGAGGAGGAGCGTGTCTCTCTCTTGCCGTGATTGCTGAGTTTTGTGAGTGCCGAGTGTTGTTGAAGATGTGTTTCCTTGGTCGGGTGACGGGTGATCGGAATCCCCAGAAGCTTCTTCTCCCTGTCTATGGTCGCCGACGCCGGTGTGGTCCCTGGGGGTGGGAGAGGAGCTGTCTCGGCTTGGGATGGGAGAGTTGTCTCGGCTTGGGACGGGAGAGGAGTTGTCTCGGCTTGGGGCGGGATAGGAGTAGCTTCGGCTGGTGGAGAGGGGACTGTATGGGGGGGAAGGCGAGTGGCTATCACTGTCTCGGCGACGTCGTCCAGCTGTTTCTCCGGAACATCTTTGCCGAGGAGAGCCACCAGTGCCCCTGCGAAAGTCTTGAAGAGATCTTTCAGTTCGGTTTTGGTGATTGTGATCTGATCGTCTTTCGGTGCCACTTTTATCATCTGGTTCGGGATTGGGACTTCGAGACGTTGTCGAGGTTGGAGGTAACTTCCCATCCAAACTCCTCTCCCGAGAGCGAGAGCGGGGAACTCGCTGGTGTCCGCTCCGTTGGGTCGTGTTCTGGCTGCAGGTGGTGCTGCTCTCCGGCCCCAGGTCGACGTGGTTGAGAAAGCTGATCTGTCGATGTTCTGTGATGGCGTGAATGATCTCTGGCCCCATGTTGACGTGGGGGCGAGCGCTGGTCGATGCGGCGACATAAAGGACATCTGTGTTGTTCTTTGTGCTTCCACCAGTGTCCTTCTTACAGCGCAGTTGCGATTCCATGCGTGGTGTGGTTCCCTGCAATTTGGGCATTTGGCAGTCGTGGCGGTCCCGGCCTTGTGCTTTTGGATGCACTTGGCAGTGTCGTGGCTTCCTGAACACACCCCGCATCGAGCGGGTAGGGTACAACTGTTCTTGTGGTGACCGAAACGCTGGCAGTTGTAGCACCGCAGAGGTTCCCTGCTGTAGGGGCGGGTGTAGAAAATTCCCCACTTCTCGATGTTCAGGAACCCTGGCAGAGGGCCCCTGACGGTTATCTCCACCTGCCGCGTCTGATCCCCGGTGTAGACAGTGCAGCGCTTGGCCTCGATCACCAGCGGGTGTCTCTCCATTGGAGCGAGTGGCATTAGAAGAGGATATTGCATCAGGATCCCCTTGGTGGTGCCCTGTCCTGTGGGTTTCAGCTGGATCTGCTTGCCGTCCACCTGATTCAGACTCATGATATAGTTGAAAATATCTTGGTCCGGGGGCGTGATGAGTACGTGCCCTGTCTCCAGGAATTTCATCTTCATCTTCGGACCGTTGAGAGACTTCTCGATGGCTTCAGCCAGGTCCAGGGCTGAGGCGAAGCCTTCGGTGGGGGGAACTATAATCTTTGGAAGTGAAAGGGAGGTGGTGGTGGGCTGAAGGTTGTTGACTGGAACTGGGAGCTGGAGGGAACGGGGAACAGAGAGTTGGTAGTGGGAACAGGAAGCTGCGTTTCTTGGCTGCGCAGGTGCCGTTTCTTCTTGTTTTTTTTTCGGTCCATGTTCCTTGTTGATCAGCAGACTCCTTTTGGTAAGCAGACTCTTCTGGAACCAAGACGTGCGGCGGGATCGCTAAGATGGTGGCAATCACGTCCGTGTTGGGTAGTGTTTTCATTTGCTGCGGTTTGGAAAGGCTGATCCCGTGGGTCTCGTAGTGACGTTGACCTCTGTCCGCGCTCAAGGATCGTCGTGGAGTGCTTGCTACAAGTACTTCCGTGGAAGCTTGTCTGGTGAAGGTATCAGTCGCCTTGAGACGGACCATGGTGGCAGCGACGTGGTATAGAAAGTCAAAAGTCTTGAAGAGACAGTAATGTGATGGTGATGACTACCTACAGGGGATGGGTTGCTGCAGGCGTCCCGCCTGCTAAAAGGCGTCGTAGACGCCCCTCCCCTGCCCTGTGAAGGTCCTTGCCTAGCCCTATTGAGAGTTCTGCATGGGTGCAGCAGTGTTTGCTTGGAGCAGCTATAGAAGAGCTGCTCAAAAAAAAAAAGTGTTTGCCTTTACCTGATCCCGCAACTGAGGTGGACCGCACGATCACGAGTTCCTCAGCGCATCGCAGGCTGCCCCGACCCCTGCAGAAACAGCACAACCACGCATAGCCGAGGTCGCTGCCTCAGCGAGGGGTTTCCGACCAGACACGGGCTTTTCAGGTCCCGAGAGGTCTTTCACCAGAGCGATAGAGGGAAAGAAATTAAGTAAGAGAAAAAGCCTGCTCAAACCATCGGCGTCCTAAAAAAGAAACCGATGCGGGAGTTTCAGCTTATAAAGAAAGCGGGTGGATCAGGGACGGCCGTGGCGGGGATAAGCAGCTAGGCCGGTAACCCATTGGCTGTTTGGATGTTGTGTTAATATGTGCTTAGCGGAAGGCAAAACTTGGAAAGTTCATCGGTTTGAGTGTTGATTTTAGCTATTTAATGCGATTATATTGCTTCGAGGAAACAAGCGGCGAGGGTCTTAGTTCCTTATCGAGAATCATGGTATTCCTTGTTCAAGTCGTCCTCTTATCAGGCGGGAGTTGTGTACAGTGTCATAATGATTTTTAATAGAACCATTATTCAGATGACATGTAAGTCGCCTCGTCAGTCCTGTCCGAGTCTTACCAATATAAGAGTGAGATCCACATCTAATATACTATAGGAGTAGCCGTGTGTGTGTGTGTGTGTCTGTCTGTCTGTCTGTCTGTTTAGGGTAGCTGAAACTGTAAATTCATTTTGATGAGAGTAGGCTTAAAAAATCGCAAATAAATCGTAAGTGTAACGGCTTGGTCCCATGTAATTTGAATTAATTTGAAGGGGGTTTTGGGTAAAACACTTTTCAGAGATTAGATTACAGGAATGAATTCTGCGGTAACGTCTTGCCGCATTTCACCAATTCCGTAGACTCATGGATTTACCGTTTGTGTGCGTGTGTGTGAGTGTGTGTGTGTGTGTGTGTGTGTGTGTGTGTGTGTGTGTGTGTGTGTGTGTGTGTGTGTGGTGTGTGTGTGTGCTTGCAGGACAAGCGTGGGGCTGGGGTGAGACAGGCGTGGGGTTGGGGTGAGGCAGGCGTGGGGCTGGGGTGAGACAAGCGTGGGGCTGGGGTGAGGCAGGCTACGGTAGTGGTAGGTGGTCTACCCCGAGGCACTTTGACCAGTGACCAACGCCAGCAACAACACGATTGGGGTTTGCACTCACATTGTTGTTTAAAATATACTACTACTACAAACATCAATACATGGGTCCGAAGGGCCCACAAGCACTTGTCTAATATACTATAGGAGTAACCGTGTGTCTGTCTGTCTGTTTTGGGTAGCCGAAACTGTAAATTCAATTTTGATGAGAGTAGGCTAAAAAAATTGCAAATAAATCGTAGGTGGTAAACGGCCTGGTCCCATGTCGATTGAATACTTTTGAATGGGGATTTTGGGCAAAAAACATTTTAGGAGTATTACATTACAGGAACAACTCTGCGATAACGTCTTGCCGCATTCCACAAACTCAGTTAACTCATGGACGTTTGTGTGCGTGTGTGAGTGTGTGTGTGCTGGAATCACACGGAACACAAAGGGTTGGAATCACACAGAACGTGGTCTACCCCGAGGCACTTTGACCAGTGACCAACGACAGCAACAACACGATTGGAGTTTGCAATCACATGTTGTCTAATATATACTACTACTACAGACATCAATACATGGGTCCGAAGGGCCCACACGCACTTGTTTTTCACTATTACAGGTGTGTTGGTATATGACATGGTCTTCTTGCAGGGGCGTCTTGGTCACATGAGGGGTGTTGCGGAGCAGAAGTTAGGACGTTTTTCTTGTTTTATAGTAGATGATAAGAGCGAGAGGTCCTTCTTGGTCAATAGGACGAACGTTGCGGTGTATTATGTCTTTAATAATCTTCTCGTCCGTCTTGTAGTCTGAAGACACGTGGTTCTTGTAGAAAAGCTTGATGGGATCGCTGGTGGTGTGGGTGGTATTCTCCTGGTTAGTGTACCATTTGTCTACAATTCTCTTAGTGACGAGGGCTACATCAGAGTAAGCGTAGCCGTTGTTGATAAGGACTTGAGTGATGCGCTCTAGTTCATGGTGAGTGTCTTTCCAAGTGGAACAATGAGAGAGGGCTCTCCTGACATAAGCGTTGATGGTAGACTGCAGATATCGCGTAGGGCACTCACTTTCCCCGTTTAAGCAGAGTCCCTTGTTGGTGGGTTTGCAGAATACTGTGGGCTTTCTGGGACATCGGCGTATCCTCTGCGTCCTTACAGTAGTGGGAAGGGCACAAAGACGATGAATAACTGTAGATCCTTTAATGGGGAGAACTAATGAAGAAAGACAGGCGGACAGCCAGCTAGACAAGGAGGAGACCGCAGTCGACTAACTCCCGTGGCGCAGCGAGGAGCAACGTTTCCAGATATTGCCAGATATGATAAATGACTATCCTACATCTCCCTTCCCACTTTGCGCTCACAGCACACCGTGTCTTCAGCGTCACGCTGGGCCTGGAGACGCGGCGAACGGCGAGGCGTAGTAGGCCCGAACGACGCCGGTCCCGCTGGAGGGTCGTCCGTGGTTGGTGTATCCGCGGACGAGGGTGGTATGGGATGCAGGAAGCGGCACCAAACACGGCCGCTGGGCATCCTGATGAGGTAGTCACGGGACTTCCCGATGCCCATGACTGTGCCGACCCTGTCCCAGAGCTTGGTAGTCTGGTCCTGGACGCGGACTACATCCTGTAGAGCGAGTGGTGGGAGGGGTCGTGCATGGGCGTCGCACCATGTTGTAGCATCTCGACGACGAGAGGCAGCCCGACGGTCACAGCTCTCTGCCCTCGCCTGCCATTGCTTCTCGAAGGACATGGCATGTGCGGGGACGCAGGAGCGAAGAGGGTGACCATACAAGAACTGGGTTGGGGAGCGACCAGTGTGGTTGGGAGTGTTCCTGAGCTCGAGGAGGCCCCTGTCAAACGCCTCGCAGTCCAGGTTTCCAGAGGGGGCCACTTTCCGGATGAGGTGCTTGACAGACTTCATCGCAGACTCCGCGTGGCCGTTGGACTGCGGGTAGTGAGGCGTCGACATGTCGTGGCGAACGCCCCAACGCTGCAGGAACTCGGCAAACTCCCGGCTGGCGAACTGCGGGCCACCGCCCGTGTGCAGGCGAACTGGAACGCCCAGATCACGAAAGAACTGCCTGAAGTGGCGGGTGGTGGCAGCAGTCGTTGTGTCGGAACCACAGGATGCTACGACAGGCCAACCAGACAACCGGTCGGCGATCACTAGGAAGGACTTCCCCGCAGTAGAAAAGAAGTCGGCCGACACTGACTCGAAGGGCCTGGTGGGGTTGTCGTCACAGAGCCGGGGCTCTTGCTGCTGGCTTGGCTGCATCACCTGGCATGGCTCGCAGGCGCGGACCGTGTTCACGATGTCTGCGTCAATGCCGGGCCAATACACTGCCTGTCTAGCTCGGAGCTTCGTGGCCTTCGCTCCGCGGTGGCTATCATGAAGGCGGGCCAAGACACTACGACGGAGAGCAGCCGGGACAACCACCCGAGCGCCGTACAGAACGAGGTCCTCCTCCCCGTAGAGGTCCTCCCGTAGCTTCCAAAACGGGCGCAGGGTGTTGGGTAGTGCGTAACGGTCCCGAGGGAAGCCTTCCCGCACGCACTGAAGAAGCTCCACGTAGACAGGATCGTCACGGGCCGCACGACGAAGCTCCTCAATCGCCATGTCGCTGTCCGGGGACAGCTCAGCAGGGTGACAATGCTCCTGACGGAGAAGCTGATCTCATCGTCCAAGACATTGTCCTCACTCGTCGGGTTGCTGACAGGGGCACAGGAGAGGGCATCGGGGATACACAAGTCCTTGCCTGAACGCCACACTGCAGTGAAGAGAAACGCTGAGATCTTCTCTTTCAAACACTGCAGACGAGGGTTGTCTAGGGCAACAACGAGTAGTGTTGAGGTGGGGATAGTGGGCGATGGTCTATGACGGGGCCGAAGTGCTGGAGGCCCGTAAGGTAGAACCGGCACTTTTCCATGGCCCCCCCTACCCCAACAACTCCAACTCAACGGTGGCGTAGGGGTCTCGGTGTCCGTCAAGAAACGGAGCCACACTGGACGAGGGGGAAAAACTGTTCCCCACGTGGCCCTGCAGAAGGCAAAACCCGAGGCCGACAGACGCGAGGCACTTATGCAGGAGGGTAGGGAGACAGAGTCAAGGTGGAAAAAAAGGCGGGCTGTCAAAGCCCCCTTGACCCGTTGAAAGGCCTGGTCGTGGTGGGCAGCCACCGAATACCTCCTCGGTCATCAAAGGAGAAGAGAGGCACCCGGTAAAGGGGTCGGGTGTGAAGTTCCCAAAAACTGGTTCACAAATCCCAAAAAGGATCGCAGATCTTTTAAAGTTTTCAGGTTTGACAAAGTGGGTGATAGGCGTACCTTCCCCGGGGTCGCCGCAATACCATCTGAGAGACCCTGTAGGCAAAAGGGATAACGGGGGCCGCCAGAACAAACTTCTCGGCGTTGAGCGTAGCTATGACCCCTACACCTGGCCGGGAAATCGTGACACGCGAAGGTGGGAAGAAACCCTCATCAAAAAGAGGTATCGTCCCTCCCTTTTCACGCACTGCTCCCCCCTGAAGTGCTAGGGTCGCCCCGCAGACAGAAGGAACCCGTGCAGCAAATCCATGGGACGGAGGTGCGAAAGCGTCCGTGGGGGGGTGAACGTGTCAAAAGGATCCTTCACAGCTAAAGGAATCTCCCCGTATCCGACAGGGCTCCACTGTCGAGAATACTGGGATTTGGGAGTCGACGCGCGGATGCTGCGAAGGGGTGGGGCGATGGGGGGGCAGGGCGGGAAATTGGCTGTTCAGTTTCGCAAGTCCGTAGTGTCGGACTCCTCCACCGCTTTCGCGACGCCCCACCATGGGATGACACCGGGGGATGGGTCTCCCAGCGGGGATGATAAGCCTTGTCCCCCCATGGAGTCCAACTCAGCCTTCCCCGGGCTCCCGATAAGCAAAGGGATAAATCTTGGGGTGTAGACTGCGAAAGGCTCGCGTTTTCCCGAAATAAATCCCCATGGGGGGACCCGAATGGGCTTCAGGGGGCGTCTGTGGGGCCCCGCTTTTTTGAGCAAGACGCCGAATCTCTGAGGAAGTACTCCTTGGCTGCTGCGGGGGACGTGGTCGTAAGGGGGAAGGGGTTTCGAGGGAAAACCTGTGTGGAGGACCCCCAAGAAGTTGATCCCGCTCGGAGAACACCATCTGACGTAGCCACCTTGGGCTCCTGGACCCGTTGATCGTCCTTCGGGCTCCATATTGTTTCAGGGAATTTCCCTTGGGTATGATCCTGGGCTCTGCAATGCTCCCGGGAGAAAAAGGGTGTACACAGGGACCCTTGCACATCATCCACCCGGTGCTACGCTTGCCGTAGGTGAGCCCCGCTTAAAAGGGAAAAACCCAAGGCACTGGATCTTGGACCCCCCACGTTGTATGGGCCAACGTAAGGGGTGGTCCAATACGGTTTAGTGAGGCCCAAAATCTTGGGGGTGCTGGGGGCCTATCACCGTAGATTCTGCACCGTGCGGTACACCCCCAATGCGGACACGCCACCGTGTGTGACGAAACGCAGTGGTGGGGAAGGGGATGGGCCCGTCGGACAACGACTGGCTCCCCGGGCCCGCCTTTTATCTGTTTGGGAGTAGGTGCCCCCGGGGGTGCGTGTGCGCACCACTGGAAAGTGGAGCGAGACTCTGACCCTGGCCTTGACTTCTTTGATGGCGTGGCCCCTGTTCTTGGGTTTTGAAACCTGCAATGCTTCTCAAAGTGCCCGTCCCGGTGCAACGCCAGGGGGCGTTCCTCGGGGGACCTCACTGTCAGGACCAGTGGCCTTCTCCCCACACCCCATGGCGCGATACTGGGCCCGCGGGCACCCCTTTAGGGCCGTGCTTTTCTGTGCCACAATTCCTAAGAAGATGTGGGGCGGGGCCGGGTGAACGTGCTTCTCCCTTTGGTCTGGTGGGCCCCCTTCTTCGTCCTTTTCTGAGGACTGCACGTGCGCTGGTGGAGCCCGTAAAGAGAGGCAGAGGACCGGGTAGCCTCATACGAACGCACAACGTCACCACACCGCGAGTGGGGGGAAGAGGGTCAAGAGCGACGATCTTCGCACCAGCTCCGCATCTTGGGGCGCCTGTAAAAGGGTGGTGCTTTTTCCGGTTCCTCAACCTTTTTGCGGGCCTTCAGACGTCCATTTCCTCCCCAGGCCCTTCAGCCTGACGAAAAAACGCAAAAAGACTCGCCTGTTTTCCTGTTTTCAAATGGGGAAAACCCGCCGTCGGGGCCTCGTTTCTGGATTCCCTTTATGTGTGTTGAAGAGCATCTAACACCACTTCAAAGGATAACGTAGAGTCGGAGGGACCTGTACAGGTCTCCAGCACCCCCTGGTATCCGGACAGGGGCACACCTTAACTAATCAGTGCTTGACAGAGGCAAACTCGCTAAATTACCATCGTCGCTTTTAAACTGCCCACCGCCCTCTCCACTCTCTGAAGGGCTGGAACGTAAAGTCGGGGGAGAGGGGAGGGGGGGTGAGCAGCCGCCCCTTTGGGGCTACGGAACTGCCGTGGAGCTTGCAACACAGATCCCCGGGGCAGCATTTAGGTGCTTTTCGGCGTGGTGTAGGAGACTTTAAGGGTGGTAATCTCGTTAAAGAGGTTCCAAACGAAAGCATCCTCCCCCCTCTGTTCTTCTCTCCAGCGCGTGCCCCTTCGTCGCTTTTAGCATTCTCCGCGCTGTTCTCTTCTCGCGCGTCAAATTCATCGCGTTGAGCCCCCTCCCGCCGCGTCCTCTCTCTCAGCGCGGAAAATTTTCGCGTTGAGTATCCGCTTGGGTTGTCGGGGGGGGTGGGGTTAACGGGCCCCGGGCCTGGAGGCAGGGGGGAAAAAAGGGGTTTTTAAGGGGGGTACTTTTTTGCCCCCGTTTCAGGTGGGGGTGTGGGCTCGGAAGTCCGGGGGGCTGGCGCCCCCCCCCAAAAAAGTGTGTTGGGACTCAAATTTACAATGTTTGAAAAATCCGCCTCGGGGGGCAGGGGGGGGGGGACGGGGGGGGTTCTGGGGTCCCGGGAAAAACTAACCCCCCACCAAAACAATTTTCGGGGGCCCCGCCCTAAACAACACCCCATTTCCCCTTCCCACTTCAAAATAACCCCCCAAAACCTGTTTTTTTTTTTTTTTTAAAAAACCTATACGCCATATGTAAGGTCTGTTTTTTTGTTTTTTTTGGTTTTTTTCCTTGCCCGGGTAGGCAGGGGACCCGGGTTTGGGATGGTTGCTCTGGAGTCATTGGGGGCTTGGGGTTGGGCCTCGCCCCGGGTGGCGCGGCAGGGGTCAAAGGACGCCGTGAAAAGGGTCACCGCCCCCCCTGTGCCCCCCGGAAATCGGGGCGGGTGGTTTTACACATGTTTTTCTTAGGGCCATCGACGGGAAAAAGGTTTTGGTTTCTTTTGGGGTCGAATGGGAAGGAAAAACCCTGAATAAACTGTAGCCTTTGTGGCGTTAGGGTGGGGGCGGGGCCCCGAGGCCGGGGGCGGGGTGGGCGTTTTCCCCCCAAATTATGTTTTTCCCTCCCCCCCAACTGCTCCCGCCCCTGGGACCGGTACCTTGGGCTTTCCCCTAGTGGGAGGGCACAAAGAAAATAATAACGTAGATCCAAGGGGGGAAGATAAAGAGGCAGAAGGAAGCCGTGGACAAGGAGGAGCCCCGAGGCGAAAATCCCCCGGGCGCGCCCGCAAACGTTTTCCAATCCGTTGTAAAGCACCCACAGTTTTAAATTGCTTCTTGCACTGACAGTACGCCGGAAAAGGAGGGCCTTGGTGGGTTCCTTGGTAATTAAGATTGATTCTGGGAGGAACGGTAAAGGTCCGTATTTTGAACACCCCCCGAAGATTCATTGGGCAAAAAGGGGGCGGTTGGGGAAATAAAAGAGATTGAGGCCCTTAGGTTAGGAACAAAATGGCGGGCCTGCCCCTTTATACCCTATTGTTGGTACCAGGAAAATGGGAGAGGTGGGGTTTTCGTGTAAGCTCGCAAAGGGCCTTGGAGTTTGGAATGTCCGAGGGGGTGTTTTAAATGCGGTAAACACGATCAAGGATGAAATCGATGGTCTTGGCGACAGGAACGTTAGTGAAAAGGCTTTCCACGTTGAGTGAGGTGATGATGTCATTGGGGGCAGAAGGGGCGTCACGCAGAATTTCAAGGAAGTCAGAGGCAGAAGTGAGGCTGTAGGTGCTTGGAACATATGGCGTCAGCAACTTGTTCAGTTTTTTAGCTATGGCGTATGTGGGTGTAGGTATCTGCGAGATGATAGGACGTAAAGGGTAGTATGGTTTGTGTGTTTTTACGGTGCCGTAAGCGTAGCCAGGTGAGTACTCGCCGGTAGTTTCTGGAGATGAGGTCCTTAGAGGCGGTGTTGATGGAAGAGATGGTGCGTTGATCCGTTTTTAATGGAGTCGATAGGTTGCGCGTGATACTTTTAAACTTGGAGGTGTCACTAAGGATGGCGTTGAACTTGTTGATATAATCCTCCTTGTTGGAGATGACGAAGGCGGCGGTTTTATCAGCCCGACGGATGATGATGTTTTCATTTTGTCGTAGCTGCTTGGCAAAGAGAAAGTGTCTCTTGTTGATGATACTGCTATTATGGGAGCCACGGATCTTATCTGCTTCAGCGAAAAGAGGTGGTTGAAGGTCAAGTGTGGTACTGACTTTTCCTGTTTTCTCTAGTTGTTGTATATCACCGAGGAGGATCTCTATTTCTAAACGTTTACGGTGGGAGCGGGATTTGGATAGGTAGTGGAATTTTAAGCCCCATGTTGAGGAGGTTTTCTTGGTCCTGGGTGAGAGTAGTATCAGAAAGGTTAATATATCCGGTGGTATGGCGAGGGAGTTTAATGTTGCCTCCGTAGAGTTTGGATATTTTTTGATGTTGTTGCTCTGCAATCCTCGGCGGTGTTGGTCACGAAGTGTATCGATTTTCTGGTTAATCTGTTTCCTCAAGTCTTCGGGGACAGTAGCCTTAGTCCACTTTTCTTCAAGGGACTTGAGTTCATGCTGTAGGTCTTGGATGATCTGTTTCAGCTCACTAGATTTGTCGTTCGACCAGCTCCCTCCGGAACCGGCGTGGGCTTTCATCATTCCTGGCGTTCTCGTCATAAAGTTTTATGTTGGTGTAGCCAGGCAGGATATTTTCTCTTAAGTAAACGATGTTGAAAGCTGTCGAACAATCTCTTTTATTAAAATTTTTGTGTACGGTTTCTATACTCCTACAAGTTTTTTATTTTCTTTTCTTAATGATTCAGAAGTTCTCCTATTGGTTGCAACGTTTCGGAACTAACTTGTGCTATCTCCAGCCTGGTTGGATTCGGGTCTGCGAATGATCTGCGATGCGTGAGTTTTAGCTTATAAAGAAAGCGGGTGGATCAAGCGACGGCCGGTGGGCGGGGCTAAGCGGCTAGGCCGGTAGCCCATTGGCTGTTTGGGTGTTGGTGTTGATATGTCGCTTAGCGGAAGGCAAAACTTGGAAGTCATCGGTTTGAGTGTTGATTTTAGGCTGTCTTAATGCGATGTATATTGCTTCGAGGTAAAGAAGGCAGCAAGGGTCTTGTTCCTTTTAGAAAATCGATACACTTCGTGACCAACACCGCCGAGGATTGGAGAGCAACAACATCAAAAAGCTATCCAAACTCTACGGAGGCAACATTAAACTCCCTCGCCATACCACCGGGTATATTAACCTTTCTGATACTACTCTCACCCAGGACCAAGAAAACCTCCTCAACATGGGGCTTAACTTCCACTACCTATCCAACCCCCGCCCCCACCGTAAACGTATAGAAATAGAGATTCTCCTCGGTGATATACAACAACTAGAGAAAACAGGAAAAGTCACTACCACACCTGACCTCCAACCTTCTCTTCTCGCTGAAACAGCTAAGATCCGTGGCTCCCATAATAGCAGTATTAATATTTTATTTTTAATTAATATTAATAGCATAACAAGAAACACTTTCTCGCTGCCAAGCAGCTACGACAAAATGAAAACATCGTCATCCGTCGGGCTGATAAAACCGCCGCCTTCGTCATCACCAACTAGGAGGATTATATCAACTAGTTCAACACCATCCTTAGTGACACCTCCAAGTTTAAAAGTATCACGCGCAACCCTATCGACTCCATTAAAAAACGGATCAACGCCACCATCTCTTCCATCAACACCGCCTGTAATAGTACTGCAGATAGGTGAAAGTATTGTGGATTTGATGAAACAAGCATGGAATTCGGTCCGCAGGTAAACTATGCCTCAGTGGTGATTTTTAGATTTAGGGCCATCTCAGATTCGACCTGTGACAAAAATGGCGGCCATTTTCAAAATGGCCGCCATCGCTTATTTGAAATTCTTTGATATTGTAGGTTAAATCAATTCTAGGGGTGGGAATGTTTTTCCTTTGTATTATAAATCATACATCAGTAATTTTACTGTCCACATAACAGTTGAAATGGCAAATAATTACTAGTTTGAGCTAAAAAATAACAATTATCATTTTTACGTCATGTTACGATTTTGAAATCAGGACCACTTCGTCAAGTGCGTCAAACAACCCAGAATTATTTCTTCTGTTTTTGTAGGTAGCAGAGGTACACACAATAGCTTATTATAGTCTAATTGCAAGTCAATAGGATGGAAATTGTGTCCAAAGAGTAATGAACTGTTCTCTATGAGCCGCCTCACTCAGAGCACTGTCCACCGCACTGACAAAGAGCTGTACACTGAAGAGCCGCCTTCTGGCATTTGCAGCGTCCTCTGCAGCCGTTCTTGCAGCCACATCGCAAGAGTTCCCTGCAAGCTTCTGATGCTTCTGGTAGGGTCGTCCAGGTTATACTCCATCCACCACCAGGCTTCTTGTTCCAGCCCCATTCACTTGGTGCCCGGAAGCTCTGGAGCAGGGGTCATCATTTGGGGCCCAACAGTGACCAGCCTGGTAGACAGCTCTCTTGGTGTTTTGGATGAGTGCAGCCTGTGTAGGAGGTAGACCTCAATAGCTCTGCCTTTTTCTTGCTGAACAGCTGTTTCCTTGCCTGGTTCAACACCCTCCTATGTGCTGGTGCGATCAATACTACCGATATTCCTTCCGTAAGGTTTGAGGTATGAGCTGACAGTCTGCTCGGTTTGGACCTTCTTGCTTTGGCACCGGTGGGTGTTCCCTTGGAAGAGCAACAGGAGGTACATTGGTGTAGGTCTCGGGGAGAAAATGCTGACATCTTCTTGGCCCAGCAGCATCACGATGGGGGGTTGGGCAATAGCCCGGGAAGCTCCACTGAAGTCGTTTTTGGGGGTGTTGGAACAGCGATATTCCAGTTTCCATGGAATGAGTCGTGCGCACTGGTTGAGCTGGGGTTGTGGTCAATGCTATAAACTGCAGCATCGTGAAGAACCACCTTTCAACTCAGGAGGACAAACGCTTTCTCCATCTTGTAGTAATGGCAGATTTGTCGCCAAGCTCAGTGAGATGGCTAGCACCCGGTCATAGGAAATACTCAGTCCCAGATCATACAAAGGGTCCACCATTTCACGCTTGCGAGTCTTCGTGTGGACCATCACACCCAAGTAGAGGGGCAGAGGTGTTTCCCTTCCTTGGTTGTGCCTTATTTTTACATGGGGCCTGCTGATTCTCCCGACGTCGTACCATGCTGTTGGACATCAGTAGCTAGGAAATCGTGACCCACTGGCTGGGGCATTGTTGAAGACTTGACTGTGCCTTGATATTTGGCCCATTCAAACCATAGAAACTAACGCTAAAGAGACACGGGAAACCCAGAATCTTCCTGGCTGTTGGGTTCAAAGGAACCACCAAACTGGTTTTTATCTTGAACATGTCTCTCCTCACTATGTTCGCAGCCCTGGAAAGATGAACAGCATCACCATCACCCATCAATGCTCACATGCTTTCCTCAGTGCTTGTCCAACATCTTCGTGTGAAATGAGGACTACACCCTCGGCCTTGCTTGTGATTCAGTCTGGAAAGTAGCCATACTCTCTTTTTGAGGTCAGTGGAGTGGACGCTCCTGCAACATCAGTTCCAAGTTGTTTTTAGCCTTTTTTGGTACAGATCGAACCGGTCGCTGAGTTTGAAGATGGGTGCAACTAGCTGTCCATGCAAGTATCTTCAATATAAGATACCAGCTCAGCAAATGCAAGGGCCCTGATTCATTTGTCCACACCAGACTCCTTCATATGTTTTTTTGTTTCTTCTAAAATCTGTTGTAAAAGGAGCAAGCATGGCAGTGGTACCGGGCTTCTTGTGCAATCAAAATCTCCTGCACCCCAGTTTGGCCAGTAGGGATTTGTCCTGCAATTTCATTGCAGCCTTCCTGACATTTATATCAAGCCCAGATGTTGATGCTTTTTGAGTCAAAGACTCCCCATTTGGTGCAGGTTTGTCACAGAAGAAGCATGTTTCGGCGGAAGCACTTTTCTTACCAGCACTCTTGCGGGTGAACCTCTTTGAGCTATCAGCAGAGTCATCAGCAGCATCTTCTGGGGTTTCTTACGCTTCTCTGCACGCTGTAGTTTTGTTCTGTTGTAGAGGAGCCTACATGAGTCGTGCCACTTGGGGCCCTTTTGCCGCTGTAGTGTTTCTTCAATGCCATTTCCATCATCAAGCCTTGAAAGATTGATTGATGTGGGCAAACAGCCAATCCTGTCAAAACCTACAAGAAGCTCAGCAATTGTCTTGTACCCTGCTCCCTGTGTGGCACGTGTAGACTCGGCTGGACAGTGAAGCACTCTGACGTGTCTTCCTGACAAAGAACGACTTGCTCCAGTCAGTTTCTAGACCCTGTGTTGATGTCCCTGGCTGTAGGGGGTCCACCACCTTGTAAACCTTTTGGGCCCTTGTCCCACCTGAAAGCAGAAGAATATTGTCAAAATATGTGAAAGTTATTAAATAGCTGGAGTCTATATTAAATGAACATCACAGTTAACAAAAACCTGCATTCCTTTAATCCAAGGCCATAATTCACAATCCTCATGTGAGCCTTCTGGCTCCAAATAATATTAAAATGTATTTTATTCTAATTATCTTGTGACTAATACCACATCTATTGTACCCAAAACAATTACATATGCCCCTAGAGTAGAAAAACTGGAGAGAGAAAAAAAGTAGAGAAAAACATAAAAAAGTGCACAGAGCACATGCTATGGCGGTACAACATTCGAGAAGATATTTTGGGAGCCATTTTGTAAAATGGCAGGCCTCCGCTCATGGAATGAATCTGGAATGGCCCTATAGCCAAATATTTTCCCAAGCACCTTTTTTTAATTTCCTGCCACATTTCATGCTTGCTTCACCAAACCCACAAAATTTTTCCAAATATTTCACCTTCTGCAGTACTATAAGGACTCCATCTCCTTTCCAGAAACTTTCGGGGAGTACTCACCGGGCTAGCTTACGGCACCGTAAAAACTACAAACCAGGAAAACTCTTTACGTTTCATTTGAGATACCTCACCCACATACGCGTATGGGGGTGTGGGTATCTGCAAGATGATTTTACATCCTCGGCCCTGGCCATTTTAAAATGTTCTGGTGTCGCGGCTGCGCCACCCCGCCGTGCCACCCCGAAACTCTCCACCCACTTAGCCAATCTCTTGAAACACCCCAAATCCTTGTTTTTCTTCCACGGGCCCTCCTCTGCCTTGTTAGAATACAAAAAACTTTAATTTGCCCCTTTGTTAGGGTCTTTCTTCCCACTATTATGCAAATAATGATAGCTATACCAATGCGGTCTGTTAAATTTTACTCGCGGGAAGGGAAGGGGCGATATTTTTTTTAAATGTTCGTTTATAATTGAAAAGTGGCATCTGAACTTTCCTCAAGGTTTGATGGATGCCCGTGCCTTAAAAAAGCCCTATGTAAAATCTCCCCCGGAAGTCAGTAGGTCCCATAGAGTACATTTTTGAATTCCCTAGGGAAAAAGCGCTGGTTTATGAGTCGCGAACAATGCTTTGGCGCGCTGTGTATATATATAATATATTATATATTAATATATTTAATATATATATTTTTAATATATATATTATATATATTATATTATTATATATATATATATATATATATATTATATATATATATATTATATAATAATTTATAATATAATTATATATATAGTATATCCATATAAATATTTATATATAGATGAAATAGTAGATGTGATATGTATAAAAATATATAATAATCGTATTAAAATACGTATATTATTATTTTAAATTTATATATATATATAAATATAATTTTATATATATCATATTTTTAAATATAGAATATATTATATTTTAAAAATTTTTAAATATATATATTATATATAAAAAATATTTTAAAAATAATATTTTTAAATATATAAAATTAATAATATTTAATATTAAATATATTATATTAAATAATATATATATAAATATATATATATATATATATTATATTAATATATATATATTATATATATATATTACATCAAAAAGAACTGGCCAAGGACAAAAAAAAGTGCAACATAAAGCCCGGTTTAATTGCCAGCCCCTGTAAAAAAAGCAGTAAATAATACAGAAAGGGGGGGGGCCCCAATTTAGATCGGGAGGTGTCTTGTTGCTCTTCTTTTGAAAAGATTTAAGTCATAGGAAAGTAAAATAGAAACAGGAAGAGAGTTCCAGAGTTTCCCATGAAAGGATGAAAGAGTAAAGATAATTTTTAAACTCTTACATAGGGAAAAATGGACAGAATAAGGATGAAAAGGAGTAGAAAGTCTTGTGCGCGAGGCCGCGGGAGGGGGGGAGGATGCAGTTAGCAAATGAAGGCAATGACCATAAAAATAACGGTAGAAGATAGCAAGAAAAACACATTCAGGGGTGTCTGAAATTGAAACAAACAGTCAGAAAGGTATTGATAGACGAAAAGGTTTTTACTCGACCCTGTTTTGGAGAGGTGATGAGTGGATCCCCCCCAAACATGTGAACATACTCCATACATGGGGGGATAAGGGCCCCTGTAGAGAGGGCAAACAACCCGCGAGGGAGAAAATAAAGGATGCGACGCCCCAGGAACCCAACCTTTAGAAGCTGTTTTTTTGCAAGAGATGAGATTGAGTTTCCAAATTTTGATTTTTATAAAAGGATAGACAAAATGTTCATTGTAGAAGGAGATTGCTGAGTGTATTGGGGAAAAAGAGGGGAAGTTTATCGGTAGGTTTTTGGAGTAGATATGTGAAGAAAAAAATTATGTTTTTAGGGCTTGAACAAAAAAAGGTTTGCTTTGCCCCAATAAGAAAATTTTGAAAGATCAGAAGTTAGGCCTCGGGGGCATCTCTCCCTGAAACACTTTGTTCCTGTTTATTAGACGTCTAAAACACGAATTTGAAAAATGCAGGGTAGAATCATCAGGTAACCTGGGTAAAAAATTAAATTTTTTATATTTGCTTGGTAATATTATTTCACCTGTTATTTTTTTTTTTTACTTTTTTTTCCAATTTATTTAATTGGACAAAAAAATTCGCATATTCGCAAAACCAACTACGCGTGGGAGTGCGAAAGCAAATGGAATATTAAAAAAGTGCGAGATTCGCAATTGCGAAAAGCGAATATTCGGTCCATCACTTAGTTATTCATTAGGCTGGATTCCGGGTGGGAGCGTCGATGCCTAGCCGAGTTTGTAAGGACGTCGCTGATTGGCTGATAGACTCGGGCTGGGTGGCGATGGTGGGGGGTACTTCCCTACCGCAACCCAAAACCCTTGCGTTGCCTCAGAAAAATATTCATATTTCTTGGCTTTACTCACCTCTTACACAAGATAGGCCTATGTTTGTTTGCATCAGCGAATCAGGCGTGATTGTTCAACAACAACACCGCCATTCGTAACTCAACAGGATAAAAAATAAAGTCATGACTGACTATCACAAGAGTAGGCGGACTTTTAGGTTTTCAGTGCATTGAAATGTTGTACTCCTACCCGATATTACCAAGCTACCAGATAATATTTATGAAAGCTGAGCCTACCATCGTTTTTCATAATACATTGCTGCATATCATGAGCATAAAAAATTACAGTAAGACAAACTAATATTAAGATAATTGAAGGAAAGTAAAAGAGTGTATAAACATTTTTTCTTGCTTATTTTGCTTCAACTCGCTGTAACTCCATAAGTTTCGGTCGCATTAAATTTTTAAGAACTGTTTCAAAATCTTTATACTTTTCCGCTTCCTGTGGTTGTAGCACGTACCAATAAGGAAAAGAAAGGTGGTCAAAATGGCTAAGAAAGTTAAACTGTTGCAAACTGGTGCCGTGACGGTGGAGCCTCTGATAGCTCTCCCGAGAACAGTCTCTCCTGTATAAGGGAGCAATGCTCACCCGTCACTGTGCCAGTTTGCAGTAGTAGTTTAACTTTCTTAGCCATTTTGACCACCTATTCTTTTCCTTATTGGTACGTGCTACATACCACAGGAAGCGGAAAAGTATAAGGATTTTGAAACAGTTCTTGAAAATTGAATGCGACCAAAACTTATGGGTTACAGCGAGTTGAAGCAAAATAAGCAAGAAAAAATGTTTATACACTCTTTTACTTTCCTTCAATTATCTTAATATTAGTTTAGTCTTAGTGTAATTTGTTATGCTCATGATATGCAGCAATGTATTATGAACACGATGGTAGGCTCAGCTTTCATAAATACTATCTGGTAGCTT
>JACEEZ010004882.1:40000-42500 GCA_016584305.1 Chionoecetes opilio | reverse complement strand
GGTTTTGTGAGGTTTTTTCATTTTTTTTCCTGTACTGTATGTTTTCCTATCTAAAATGTGAAACGGAATATTTTTTTTCTTTTTTTTTTTTGTTTAATTTATCTGGGCGCCTGTGTGTGTGTGTCTTTCTGTCTTTTAAAGTTTTTTTTCTCTTTTTCCCCATACAAAACCCCCCACACAAAACCAAACCCCACCCTCTCTCATTCGCTTTTTCTTCTCTCTCTCTCTTCTTCTCTCTCCTCTCCTCTCTTCTCCTCTCTCAATTCGTTTTTCTCTCTCTCCTCTCTCTCTCCTCTCTCTTCCCCTCTCTCTTCCTCCCTTTTCCTTTTTCTCTCCTCCTGGTTTTCTCTTTTCTCTCTCTTCTCTCTCTCCCCTATTATCTCTTTTCGCTATTTTTTCCCCTTTCTCTCTCTCTCTCTTCTCTCTCCCTTTTTCTCTTTTCTCTCTCCCTCTCTCTCCTTTTCCCCTTCCCCTCTCTCCTTTTCTCCTCTCTTTTCTCTCCTCCCCTCCTCCTTTTCTTAATACTCTCCCTGCCGCAAAACCGCCCTCCGGGGGGGGACTTTTTGGCTAGGGTCCTGCGGGGGGCTATTGGTTGGGGCCCTTTGGCCCCCACCTGTGGGTTTTGGGGGCCCCGGGGCCCCCCAAACATGGACTCTCCGATACCCCTTCTAACCTTTTTCCCGAAATCTGGATTAGAAATGTATTTTTCCCCCCACCCATTCCTCACCCATTACCCATCACCCCCCCCCCTTCACTTCACACCATTACCCTCCCCCCCCCCCCACCCCTTCACTCCCCCTTACCCCTCAAACCCCCCCCCCATTACTCCCCCTTACCCCTCCAACCCCCCCCCCCAATTTACTCACCCATTTCCCCCTCACCACACCAAACCCTTCACTCCCCCTTAACCCCCACCCCCCCCCCCCACCTCACCCTTACCCATCAACCACCACCCATTCACTCACCCTTCCCCCTCAACCCCAAAACCCCCCTTCACTCACCCATTAACCCCTCACCCCCCAAACCCATTCCCTCAACCCATCACCCATCAACCCCCCCCCAAATTTACTCACCCATCACCCCACATCCCTTACCCCATCACCCCCCCCATTCCTCACCCCTTTTCCCATCAAACCCACATCAAGGCCCCTTCCCCAATTTTCGCAAAACCCCCTTTTGTTTTCAAAAATTCCGCTAATAGGCGGGTTAAAAAAAAAAAGGGAAAAAAGTATCGGATCATCCCCATAATGGGCTTATGACCTTCCCCCCGGTCAAACCCATTCCAAAAAAGTGGGCCCTATGAGGGGTTTTTTTCCACGGGGGGGGAACCTATAAAACCAAAATACACACACAGAAAAGACAGACACACTTTCGCTTATTTATTATAATATTCTCTCTCCATTTCCTAAAGTAAACAATAAGGGATCACTAAATTGGGAAAGGGTAAACCCCACTTATTCGCAATTTTTTCTGCCCCATCGGGGGGGAAAACAAACATAACGCGCAAGGGGCCTCTCTCCCCCTCTCTCTCTCCCCTCTCTCTCTCTCTCTCTCTCTCTCTCTCTCTCTCTCTCGTCTCCTCTCTCCATCTCTCTCTCTCTCCCTCCTCCCCTCTCTCTCCCCTTTTCCTCCTCTCTCTCTCTTTTTCTCTTCTCCCCTCTCCCCTCTCTCCTTTCTCTCTTCTCCTCTCTTCTCTCTCCCCCTCTTCCCCCCCTCCCATCCTCCCCCCCCTTTTTTCCGGTTTTTCTTCTTCTTCCTCCCCAAAATTCCCTTTTCCCCCCCTTTTTTCTTTTCCTTCTTCTTTAAAAATGGTTTTTTTAAAAAATAAACACACAAAATTTTAGGAAAATTAAAAATTTTAAAAGGCAAACCCCCCCCCAAATTTAAATTTCCTTTTTTCCAAAATTTGGGAAGGTTACCCGTTTTTATGGTTTAAAATTTTATTTTTTTGGGGGTGGGGGGGGGGGGGTGGGGGGGGGGGGGCAGGTGAGAGGAAAGAGTTAAATATGTGAGTGGAGTGAAGTTACAAAATTTAAATCAGAGCCCTGAGCGCTGTATATTGAAAGAGAGAGAGAGAGAGAGAGAGAGAGAGAGAGAGAGAGAGAGAGAGAGAGAGAGAGAGAGAGAGAGAGAGAGAGAGAGAGAGAGAGAGAGAGAGAGAGAGAGAGAGAGAGAGAGAGAGAGAGAGAGAGAGAGAGAGAGAGAGAGAGAGAGAGTGTGGGTGACAAAAAAGACAGACAGAAAGAGACAGAGAGAAGGAAGAGAGGTAATGACTCACTCACAGAAACCATTTGGAGGGAAGGAGAGAGAGAGGAGGGACAGAAAGAGAGAGAGATAAATGAAAGAGAAAGAGGGAGACACAGAAAAAAAGAAACCCTAAAAAAGTGGGAGATAGATGAAGGGAGGAAGAGGAGGAAAGGGCGAGAAGAGGTGACGAAATAGAACAAAAATCATCACTAATTTACCCTGACTCATCAGTAACTCTTTTTTTTTACATCAC
>JACEEZ010004882.1:0-32500 GCA_016584305.1 Chionoecetes opilio | reverse complement strand
TCATAAAAGATCAAGCCAAATTGGAATCAGTTCAGAGAAGAACAACCAAACTAATTCCATCTCTGCGAAATTCATCTTATGAAGAGAGACTGCGGAAACTCAATATGTTTTCCTTAAATGATCGTAGAATCCGTGGGGACTTGATAGAAACCTTTAAGATCGTTAGAGGATTTGATGTCATTAATCAAGAGAACCTATTCGAGCCTTCTCCTCACGTGACAACAAGAAACAACGGTCTAAAACTGAATGGTCAACGTTGCAGCACAGATCTCCGTAAAAAATATTTCAATGTTAGAGTTGTTGATCGATGGAGCAGAATTACCAGCAAATGTTGTCGAAGCCAGCACAATAACTTCATTTAAAAACAGACTTGACGCGCACTGTAAAGTAAATGGGTATTGATATTGCCCTGCGAATTCATATTATAGTTCCCCGGATCGATTAGTGTTAGTGGTAGTTGTAGTTAGCATATTTCATATCCTATCATTCTTCACTACGAAACTTCCATGTTCCTATCTTCTTTAGGGACATGGTATCATTTTCCAACTGTCCTCTTACATGTAGTTGATAGTTAGTAGTATGTAGTACAACAGATACCGTAGTTATGGACCAATAGGTCTCCTGGTGTCTGTTATTCCTAGGTATTCCTATGCATTCCTCCTCTGCCTCCTCCTGGCGTGTTCTGTTCTAACACTTCCTGATTTATCGTCAAATATCCATCATCAAATTTCACTGTCCGTAAATCCTCCTCCTCCTCCTCCTCCTCCTCGAGCTACACGCACCATATACTGAAGGGGAAGTAAGAGACAGGAGTAGTATGAAAAGACGGACGAGGAAGAAGAGGAGTAGGAGGAAGATACAACATGTCTCAATAGACGAAATTTCCAATAAGATAATTTTTTTTAAACCTTTTAAACTCTGTATCGAGAAAGAATAAGATAAGGAGGAGGAGGAGGAGGAAGAAGAAGAGTAAGAGGAAGAAGAAGAGGAGGTGGAAGAGGATTAAAATGAATTAAAAGGATTACAAAGAACTACAAACATCAATAGAGCCTTTAAGTCGTAACGAGGCTATTTGTTTTCACTGCTTTACATTACAGCAAGGAAAGAGGAGGAGGAGGAGGAGGAGGAGGAAAATTATAAAGAAAGAACAGGTACCAGGAAACCTATTGATATATTATCAGTATCATTACTTGTATTGTTTTTAGTATTAGGTATTATAAGTAGACATTCTTCTACTTAAGTACATAATTGGTTCCTTATTTGTAATTAACTTGACATATATAAAAGTCCAAAATTACGCTTGTCAATAAATAAGATATAGCCTACTGCACACTAAATAAAAAAAAAGGAAAATAAAAAGAACAAATATTATATAGATGAAACATGTAAAAAAGAAAAAGAAAAAAAATGTTAAATTAAAAAGATGTGTGTATACTACATTTATATCCCCAAAAATGCTCAACAGTACATTAGATAGCCATAAATTGTATATAGTTCAATGGTTCTGACTATCACCATCACCAGGAGGAGGAATACATAGGAATACATAGGAGTAACAGACACCAGGAGATCTATTGGTCCATAACTAGGGTATCTGTTGTACTACATTACTGCTAACTATCAACTACATGTAGGAGGAACAGTGGAAAATGATACCATGTCCATAAAGAAGATAGGAACATGGAAATTTCGTAGTGAGGAATGATAGGATATATACTAACTACTAAATATACTAACTACAACTATCACTATCACTACTCGATCCGGGGGACTATAATATGCAATTGCAGGGTACTATCAATACCCATTTACTTTACAGTGTGCGTCAAGTCTGTTTTTAAATGTAGTTATTGTGCTGGCTTCGACAACATTTGCTGGTAACTTGTTCCATCGATCAACAACTCTAACATTGTAATAATTTTTACGAAGATCTGTGATGCAACGATGACCGTTTAGTTTTAAACTGTACTTTCTTGTTATCATCTGAGGAGAAAGTTCGAATAGGTTCTCTTGATTAATGACATCAAATCCTTTTAGGATCTTAAAGATTTCTATCAAGTCCCCACGGATTCTACGATCCTTTAAGGAAAACATATTAAGTTTCCGCAGTCTCTCTGCATAAGATGAGTTTCGCAGAGATGGAATTTGTTTGGTTGCTTTTCTTTGCACTGATTCCAATTTGGCTTGATCTTTTACGAAACAAGGCGACCAGAATTGTACGGCATATTCTAAGTGCGGCCTAACCAAAGACGTGTATAATCGTGTCATTACTTTTGGAGTTTTATGTTCAAAGTTGCGTTTAATGAAGCCCAACATCATATTCGCCTTTTTGCTGGCAGCTAGGCAATACGGACTAGTTTTAAGATCATTACTTATGATGACACCTAAATCCTTTTCCTGCTGAACCTCAGTTAACAATTTGTTTTGCATTTGATAGTTATATTTGAGGTTATCGTTGCCTATACCTACTTTACATTTATCGGAATTGAATTTTAAAAGCCATTTATCACTCCAATCTGATAATTTGTCGAGATCACGTTGCAAGAGTTCGCAGTTTTCCCTAGTATATGCTTTACCGCCTAATTTGGTGTCATCTGCAAATTTCGATATTTTAGAGACAAGTCCGCAGTCCAGATCATTGATATATATCAGAAAAAGAGTAGGACCCAGACCGAGCCCTGAGGCACCCCACAAGTAACATCTAACCAATCAGATGCCTCGCCATTTATTACTACCCGTTGTTTACGATTTGAAAGCCAATCGCCAATCCATATACATAACTGCTTTCCTAAGCAATGTGCCCTTAGCGTGGTCAAAAATCGCTTATGGGGAACTGTATCGAAAGCTTTCTGAAAATCAAGGTATATTATATCCGAGGGAATTTTAGCGTCCCAGTTTGAATAAATGACATTGAAAAAATCGAGTAGGTTTGTTAAGCAGGATCTCTTATTACGAAAACCATGCTGGGAGTTTAATATTGAGTTATTTTCATCGAGAAAAGCCTATTTTATCCGGCAATATTTTCTCAAATAGTTTAACAATCACAGACGTTAGACTAATTGGGCGAATATTACTTGCGAGGCTTTTACTCACTTTCTTGAATAACGGTGTAACATTAGCTAATTTCCACTTACTAGGAACATTTTTGTCCATTAGCGATTTGTTGAAAATAGTCTTTAATGGGAGCGAAAGTTGTCTATGACATTTGCGAAGTAATCTCGGCGAGATTTCCTCAACCCCGACGGATTTTGCTGGGTCAAGTTTCTGCAAATACTTTGATATTTCGTCTACTGTTATCTCTCCTATTTCCAATCTATCACTTTCGAGTCCCGCAAACATGTTTACTGGTTCTGGTAATGGAGCTTCGTCTTCTTTCATAAAAACTGCATTAAAGTAGTCATTGTGTACGGACGCCATACTCTTATTATCATTTACCAATATGTTGTTCTTATCTTTCAGTGGCCCAATACACGTTTTGACATTTTTTTTACTCCGAACGTATTGAAAGAACCTTTTCGGGTTTGATTTGGATTCCTTTGCAATTTTTTCTTCATATACGCGCTTTTTAGACTTAATTAGTCCTTTGCAACGACGCTTTACGTCATTGTAATCTCTATAATCGCAGTCCGCATTTGATCTTTTGTAAACTTTATATGCTCGGCGCTTTCTGCCGATGATTTGTTGAATCTCATTAGTCATCCAACAGAGTCTGTTTATGTTATTTAAGCGTTTTCTGCATGGGAACATATTTTTCAACAACCGATTTGAGTTTATCTGTGAATAAATTACACATGTTTTCGGCGTTATTACCATTTGGTAGGTCAATCCAATCAACTTCGCTTAGTACCCTGCTGATCTTCGCGAAATCTGCTTTATTATAATTGGGAACTACTAACAGATTTTTTGTGATGTCTGCGTTGCAATTTATGCCGCATCTGATTAACCTATGATCACTGTTTGCCAGATGTTCACCTATATCGCAGTAATCAATCTGATCAATGTCTGTAGCGAAAACTAAATCTAGGATACTATTATCCCTCGTAGGCTCACGGACCACCTTATTTAAAAATACTTCGTTTACCATATCAAGCAATCGCATACCTTCAATATCAGCAGAATTATTATTCCAGTTTATACGCGGTAGGTTAAACTCTCCACATATAATTGTGTCGTTATTATTGTTGACTGCTGACTTTATCTCGTCATACAGGAGGCAATCTACTTCCGCATTTGATTTGGGAGGACGATATATTGTCCAAATAGTTTGCTGATTACCGTTAAGCTTAATCTTTGCGTAGACTGAGTCATAATTATCTTCATTTATTTTATCGATTTCGATTGCTTGCAAATTATCTTTAATGTAAAGAATGACACCTCCACCTGCTTTATGCGTACGACAATTTAGGAATGTCTTGTAGCCTGTAATGGCTATTTCAGCTAATAAATGTTTATCTTTTGTGTTGAACCAGCTCTCAGTGATACTAACGATGTCTGGCGTTTCGGAAACAACATAAGCCAATAATTCATTGCGCTTTAGAATAATGCTTCTGGCATTGGTGTTGAGTAATTTAAGTTCCTTAACCCGTAAACTGCGGATACCTGTGTGACAATATACTCGGTGTACGCGGGACTTTGGCCTGAATTCTTATAGTCGCTAAACAAACTTGAATGTGTATCAATGTATTCGCCATATATTTGTGCAACCGCTAAAAATATATATATTTTTGCTAAAGTCTTGTGGTTATTCTATGATTGTACTTGCAAGATGAAGAGCGTTGAGGTTTATGGAATCCATAGTACAGCTCGTTCACAGAAAACAGGCCGCAAGGGTCTTCCTCTCTAATCTCTCTGCCCGCGATAGGGAGAGATTTGTCAGCACCTTCACCTTCCATGCTGGTCACTGGGTCACTGAGCCTATGTGTGACCCCTGGGTCATTCTCAGGTAATATAGAGTTGCCAGATTTCACGGCCGAAAAATTAGCCCACCTTTTTGAATTTGGCGGCCGCCCAATTGGGCATACTTGCGTTTTCTTAGTGAGTGACCAAATGGGCATAGCCGCGCTTTACGGTTTAATAGTTTTGGTAACCTTGCGTGAGGGTTTACCGTCAGGATGACTAGGGTTCACTGAAATAGAGCGCTTGATTAAGTTACTTTGATTAGTATTTGCGGAAACAGATCGTGACCCAGCATTTCTGTGGGGTAGGAAAGGGGTTAAGGTGATGCTGCTACTGCCGCTCGCTCGTCGTTTTTGTATCTGTAAGAAGAAACTTTATCATTTAGCAGGCGTCCTAATCTTGCATGACCAACGGGGCTGAGGTGGAGTCCGTCATCCCCAAACAGGATGGAATCCTCAACCAGGATGGGGTCCTCGTAGAAATTATCCCAGAAGTTTGCGAAGTCTACATTTTCCTGTGCACAAAGAGACCTTATTCGGTTATTTACACTGAATGTTTTATCGTAAAAGAGTTGGCCTACTCCCAGTCTGGGGAGAATTCCTGAAATAATGATATGATTAGTTTTAGTCTTGAATTTCCGGATCAACTTCCTGTACTTGTCCTGTATTTCTTCAGATCCGCTACTGTACACGTCGTTTGTTCCTGCATGAATGACATAGGAGGAGGAGGAGGAGGAGGAGGAGGAGGAGGAGGAGGAGGAGGAAGAAGAAAAATAGGAAGGAAGAGGAAGAAGAAGGAAGAAAAAGAGGAAGGAGATACTAATTATGCCTCAACACTCGTAACTTTTGCAATGATGAAGTATATATTGCTATACTTCATACTACTACTACAAATAGTACTAATACTACTAATAATACTAAAGCTGATAATAATAATAATAATAATAATAATAATAATACTTCCAAATTCACCCTGAGATATGAACAGCAAACATAATACACAATACCAAACATAGAAAAAAAGAGAAGAGGAAATAAGCTTAAGTATTAATGAAATAATATATAATATATACATGGAGCAATACTGCAAAAAAATTATCACGAAAAATATATACCCCTAAGCTTCTGAACTGTAAGGGGGGTTAAAATTTTAAAAAAAACCAAATTTGTAAAAAAAAAAAAATTTAGGTTGGTATATAACTGAAAGAAACTTGATTGGAAAGGGGAAATGATTTTATTAGAAACTAAAGTGGAAAACGGGTTTGAATGGGGGAAGGAGGAGCGGGGGGAAAGAAAAAGGGGGAGGATTAGGAGGGGGGGAAAAAGGGTTTAAGTTCAGGGGGGGAGGGGGGGGGCCTTCTTTTTGTTTTTTTTTTTCTTTTCTCCCTTTCTTTTCCCCCTTTTTTCCCTCTCTTTTCCCCTCTCTTCTCTCTCTCTCTCTCTCTTTTCCCCCTCTCTCTCTTTTCTCTCTTTCTCTCTCTTCCCCCTTTTTTTGGCCAAAACCCCCCCTGCAGAATTCACCCAAAGAAAAAGTTTACACTGGGGAAAAAAACGTGGGATCACTTTTAAGGGGAAAAACTGTAACAACGAGATTCTCTAACACCCTCTCTCTCTCTCTTTTTTTTTTTTTTTTTTTTAAAAAATATACTAAAGCCCCCAAAGGGGCACTCTCGTGTGCCCCCTATCTTAAGGGCAATTTTTCACATAAATATAAAGACCTAAAAAAATAAATTTATACTTTTTTTGATCACTAGAGTGTTTGTGAGGGACTGTTTGCTGTCACTGGTTGTCACAGTACACTAGCCTCAGCGGGGTGGGCTTCAAAAGTCTCCACCGATTTGGGCCCCCCAAAATTTACACTTGTGTGTTATTCCCGGATGTGAGGGACAGCGGCCGTGAAAATGTTCCACATCCGGAAACGGCCCACAAAGGTGCGTTGGGCTGGCTGGCACGGGAACGCGGCACTCCACTGCATCACCCCCTGGTAAGCACCGTTCTCGTGTCCCGTGTGGCGACTCTGGAGGTGTTCGTAAACCCAGCCGGTTGGCACTCCCTGCACCCGTGCCTTGGGGAATACCCCAAGCGCCGCGAATCCCTGTGGTGTTTTCCCGTGAGTCGAGAGGGGACTCACCGGGTCGAACAGGGCTGGGGGGTCGGGGAGTTGGGGGGTCTGCAAACATCCACCGTGCAGGGGGGCTCGACGCCGGATGCTGTCCGCTTCCAGTGTGCGAGGGCCACACCCACATCCAGGAGAGGGCGGCGTACTCTAATAAGGGCCCTATCTGGGGGCCCTTTTGAGCAAGGTTCCCTCCCCCGTCGAGGAAGGCTACCCTTCGCGGGGGAGAGCCCGTGAGAGGCCTTTTTTGCAATGTGTTTGATGGCCTCAAACCTTGCTCCGGTCCACCTTACTCCCCGAACCTTACGGCTTCCTGGGGTGGGAGAGGAACGCCACCAAACCGCAGCCTCTCTTACACTGCTGGCCCGGCAGAGGGGGACCGAGAACCCACCATGCTTGTGTCTTCTCCGGCACAGCCAAAGTCACCTGCCAACGTGTACACCACTACTTGTATAACATTCAGGTGTCTCGCTGCTGATTGACCTCCATCAGCCGCACGCCCACTGTCATGTCGCGGGTAGGATCAGGAGAGAGTACAGTCATCAGCGAAGCCGAGATGCGGCAGCTGCGGAGAAGATCGTCCACGTAGATGTTCCACAGGACTGGGCCCCAGCACAGAGCCTGTGGGGACTGATGCTTCCCACTGGCAAGGGGGACTCTGAGGCCTGCACGTTAAGGATACCTGGAGGGTTCTTCCCTGCAGGGAGTCCCTCAGGAGCAGGCAGGAGGTCACCCTGGATGCATTTTGCTCTGAGTTTTTCGAGCAGGCCTCCGGGGCCCTACACCCCTGTCTCAAAGGCACCCGATGTCAAGGGCCACCACGCAGTGTCCTGGCTGTCATCCAGGGTTGTCCTGCCAGTTCGGGTTAGAAGCATAAGTAGTCAGAGGTGGACCGTCCAGCGTCTGAACCAGTTCTCTCTCCTCTCTCTCTCTCCTCTCTCTCCTCTCTCGAGCGATCTTACTCTCTCTCTCTCTCCTGCTCTCTCTCTCTATCTCTCTATAGCTCGCTCTCTCTCTCATCTTCCGCTCTACTCTCTGTTCCCTCTCTCTCTTCTCTCGCTCTCTCTCCTTCTCTCCTCTCTCTCTTCTCTCTCTCTTCTCTCTCCTCCTCTCTCTTCTCTCCTCCTCTCTCTCTTCTCTCCTCTTCTCTCTCTCTCTCTCTCTCTCTCTCTCTCTCTCTCTCTCTCTCTCTCTCTCCTCTCTCTCTCTCTCTCTCTCTCGTCTCTCTCTCTCTATCTCTCTCTGCTCTCTCCTCTCTCTCTCCACTCTCTGCCTCTCTCTCTCTCTCCTCTCCTCTCTCTCTCTCTCTCGCTCTCTCTCTCTCTCTCTCTCTCTCTCTCTCTCTCTCTCTCTGTCTCTCTCTCCTCTCTTTCTCTCTCTCTCTCTCTCTCTCTCTCCTCTCTCTCTCTCTCTCTCTCTCTCTCTCTCTCTCTCTCTCTCTCTCTCTTCTCTCTCTCTCTTCTCTCCCTGGACTGACTAAGTATGGATAGATAAATAGATAGATAGATAGATAGATAGATAGGGATAGGGTATTGACATGATGAGAGAAAAATTGATACATCGAAGAAGAGGATGGATAGGTAGATGGATAGATAAATAGATAGGGTAATAGATGGATAGGAATGGAAGAGAGTAAATATATGGATGGATACATAACATAAAAACATAAGAAAATAAGGAGCTACAAGAGGCCGCGAGGCCTACACGTGGTAGTTCCTGTCACCTAACACTACCTAGATCTACCTTTCAACCCCATCCATGAACCTATCCAGTCCCTCTTTAAAGCTCCCTAATGACTCCGCACTAACTACCTGTCTACTGAGTCCATTCCATTCATTCACCACCCTATTTGTGAACCAGTTTCTCCCTATTTCTTTATTAAATCTACGCTTTTCCAGCTTGAATCCATTACTTCTTGTTCTACCCTGGTTAAAAGCCGTAAGAACTTTTCCTACCTCTCCTTTATTAAATCCCTCTATCCACTTAAAAACTTCTATCAGATCGCCCCTTACTCTGCGTCGCTCGAGCGAGTGTAACTTTAATAACTTCAATCTCTTCTCATAACTAAATTTACGCATCCCCTGTATCATTTTGGTCATCCTTCTCTGCACTGTTTCTAACAAAGCTATATCCATCCTGTAATATGGAGACCAAATCTGAACCGCATAGTCTAGGTGAGGCCTGACTAGATTCAGATAAAGCTTTAGAATAACTTCCGCACTTGTACTTTTAACACTTCTGGTAATGAATCCTAGCACTCTATTAGCTCTATTTCTAGCCTCAATACATTGTTTTCTAGGTCGGAAGTCTGGGTTCACCCTCACTCCAAGTTCTTTTTCACCTTCTGAAGGACTATGTGCATTTGATACAAAGTTAGATAGAGGAGATTGCCGATTAAAGGGGGATACAGTGTAGTTGTGTCGTGCCCCCTTTCTTTCCCCTTAAATTTTCTTCACATATTCCTTTACGATCTGCCTCCTTTCCCTTCCCTTCCCATTTTGTTCTTCGCTCACCCTCCCATCAGTACTTTTCATCTTCTTTTGTCCTGCTCACTTATCTTTTTGTCTTTTCCCTCGTGCCTTCTTTCCTTTCCTTTGTATTTTCTTCACATAGTCCTTTAAGATGTGCCCCTTTCCCTTCCCTTCCCTTCCCTTCCCTTCCCTTCCCTTCCCTTCCCTTCCCTCACCCTCCCATTAGCCCTTCCCACCTCACGCCCTTCATTGCCCTTCCTTCCTTCTGTCCGTCTCACCTCGCCTCACCCAAGTGCCTGTAGGGATGTTGCTGAGGTGCTGGGGCCTTTGAGTGCTGTCTGGCCTTCTGCAGGGTGACTTATAAAGGGCATGGAGGCTGCCTTTCCCCCAAGCCACAATTTGCTTTTCATTCGTGTTTCCTCTGGTCGCTTTCCTTGTGTCTTCTCAGATCTTTTTTTTTTTTTTTTTTTTTTTTTCCTTTGTTCATATTCTATTCCATTCCAGGCTCTTCAGTTTTCTTTTTTTGTGCTTAAACCTTTTCCTTTATCGTAAATGTTATGTTGTGCCCCTCAAATAACTTTTTCCTTCATTTTCATTTCCTTTTCTTTTCATCTATATTTTATTCCATTCCAGGTTCTTGAGGTGTTCTTGTGCTTAAATCTCTCTTTTTTCAGGTTTCTTTTTTTTTGTACTTTAAACCTCTGTCCTTTTTTTTGTTTTAAGTGTCTTACAGATAACAATATTTCTTTTTCCTTTTTTTCTTTTATTTGCCTTCTTATTCTATTTCATCCCAGGGTCTTTAGTTTTTTTGAGTGTGTGCTTAAACCTCTCTGTCCTTTTTTTTGCGTGCCTGTTTACATCATATTCCTCCTATCTATTACTTTTCCTTCCCCCTCTCCTCTTTCTTTTTGTCAACTCCCTTCATCCCTTCATGAAAGCGAAATGTTTGTGTGTGTGTCTGTGTATGTGTGTGTGTGTGTGTGTGTGTGTGTGTGTATGTGTGTGTGTGTGTGTGTGCTTGTGTGTGTGTGTGTGTGTGTGTGTGTGTGAGTGTGTGTGTGTGTGTGTATCATGACCTTCACAATTTTCTATAGTCCTTCATATTAGACACATTTTCTGTTCAATTTCATTGTTGTGTTGACGTCAATTTGTTTTATTTTCTCTCGCTTAAAGCTCTTTATTATTTTAAATCTGTCTGTGTGTTCAGATGATGATGATGAGGAGGAGGAGTAGGAGGAGGAGGAGGAGGAGTAGGAGGAGGAGGAGGAGGAGGAGGAATATATAGGAATACATAGGAATAACAGGAAACCAGGAGACCTATTGGTCCATAACTAGGTAATCTGTTAACTACATACTACAAACTTCAAACAACATGTAAGATAAACAGTTGAAAAGATTACCAGTCCGTGGAGGCGGAATTACATAGGATTACATAGGAATAACAGACACCAGGAGACCGATGGTCATAGCGAGGTATCTGCCTGAACTACATACTACTCACTATCAACTACTTGTAAGAAACCGTTGGAAAATGATACTATAGTCCCTGAAGAGGATAGGAAACATGGAAGTTTCATAGTGCAGAATGATAGGATATGAAAAATACAACTAAACCCACTTACCACTACAACTAATTGATGACGGGGGACTAGATCCGAATTCCGCACTATCAATTACCCATTACTTTACAGGCGGAGAAGAGGGAGGAGGAGGAGGAGAGGAGGAGGAGATGGTACTTAAAAGGGCACTTGAAAAATAAAAAACAATGAAATAATTGAACAAGAATTCGAAGAAAAATAAGGTTACTGTATTAATAATGCTATTAATTACCTTAATAATACAAATATGATAATAATAATAATAACAAATAACAATAATAACAACAATATCAACATTCATAACAACATTCATAACAATAATAAATACCAATAACAATATCTTTCGACATTGTGGAATTGAAAGAAATTGATTAGTCCTGAGAATATACTTTTTTCAGGTGATGTATAGGTAATTCATTTGCTCGCTTGTTGCCTTCCCTCTGATTCCATGCTGTTGTTGATGACGAGGAGCCTTATGCCTTGCTATCCTGTTCTTCATGCTTTTGTGTTAGTAATTTTTTTTGGTATTTATTATTGTTATAAATGTTGTTATTATTATTGTTATTGTTTTTTTTCTTGTTATTAGTATTAGTATTTATCATTGTTATTGTTATTAGTATTATTGTTATTTATATTTCATTATTATCATTATTGAAATCATTATTAATATTATTGATATTAATATTTTTATTGATCATTTCCTTATATTCGTCTTGTTCTTCTTTTTCTTCTTCTCTTTCTTCTTCTTCTTCTTCTTCTTCTTCTTAATATTATTATTATTATTATTATTATTATTATTATTATTAGTATTATTAGTATTGTGAGTATAGTAGTAGTAAGTAGTAGTTAATAGAGTTTGTAGTAGTAGTAGTAGTAGTAAGCAGTAGTATTACCGTAGATAACCCATATAGTCGCCACTTGCACTAATGTCGCCACAGCGCTATATATACTAACGATAGCATCACACTGGACATTTGTAGTGCCAATGAAGAATGACCAAACAGTAATTTATATCACGACGTATAATACTTACTCGTTTCAGCTTTGCTTTATGCTTTTGCATCTGCAAGTATTACGGTTTCCAATTTCGCTACTCGTTTTTTTTTCGGGGAAGACGACGGATGGAGGACACTCAGAACATCAACACTAGCTGGCGATCTAGTGTTAGGTCGCCATCGTGTGGATTTTTTTTAATTGTTCATTTATACGCCAATATATGACACAGATGAAGACACAAAATGACACAGACTCTCCAGATAGCCCCTTCTAACTTTTCGAGGATCATGGGTGTAGAAATGTAAGTTTTACGACCTACCAGACTCTGTAAATCCGAAAAAACTTTGTCTGGCGATTTAGTGTTATCTCCGTAGTAGAATAATTATTTTACCTCATAATCCTCATTACCATATCATCACACATCACAGCCACGTAGGGAGGTTAGGGATAAAACTGTACAATGGTAACATCAAACACTCAACAATATTCAATTGTAGTGGTGCCTTGCTCATCTCTCATTAATTATATTATAACCAAAAATTAAATTTAGGTCGCTTTTTTCGTGTTCTGTAAAGGTGAATTAAAATGTGTCACGCGTTAAGAGATGGATATTGTACTTTTTTTTTGTTATTGTTAATTATTATATTGTTATTTGTACTTTCTTATTTCAACTTCTTTGGTATAGTTCGGGTTATATTTTTCCTTTATTTCTTAGTCTCTGGGTATGAGAGAGAGAGAGAGAGAGAGAGAGAGGAGAGATGAGAGAGAGAGAGGAGACGAGAATCGAGGAGAGAGAGAGAGAGAGAGAGAGAGAGACGCAGAGAGACGAGAGAGAGAGAGAGAGAGGGAGAGACGAGAGTTGCGAGACGAGAGAGAGGAGAGTAGAGAGAGAGAGAGAGAGAGAGAGAGGAGAGAGAGGAGGAGAGGAGCGAGAGAGAGAGAGGGAGGAAGAGGAGACAAAAAAGAGAAGTAGAGAGAAGAAAGAGAGAGAGAGAGACAGAAGAGAGAGAGAGAGGAGAGAGAGAGAGAGAGGAGAGAGAGAGTCATGATGATGCTGAAATTTAAATGGGATGTCGAGTGGGTGTGTATTTATTTAATGTATATATGCATGTACGTATATATGTATGCAATGTGTGTTTCTTGCACTGATAATCATAAGGTATAATTTTTTTTTATTTTTTTTATTTAATTTGTGCCTATAGCGCTGTTGTAGCAAGTAGTGACCCAGGGCTCGGATGGTAGGTCTGGAGGTTCACTTGGCTGCTGTGTTGTGGCCCTCACCCGTGGTGGCGCAGAAGATGTTTATAGTGACGCCTGTGATTAAGAGGCTCATGCCGACCCTGTGTCCTCGATGCACTCGTAATCGAAGGTAGAGTTAATGGGCAGCATGTGGGGGTATCCGTTCTAAGGTCGACGGTGCAGAGAAATGTTTTCGTTTTCTTCGGGGATCGAAACTAGGGTCAACGAGACACCACCGAAGACGCTAAACCACTCTGCTACGCCTCCCAAAGGAGGTGTTATAAGTTGTGCATATGCATGAGGCTGTGTGCATGAGTGTATGGACTGTTATTATATGAGTGATGCAGCAGATGGTGTGTGTGTGTGTGTGTGTGTGTGTGTGTGTGGCCTGTGTGTGTGTGTGTGTGTGTGTGTAGTGTTGTGTGTAATGTGTGTGTGTGTGTTTGTGTGTGTGTGGTGTGTGTGTGTGGGTGTGTGTGTGTGTGTGTCTGTGTGCGTGTGTGTGTGTGTGTGTCTATGGAGTGTGTGGTGTGTGTGTGTGTGTGTGTGTGGTGTGTGTGTTGTTGTGTGTGTGTGGTGTGGTGCGCGTGCGTGCGTGCGTGCTCGCAGTGTCATTCCACTAATCGTGTCCAGTTTCACCCTAACGGCTGCGAGCTTTGAACTTCATTATACCGATCTTTTAAGTAATGCTGGGACTCACACCCCTCATAGCCCACCCCCTTGCTCAAGGGGGACAGTAACTGACCGAATTTGTCATGGGAAAAATCCTCGCGAGCTTGCGGGGCCGGGGATCGAACGCCTGACCATAAAATGGCGCAGGACGCTCTAAACCACCGGACGCTCCTGAAACGCAGAACGTTCTAAATGTTAAAGTCGGTTTTTAAAAACAATGTGTAATCTAGCGTCTGTTAATTTTAGTTTTCATTTTTTGTGTATGTCTTATCATTATTGTTATATTCTCTTACACTTCTATATATATATTTTTTTGTTTGTTATAGAAATGGAGTTATGTACCCTCCTCCTCCTCCTCCTCCTCCTCCTCCTCTCCTCCTACTTCTCCTCCTCCCCCTCCCCCCCTCCTTCTCCCTCCTCCTCCTCCTCCTCTCCTCCTCCTCCTCCTCCTCCTCTTCCTCTTCCTCCTCCTTAGGAAAGTACACAATCCACAGGGGATTTAACGGAGTGGGGCCTGATTGAACTGCTGCCTCCCAAGAAAGCGCCAGTCAATGTGCCGCACTACCCTTTTAACCTCCACACTGTGTTACCACCATTACAAAGCACACATAACATGACCCTACTATCAAACAAAAAACCCTACCCCACAAACATAGTAGTAGTTAGCCATAGATTACAGCTTTCAATTTTCCTCACAAATTCAATGGAGTTTTTCTATACTGCATGGTATCACTTCATTCCGGCCAGCTTCGGCCGGAGGATGGGTGGGGGGAGGAGTCTCCTATTTTTCCTACCCTTTCTCTCTTTTTATCTAGCTAGTGTAGTGTAGTTAAATCAAACAGCATGTAAGGACCTAATGGTCTGTTGCTGTTTGTGTTTCCTTGAAAATCCTACTCCTTCTCCTCTCTTTTTCATCCCCCTCAGCGTAATGAATGATTGGCTTACGTGTTGCCGAAACGCCAGATATCATTAATATCACAGAAAGATGGATCAACACCATAGGGTAACAAAAATTTGAAATAGCCCTTTCCAGGCTACAAGACATTCCTAAATTGTCGAAAGCATAAAGCAGGTGGAGGTGACATTCTTTACATCAAATATAATTTGCAAGCAATCGAAATCGATACAGTAAATCAAGATCATTATAATTCAGTCTACGCAAAGATTAAACTTAACGGCAAACTGCTAACTCTTGGGACAATAATCGTCACCCTAAATCAAATGCGGAAATAGATTGCTCCTGTATGGGAGATAAAGTCAGTTGTGAACGACAAAATTTATAGGTGGGGATTTTAACCTACCTCGTATAAACTGGAAAAATAAATCTGCTGATAGAGAAGGGTAGGCGATTACTCGATATGGTAAACGAATTATATTTAAATCAGGTTGCCCGTGAGCCTACAAGGGATAATAGTATCTTAGATTTATTTTGCACTACCGATATCGGTTTAACAGATTTTTGAGACATAGGTGAACATTTGGCAAAACAGTAGTCACGGGTTTAAATTTCAGATGCGGCATAAAATTTGCAATGTAGACATCACAGAAAATCAATTATTAGTTCCCCAAATTACAATAAAGCGGGTTTCACGAAGTTCAGCAGGGTACTAACGAAGTTGATTGGATTGCCCAAACTAAATGGTAATAACGCCGAAAACATTGTAATTTATTCGCAAAAGTCACTCAAATCGCCAAATTCGCCCAATCGGTTGTTGGAAACCAGTTCCCATGGTAAGAAAACGTTTGAATAAAAAAACGGGACACTGTTGGAGGACTTATGAGATTCAACAAATCATCAACAGTAAGCGACGAGCGTATAAAGTTACAAGCGATATAATGCGGGACGCGATTTTAGATATACAATGACTTAAAGCGTCGTTGCGAAGGATTAATTAGGTCTAAAAAGCGCTAGTATGAAGAAAAAAATGCAAAGGATCTAAATCGAACCCGAAAGGATTCTTTCAATACGTTCGAAGTAAACAAAAAACGTCAAAACATGTATTGGTCCCCTGAAAGATAAGAATAACATCTTGTAAACGACATAAGAGTAAGACGTCTGTACTCAATAATTACTTTTAAAGCGGTTTTTATTAAAGAAGACGAAACTCCATTACCAGAACAGTAAATATGTTTGCGGGGCCCGAAAGTGATAGATTGGTAATAGGAGAGATAACAGTAGACGAAATAACAAGTATTGCAGAAACTTGACCCTGCAAAATCCGTGTGGGTGGGGCAGAATCTCGCCGAAATTACTTCGCAAATGTCACAGGCAACTTTCGCTTCTATTAAAGATTATTTTCAATTTTTTTCAATAGTTGTAGCTAGTATACTCATATCCTATCTTTCTTCACTACGAAATTCTAGTTCCTATCATCTTTAGGGACGTGGTATCAGTTTCCAACTGCGTCTTACATGTAGTTGATAGTAGTAGTATGTAGTTCAGCACATACCCTCGTTACAGACGAATAGGTTTCCTGGTGTCTGTTATTCCAATGTATTCCTATGTATTCCTCATCCTCGTGTAATATTTTTTTTAGGATATCAAATAAATGTCACTTATAAGGATGTGATAAGGACAAGCTGTATTTTTTTTTTTCTATAGTTTATGTTCAGAAAAATATCATTACAGTGACAAACTTTTGTCACGACGGAAAACAACTAATTTGCTTCAGAAATACAGGAAAGTATATTATATATGTATATTATCAAAAGTTTATAACAAAATAATTGCGTTACCCAATCAGTTAATTACGTGAAATATAATAACCATAACAAGTAGATTACAGTTTTTGTCGGAAAGAAGTCAATCATGAAAATATAAAATTTATTCAGTTTACATTAAAATCATTCTGCACTTCTACAACATTCCTTTTAGCTTCCTTACTATTTCCTGAATACACAATTGAATTCCGCAAAAAAAAAAAAAAAATCTACACTTGATATCAGGGAAGAAGTCACGTGATCCTGGGTTAGATAGTTGACCTGGCATACAATTACTTGAGGTCAGTTTATTCGTGTCAAGGCGCCTCAAGGTGGGCGGGAGGGTGGGCGGGGCGGCGGCTTCTGCGGGCGCAATGGGGGTGGGGGGGTTGTTGTGGTAGTGGGTGGTAGAAGATCATGGTGGGCGTAATAGTCACGATAGTGGACGGAATACTTGTGGTTAGTGGGCGGGATGATAGTCGCGGTGGGCGTAATAGTTTGATAATAGGCAGAAGAGTAGTCACGGTAGTGGGCGGGAGGATAGTCACGATGGCGTAATAGTTCTGATAGTAGGCGGAAGGATAGTTAATGTAGGGGGCGAGAGGACAATTACGGTAATGGGCGGGAGGATAGTTACGTAATGGGTGGGAGGATAGTTACTGTGTTGAAATTATAGTAATAATAATTGATGTGAACTCACCTTGCAATTAACCCAAGAACTGCCTAGACTGCAATGATACCCTATTTAGACGCTAACTAGGTATACTCGGCAGTGGTAGATGGGTTGATGAATGATGATTCGAAGGCTTGATTATTATTTGAGGGGTGGTGGTAGTTGGCTGTAGGGCGTGATAATTGTGATAGGTGCACGTAATGGCGGCGATGTTGGTAGGCCGAGGGTAACTTTCCACAGTTCCTGACGCAATGGTGTTGTGGGTTTTTACCACTTCGTCCTTGGTTTAACGATGATCGGTTATGCTGGCTCACTCATATTAATATGATGAGCGTGGACTACACCCTTAAGTGTATAATAGCGTACTACACCTTAATCGTGTTAGGATTAATGTGCGAATGATCGCCTTTACTGAAAATCTCTGATCAGCTGGTCTCGAGCCTCCTACGTGGCGGTTCCTACGTGGAGGTTCCAATAATGTATCTTCACAATTCTTATATTATGGTAACTCTTTGATTAATCGTGGTACTAGTGAATACCACCAGAATTATATTACTATATCTAATGCATATTAATTTATACCCAATTCTATAATAATATATACATAGGTAAAAAATTTACTCGTCTCCCTTTTTGACAGGGGAGGCGTATCCCACCATACCATTCTCCCGATTAGAGAGCAGTTTTAGTGGATAATTTTCACAACTGGGGGCCGGCGAAAAATGAAGGTTTGCTTCAGGTATTTTGACCCCCTTTTATGAGGTTTCTCCAAGTGGTTTTACACTTTAAACAGCTTGCCTCCGAGGTCGGGAGTCCCCTAAGTTGGACTGCCAAGACGCAGACTTAGAGTCCTCCCTTACCTCTTCAGCTAACTCTAGGGGAATCAAATTATTTACCGTCCGCACACATCGTTGTCCCCTCACTAGTAACTCCACTGACCTCACAATCCCCTTTCCATCAGTATGCAATTTTGCTATCTTTCCTAGAGGCCATTGCGAACGAGGCATATCTCCCCTAAGGATTACTATATCTCCTCCTTTAATTGGACTTAGATTTTCTGGCTGTTGAGCCCCATAAAACATTTCCCTTAGACTCAGTAAACAATCTGCACTCCAATGCTTATCCCATGACCTTAAAATTTTACTTAAGGAGTGATAACCTTCCCGGAGATGTTGAGCCGGGTTATTTATTGTAGGATCTTGTATATCTTCCCTTGTTTCTATTAAAGGAAAGGGTTCCAGTCTTCTCCCATAAATTAAATGTGAGGGAGTAAGAGCTTCTATATTTACTGATGAATCATCTAAGTAGGTTAAGGGTCGGTTATTGATACGGGTCTCAATCTCAGTCACTATGGTTTTCAGGTCTTCTAGACTTATCTTTGTCTTGTGGAGAGTTTTCCTAAGAGAAGACTTATCTATGTCAATCATTCTCTCTGTGAAACCATTTTGCCAAGGAGCTCTAGGAGTAGTAAAGGTCCATGAGCATTTCCTTAACTCCAGAGATTTTTGTACTGATGGATGATTTAATATTTCTAACAATATGGGGAGGCTCCTACGAAGTTAATAGCATTATCACTAATCAATCGCCGAGGACACGACCGCCGAGCCACAAACCACCGGAACACTTGAATAAAGGTTTCGGCACTTAAATCATCAGCTATTTCTCAATGAACAACCCTTGTAGAGGTGCAAGTAAATAAGCAGACATATACTTTGTTTGGGGGAGCATTATCTCCTGTAATTATTATTGCCCCAGTATAGTCGACACCAGCTACCTCAAATGGTTTTAATAATTGTACTTGATCCATGGGGAGTTCAGGGGGCCCGGGATAGGTGATTAGTCTTCCCTCATATCTCTTGCATTTGACACAAGATTTGAGGTGGTATTTAACTGCCTGTCTACCCTGCGGTATCCAAAATTCCCTCCTGACATAGGCTAATGTGTCAGCCATTTCGCCATGTAACGAGCTCCCATGAGATTCATCACTAGATATTCAGTAAGATGATGACGTTTGGGAATTAGCATGGGATTGCAGGTTTTATCGGAAAGATCAGCATTCCAAATTCTTCCTCGACACCTAATGATGCACTCATTATCTAGGCACATACCTAATGATTTGATAAGTTTGTTCCTACGGGGGCTGGCCGAGGCTAAGAGCTGGTATTCCTCAGGAAGTTCCTGCTTTTGTATTGTTCTAACCCAAAACTTCAAAGGATCAGAACTATCACTCTTTATGAATTTGAAGACCAATTTAGTAGTCTTTAATAATTTGCTTAATAAGGAAAACCTTTTTATATCCATAACAGGATCTGGGATCAATATAGGTTCCATAATTATATCTTCTGATATGTCTGACTTACTATAGACCTTTTCATTAGGCCATTCATTATTATTTTTCCGCCAGATAGGACCGTCAATACATAATCCTGTATTTAGTTTGAGGATAGTTGTTCCTCTGGACAAAATATCAGCTGGGTTTTCCTTGGTAGCAACATGATTATTGTGGAAATTATCCACCAACTACCCACTTTGTTTCCACCCCCCCTTGTGAGGAAGGTATTGTCCGCTCATCAAAGGGGTGCGTAGGAATTGTATATATATATATATATTATATATATATATATATAATATATATATATATATATTATATATATATATATATATATATATATATATATATATATTATATATATATATATAATAATGGTAATGGGTATAATTAAGGTAATTTAAGTAAATGATAAGTACTGGGATAATATAAATTAACATTCCAAGTGTTTATTAAGCATTTGCACCTGAATTTGGAGCGACCGGTCATTGGCCGCAGTCATTTAAATTTGCACCAATTGTGGTGGTCCACCTGCCGCCTACCTGAAGGGTGACACGTGGAATTTGTGGTGGCCGCTGCCCGCTCCACCCACGGACATTCAGTAAACTCCAGACCCTTGCGGGAGTAACATCTTATTAAATATATACGTGCTTGTTTAAAAGTACAAGTACTAGTAAATAAGTACACTCCAAGCCTGTACCGAGTCAACATCTCTTACTAAATATGCGTGGATTTGTATATACGAGAGAATTGGAAATAGACTCTTTGCACATAGTGTTAAAATACAATAGGACTTGTCTTATTGACATAGCGAATATCAGTGCTGCGTCTATTAAGCCTGAATAGTTTCCTTGACGCCAACCACAATAACGCCTCCACCTCCACACTTCACCAGCAGCCTCGATCACGGCTACCACTTCGGATCACAGGACATACTGTATTAACCCTTTCACGCACGGTGACGCGATCGCGTCAAAACGGGCCGTGTACATCTTAGCTTTTGATGCGAATTGCGTCAAAACACATTAACAAATTCGCAAAAAATATAGTATTTATCAGAATCGCGTCAAAATGTTCTGCGTAAAAGATCCAAGCTAGGCCTATAAAATAAACTATTGTCAAACCTCGCCGTCGAATGGAAAATTTTGAAGTGAAAGGGGCCCCGTGTTCACTCTCAGTAGGCAGCGTGTTAGCCGCTTCTTAGCCATCCGTTTTCCAACAGTGTTTAATTTTTTCCCCATATTCTCAAAATCTACGGGCCATATGAAAATTTAATGGTAGGTTGGAATCCTAAAAAAGTCCGCTTTTATTGGATTTAAATATAAAAAGTCGATTGGGGAAAGTATCGAGCTACGAATTGGTGAACGAAGTATTTTATTTTTTTTTACTATTTTTTTTAGAAGTCGAAATCCCATTTTTGCATTTTTTTGTTATTTTTGTTTTTATAAGGCGGGGAAAATAATCTCTTGCGATACCAACGATTAAAATAAGCCAGGAAAAAAGCAAAAGGGGTTTAAAATTGAAAACTTTGAAAAACTTTTTGCCCCAAAATCGGGCTTTCCGCGGGCAACTTAGGGCCCCCAAAATTGATGTCGCGGGGACGGAAAAACTTAAAAAAACTTTTCGTGGGGAAAAAGGGGTTAAACAACCAAAAGCGTTTTCAACCTAATCCACCGATAAGTACCCTATTTTAGTTGACTAGTTGGGTATTGTGCGGGATGAATAGACGAGGGTTTTTGATTAGGTAAGAGTCAATTAAATATATGTATGGGGACTAAATCCCCACATTGGTCCCCTCGGTGAGGAATTTGATGTGCATGGTGTTTCAATGGCATTGGAGGCGTATTATGAGCCTCCCAGAATTGCGGTTTATGAAGGGGGGTGAGGTGTTTCGCGGCGTCAAACAAGTCAACAGCCGTTCAACTACCTACGGTAGTAGATAACACCCCCACGTAGTTAGTTGTGGGGGTTGAAATTTAAATCCCCCTTTTCGTGTTTGACAAGCCGAGCGGGCCCTCCCACCCTTGATAATACTTATCAATAGCATATTTTTTTTGACGAAATTTTATCATATAATATTTTCTTTGTTAGTTTTTAATTAAATCAGGCAAAATTTTTGCTAAGCAATTATCGGGAAAAAATTACAATGCTCCAAAATATTAAAAAGTGGGGAGGGACGAAAATTAAGGCAAATACCTATTAATATTTTAAATTTTTAAAGAAGTCTAGCTTTTTAAATCAGAAAAATTTAAATAAAAGGGGGTTTATTTCCAATTGAAGTTCAATGAAGAAAGCGGGAAAAAGAAAGATTCCCATTGCGTGACCAACATGAACACGAAGTAAAGATTTCGAAAAAGTAAATGAATATGAAATTAGGGGTGTGCTCATTTTCCCACAACATTTTAAAGTTTCTTTAACCCAAAAAAATTTGCAAGGTATTGAACAGGAACCCCCCTCCCCCCACGGGGGCGATCAAGATTTTAAAACCTTGAGGGTAATGCTATATCAGCCCCCCTTAGATTTTAAAGCCCCTCTTTAGGGGGGGTATTTATCCCTCCTGTTACGAAATCAACAGACAGAAATTAAAGATTCAAACTTTCAGCCTCCAGTCCCCACAAAAAACTATTTAAAATAATAGATACAATCCCAAAACCAGGGTTATTTTAATTAGTACGAAATAATTGTGTCTTAGTGAGGGGGAACACCCCCTACATGTAATACTATTCAGATGTTACACAAGAGGAAAGGGGGAAGAGCGTGGAAATTCCCTAATTGTCTCCGTGGTAAATATGCTTCAAAGCATGCCCTATAAGTTTAAGAACTTGTAGGAAATGAAAAAAATTATCACAACTCGCTCTTTGTCCTAACAGTGATAATAACTCAGCCCCCTTTATTTAAAAATGGCATCATAAAAAATAGTAGTTCAGCAGTTTTTCCTATGCCGAATAAAGGTGAGCCAAATGGAAATTTTCAGTCTAGTAAAGAAAAGTTTACAGGGGTGCAAAAACGATCCTTCATGCAGGGAAAAATTTTGAATTGTTACAACTCCCGAAAATTTAATAAATAAATTTTTAGTCATATCGGTTTGCTTGCCAATAATGAGGCTGAAACCTTTGACATAGTTTCAACCCTAGTCCAATTAGGAATATAAATGTGGGGTGCGCGAGTAATTAAAATTTTGGGTATTAGTTTAAACGAAAGGACTAAAGGACACAGGAAATGTGGGATAATGGGTTAAACTAGTTTGTATTTCCTTGAGAACTTGAGGTCCCTCCAATTAAAAATAGGCGCGATTATTTTGGGGTTTCCTAAGGAAGGTCATCATAAGACATAAAGCTCAAAGTTTACCCGTGGGTGGAAAGGGGAATAATGGGACCCATCCCCCATAATAACCAGCGAAAAAAAGAGAAGAAATTTTAGTCCTGCACAGCCCCTATTAATTACCCAAAAAAATTTGGGAAACCCCTTTTTTTGCCCCCACCAATAAGGGGTATTAGAAAAGGAATTTTCCGTTTATAATGTAATTTTTGCCACTAAGGAAAAGTAATAATAACAGTGAAAAGGGAAAAAATAACCTCAAATTAAAACGGATTTTGGTTTAAAGGCCCTACATGGCGAAAGAGTGTAATATATGCTAAAAGGTTTCCACTCAGCCCGAATATTGAAATAAAAAGGAACTGAATGGATCCCAAACCTGTAATACAAAGGAAAAGGTTTCCTTTCTAGCAAAAAATTAAGACTATAATTTAGCTTCCAATCCCTTTAAAAAGGGTAGCTCTGATCCTTTGAAGAATGGGGAGAACAAACATAAGCAGGTATTTCCGAGGAATATCAGCTCTTGGGCCCCGTCATCCCCCTAGGAAAAATTGACCAAATCATTAGGTATGTACCTAGACTGAGGCAAATTTGGGTCGAGGGGCGAAATTTGAAAACTGATCCTCCAAATCCCCCCGCCATCCTATACAATTTCCCAAAACGCCACATCTTTCTAGTTGTTGGTGAAGATATCTAGGGGAAATCTTTTCATGTGGAAGGGGTACAATATTTCCCATATAGATGTCAATTTTGGGTACATCAGGTAAAAGGCAGCAAATTTACCTAAATTTTCATTTCAATTTAAAAGATCTGAAAGGGAGATTAGTTCTTTTCTAGGTCCCCCGAACTTCCCGTGATAAGAGATCCTAAAACCAATTGAGGTCAATGATGAGGTAACTGGGGATTTTAAAAATAGGAGAATTTCTCTTCCCCCCATCAATATATGTTGATATTCACATGACCTCTATCAGGATTATTTTTTAAAATAGCCCAAAAACCAAAGTGCCCAAAAACCCCAAATTCAAATGTTTCGGCGCTATGTGGCCTGGGTGGGTCACATTAGCGGAAAAATTTAGTTTTTGCCGGCCCCCAGTTGTGGAAATTTTCCCCAAACCCCCCACTCAATAATGGTGAGTGGTGGTTTTTTTTTTCCCCCCCCCTTTGTGAGGGAGGTATTATCCCCTCATCAAAGGGGTGGTAGGAATGTAATTAATAATTTTAAAAGGTAATGGGTATAAATTTTGGTAATTTAAATAAATGATAAGTACTGGGATAAAATAAAAACATTCAAGTGGTTTTTAAGCATTTTTACCTTTAAATTTGGGGTGACCGGTCTTGGCCCCGTCTTTTTAAAAATTTCACCAATTGTGGGGCCACGCCCCTACCGAAAAGGGACAGGGGGTTTGTGTGGGCGTGCCCGCTCCGCCCAGGAAATTCAGTTTCCTCCAGACCTTTTCGGGAGAAAAAATCTTATTAAATATATACGTGCTTTTTTAAAAGTACAATTACAAATAAATTTAAATACACTCCCAGCTGTACCGAGTTAAAAAAACTCTTACTAAAATACTGGATTTGTTTACGAGGAATTGTAAATAGACTCTTTGCAAAGAGTTAAAAACAATAGGGCTTTTTATCACATAGCGAATATCAGTGCAAGTTTTTAAACCGAAAAGTTCCTTGACGCCAACCACAAAAAGCCTCCCTCCGACTTTACCTGCGGCCTCGATCACGGCTACCACTTTGGATCACAGGACATGCAGTATTAATACACCTACAGCGATTTCAACCCTACTATCCACCGATAAGTATCCTAGTTAGTTGACTAGTTGGGGTATTGTGTCGGGATGAGATAGACGATGGGTTCTGACTAGGTAAGACCTCCAATTAAATATATGTAAGTGACATAAGTTCCCACAATTATAGTGAGATGTGGAACCTAAATCATTTATCTTACCAACACGATTCCTTACATAAGGGATTGTTGTGTTATGTTTCACTAACCAGTGTAGGGAAATTTCACTATTGGTCCACATATATACCTCACCAATTTGTAATCAATTACTTAGATATTGTGCTAATTTAGTGCCTAATTCTAATGCAGTCAGCTCCATTTGAGGCAAGGTTCTAGGCTTAATTGGGGCAGCCCGAGCCTTAGACATAATTAAATTACATTCCTCTCCTGCTTTAAGATAAGCTACTGCAGGGTATATACTTTTTGAAGCATCAAAAAAATGTGTAGTTGCTGGGGTTGTCGCCCATCAGTATTTATTGTCCTACTTATGTGAACTTCATTTATCTTATTGAACTCAGATCTTATAGTCTCCCATTCTGTTGTATATTTCCTGTCAAGGGGGGTATCCCAATCGAGGTGTTCTCCCCAGGCCTTTTGTATTAGACATTTACTCCTTATAGTTATTGGGCTCACTATGCCCAAGGGGTCAAATACTTGGCTGACTTGACTTAAGAGTGTTCTCTTTGTTAGGACTACATCAGAAAAATCTGGACACTTTAATCTTAGTTCATCAGTTGCTACATTCCACCATAATCCTAACACTGATTGGACCTCTGGTGGCGTATAATTAAGGAAATCTTTCCTGATTATCCCTTCTAGCCTTGGGTAATTAGTATTCCAACTCTGTAATGGGAGGCTGGCCTTCCTGCACTCTTTATTAGCCAGGTTATAAATGTGCATTAGTTCTTCCTCTGAATTTATCGTCCCCTGCAAATTATCCATATAGAAGTTCTTCCCTAATTCTGGGCTATCTGAACTCTTAAAATAGTACTGTAATGTTTTATTTATCAAAAAGGGGTTTGAGCAGGAACCAAATAGAACTGATTTAAACTAATACGTGGCTAAGGGGCTGTCTTCCTGATATATATTTTCAGGCCATAGGAATTTTGTGAAATTTCTGTCTTCTTCCCTTAGACCTAATCTTAGGAAAGCTTTAGAGATGTCAGCCACATAGGCGAATTTATCTGTTCTGAATTTTACTAGGACATCTCCTAGATTGGACAAGAGATTCGGTCCTGTCTGAAGGCAGTCATTAAAGCTAGATTTTTTTAGTTTTTGAAACTACAATTGAAAACTATTATAATGGGGGTGGTTGATGACTCTTTGGCCACTACATGGTGGGGTAAATAATGTCCTATATTATGATTTACTGCTCCGTCCAGTTTTTCGATAAAGTCATCCTTTAATTGATCTTGAATTATCTTATCATAGCACTCCAATTTAGACAGATTTTTCTGCAGTTTTCTCATTGAACTATTTAATTGTCTCTGAACTATGTGATAATTGGAAGGTAACACAGGGGCATATATTTGCCAAGGTAGTCCTACTTCATATTTACAATTTACATAATTGACAGTGTGATCATAGTGATCTAGAGTATTTTGATCCCCTTTAGGTAACTGTTCAGGTATGATACCGATAGTTTCTTGATCCCATAATTTATGCACGGGGATATCCCCTTCTACCAATAACTCGTTGATTTGAGTGGGTACTAATGAAGTTCCAATTCTAGCAACCAAGAGGGGTTGTGCATGACTAGGAATGCATTATTCTTGTTCAGGCTGGTGAGTGATTTGTGAGATAGGTCCCAGTATTACCTCACCACCAGCACTGGTGAACATAGAAATGTTATGTTTTTTGATGACCTTACTTAGGTATCGCCCAAAATAATCAGCGCCTAATATTAATTGGTTTGGGCCATCAACATCCTCAAAGGTATTTCTAACTAATCTAACACCTTTCTCTTTCAACATTTCAGCTGTAGATTTTAGTCCTTTTACAGTTAAATATATACCGATGTTATTAACTACAGCAGCTACCCTACATTTATAATTTCCTAATTGGACTAGTGGTCGAACAATGTGAAAACTTTGAGCTTCTTTGTTGGCCAGAAAGCCCGTATTGGCTAAGTTCACCTTGCTAATTATAGGTAGTTGTAATAGATCAACTATCTCTCTACTAATAAAATATCTATTTGCACCACTGTCAAACATTGTTTTCACAATGGCTGAATTACCATTGTGGCTCACCTTCAACTCTGCCGTATGGACAGCAGATGAACTACTCATACTAGTTACTGCCATTTTAACGACCGTAGGGTCTGTTCTCACATCACCATTAGGACATAAGGCTATGTGATGAATGGATTTTCTACACGTCTTACAAGTACCCTGACTAATAGGACAGGGTTGTATTGCATGTTTACCAGTAAGGCAGGTTAGGCAGTTTCCCAGATCCATTAACCTTTTGAGCCTAGTGGAACAATCTGGGTATATATTACAAGTGGAGGGTGGATGTTCTTCCTCGCAGAAAGCACATTTTTTTCTGACTTCACTGGTAATAACCCTATATTTACGAGTGGCACCTGTTCTTTGAGTAGGTCTTAGTGGTGGTTTACCGGCTGGTCTAGTTTGAAACTTATCTACCGGTTTTCTTCCCATCGTAACTTTAGTAGGAGCGGGATAACTACCCACCAATGAGGGCTCTTTAAACTCTAAATGTGGCTGATATCGCTGATTACCTTTAGATCTAGTTATCTCAATCTCCTTGTGGGGGTCACTTATCCTGCCACCCACACGTACACTGTTTTTTTAAATAGGTGAAAAATCCTGACCCCTGGGGGGTTCCTGCTCAATACCTTTCAAATGTTTGCACGTTTGTAATAATCCTTCCTCTATTTTCTTGAACGTGAAGTAATTACTATTGTACCTCTGATTTAAGCGGTCTCGCATCCAGGTTGGTAGTTTTTTCCATATCATGATACTGACCATCCAGTCTGACTCTGTCATGGGTTTATGAGTTTCAATGGCTCTTAGTGTGCAATATAATGTTATTCTGAACTCTTCCAACTGTCTGTTATTGTGAGAGGGCTCAGTAGATCCATGAACTTGCAGAAAAGATTCTTTATTATCTGATCTTTATCTTCATGATTACCTCTAAGAATCTTGAGTGCCACATTATAATTGGCATTTTTTACTGTTAATTAATTTACCAGCAGATATGCAGAACCTCTCAACTGACCTAACAATTAGGTTAATTTATGCACCTCTGTTAAATCAGTCCTATCATCAATCAATGTGAATTTATCCCAGAAAGAATACCAATTTCCCCTTCAAAATGGGGCAATGACAAATCTGGTCATTTAAGTTGGGGTAAAGAGGCTTTGGCTTTGGATTTCCGATCACGCACTAAGTTCTCATATTTGAATACCGTTTCCATGTATTTTGTACATTTTTGATCATACTTGGTCTCATAATTAATTAATTCTTTAGCCCAGCTTCTGATGATTGAAAGTAAGCCTCTTCATAATCATCCCATATAGTTCTTAGCATTAGAAACCTGTATTTAAATTATTATAGTCAATAGGGATAGTCTCAGCTGCTTCCTCACACTCTTTATATATATGCGTGTAAGCCATCGTAATTTAGACGCTAATGCTTTAGCCCCTTCCGCCATGATGTTAATTGATGATTAGATGAAATAAAAAAAAAAAAAAAAAAAAAAAAAGGTTGGATACAAGTTTACGAGTTCCCTAATTTAATAATTTTAATCTAAGGGTGGAAATGCTGTTGACTCGGCCTACCAAGGCGCGAAGCCATGCCTATAACCATCCACCACTTTATTTAATGCAACTAACCTCGAAAACATTGTTGTTGGCGGATGGTAGCTTACCAATGCGGCCTGTGTGCCGTGGCTGTCTGTGACACGGCACGGCGGGCGGCGGGCCACTGAAGTACTTCATTGAGACGTGCGTCTGTGTCAAATAAATCAGCATGACCGCCGGGTGCCCGAAAGAGCCTGAGTTCAACACCTTCCACCGCCAGTCGCCGAGGGCATAAACTGTGCCCCACAACGGCCACCTTGTACATTCCCAAGGATAATCCTCACTCGGGGCACCAAACTGTTGAAATTATAGTAATAATTAATATGAACTCACCTTGCTATTAACCCAAGAACTACCTAGACTGCAATAATACCCTATTTAGACGATAACTAAGGTATACTCAGCAGTGGTAGATGGGTTAATGATTTGAAGGCTTGATTACTATTTGAGGGAGTGGTGGTAGTCGCTGTAAGGCGCTGGTAATTGTGATAGGTGCACGTAGTGGCGGCGATGTTGGTAGGCCGAGGGTAACTTTCCACAGTTCCCGGCGCGGCTGGTGTTGTGGTGTTTTTACCACTTCGGCCTTGGTTTAACCGATTGATCGGTTATGCTGGCTCACTCATAGTAATATGATGAGCGTGACTACACCTTAAGTGTATAATGAAGAGCGTACTACACCTTAATCGTGTAGGATTTAATGCGTGAATGATCGCCTACACTGAAAATCTCTGATCAGCTGGGCTCGAGCCTCCTACGTGGCGATTCCTACGTGGATGTTCTAATATTGTATCTTCACAATTCTTATATTATGTTAACTCTTTGATTAATCATGGTACTAGTGAATACCACCAGAATTATATTACAAAATGTTATGCTTCTTAATTTTTACCCAATTCTATAATAATATATATATAGGTTGAATTTTTACTCGTCTCCCTTTCTGACAGGGGAGGCGTATCCCACCATACCATTCTTCCGATTAGAGAGCGGTTTTAGTGGATAATTTCCACAACGGTTATGCGTGGGAGGATATTTTATGTGGTGGGCGGTATTGCGGGCGGTGTTCTGGGAAGGAGGATGTAATTGGCAGCGTCTTGTATGTAGATGGGCGGTAATGGGCGCGAGGGTGAGTGGTGGTGTGGACAGAAGACGGTTCGGTGTTGCGGGCGGGATGGCCGGTGATGCCCTGGGCGGGAGGGTGTTCGATGTTGCGGGCGAGAAGGTGTCGTGGGCGGCGTGTTGCGTGTGCCTCGCTGAGGGAAGGAAAGTCCTCGGCGTTGAGGGCGGGAAGGAGGGCAACGTTTTGTGCGGGATTTTCAACAGCAATGCGGACGGGAGTTTTAGTGGTGGTGTGGGTGTTGGTTGGGGTAGTGGTGTGAGTGATTGGGTTGGTGGTTGTTGGGACGGTGATGGTGCGGGTGATGGTTGGGGTGGTAGTTGGGGCTGTGGTTGAGACAGTGGTTGGGACGGTGGTTGGGACGGTGGTGGTGCGGGTGATGGTTGGGGTGGTCCTCAACCTCTCGTGTCCTTCCATTCCTTCCCTCTTCCTCCTCCTCTACGCACCCTTCTCGACCCCTTTATACATCTCACTGGCACTCCCACCCTTGCCAAGGTCTCTCACTCCCTTGGTCCAGTCTTTCCCACGGCCTTACTACCTCCCCTAACGTGATATAAAACACCTGAGCTCACCTATGGATAATACCAACCTTGCCGCCGCTGATGTAACGGTGGCAGGTGTCGGCCCAATCGAGGTGCCCTAGAAAGAGAGAGAGCGAGTAATAATAATAATAAAAATATAATAGACATATTTTCCACTAACAGTGGTTATTCTTAATACATTGAGGAACACTTTTTCGAATATACGAGAAAAAAGTAATCATGAAAACCATTAAAGTATAGTAGTAAGGAAACACAAAAAGTACATAAAAAATAACAAGTCAGGTCGCTAAAATAAAAATAAAAATACGGTATATAAAACATCAATAAAATATTATGAAAATACAAAGATAAAAATATAGTAAAACTATGTGGGGGGGGGGGGACTCAGTAGAGCGCATACCTCCGTCCGAATATTTCATCAATTGGTTGCTATGGCAACAGCTGTGATTCGATTTCATCCAAAATTAAATCTGTTCTTCCTTATACCAAATAGACTTGTTCTATAAAGTTTAGTCCAAATCTATTCGTAACTTTTTGAGAAATCCTGTACACTAACAAACAAACAAACAGATCGGGGTGAAAACATAACCTCCCTCCAACTTCGTTGGCGGAGGTAAAGAGTCTCGGACCGCTAGTATTAAAAAATATTATGGAAGGCGAGTGTTACATGACATTATTGTCATGTCAGTCGGAACGTGATTCGATGCAGATAATAGTAGATACAGGAGTCATAGATACAGCCTATTATAATAGAGGGAAGTTTTTTTCTTTGTACTATAATCCAGATGTCCTCGACACCTACCTGCTGTGTTACATTTGTTTCAATAAGATGTACATCTAAAAATTCTTTTACATATATGCAGGTACCTGAACCACGGCCATTATCACACCTGTACATTACATAATCGGGTATATTCACATGAGCGTTATGAGTGTGGGGAGATAGCCAAGTTTCGCTAATACGGAGAACGTCAATATTTCTTTAATTTACTAAAAGTTTTATTTAATCAATATTTGCAAGTATTGATTAATATGCTCAATAGTGATCACATCCTTAATACATAAATTCTCATCTCATCTCATTTTCCTTTAGCTGAAATTTCCATTCTTGGGGACTTCAATGTTCACCACCAGCTTTGGCTATCATCATTTTCACTAACCAACCTGGTGAACAAGCCTACAACTTTTCTATCCTCCAATACCTAGAGCAGCTGGTGCAGCACCCTACCCGTATTCCTGACCGCCTTGGAGACACGCCCAACATTCTTGATCTTTTCCTAACTACTAACCCTTCTGCTTACTCTGTGAAACTATTTTCTCCGTTGGGTTCCTCCGATCACAATCTTATTTCTGGGAACCTGTCCTATCGCTCCGGTACCGTCTCGGGACCCAAACCCATGCGGAGGTGCTGCTGGCACGTCAACTCAGCTAAGTGGGAAAAACCTAAGGGAGTACTACTCTGATTTTCCATGGAATGATTACTGCTTCCATGCCAAAGACCCATCTCTTTGTGCAGAGCGCATAACTGAGGTCATAGTCTCTGGCATGGAGGCGTAAATTCCACATACTTTCTCTAATCCTAAAACCCGTCAACCTTGGTTTAACTCTGTTTGTTCTCATGCTGTCCGAGATAGAGAGGTGGCTCACAAACGGATACCGTAAGCATCCATCTCCTAAACTCATGCCCTTTATGTTTCTACCCGCAATCATGCCAAATCTTTACTTCAACTTACCAAAAACTCTTTCATTCATAGAAAATGTCAAAATCTTTCTGAATCAAATTCCTCTCGTGACTTCTGGCATCTAGCTAATAACATCTCTAACAATTTTTTTCTGCATCTTTCCCTCCCATGCTTCACCCAGATGGTTCCACAGCTGTCTCATCTACTTCTAAAGCTGAACTCTTCCCTCAAACATTTGCTAAATATCCACTCTGGCTGATGAAGGGCTTGTTCCTCCTTCTCCTCCACCCTCTGACTATATTATGCCCGTAATTAAGATCCTTCGGAATGATGTTTTCTTTGCCCTTTCTGGCCTAGATCCTCGGAAGGCTTACGGTCTGACGGAGTCCCTCCTTTGTTCTCAAAACTGTGCTTCTGTGCTTGCACCTTGCCTGGTCAAACTTTTCCGTCTTTGTCTATCAACTTCCACCTTTCCTTCTTGCTGGAAGTTTGCTCACTCCCACTTTCCCAGAAGGGACCGTTCTAGGTCAAGTGTCTTTA
>JACEEZ010004879.1:65000-72500 GCA_016584305.1 Chionoecetes opilio | reverse complement strand
AATGAGTAAGTACAGGCTTCTATCTCCTTTCTATTCTTTTCCTCCTCCTGCTTCCTCCTTCCTCCTCTGCTACCATAATTATATCCTTCCTTCCCTTCCCCTACCTAGCCTTCCATCCCATTATTTGCTGTTGCTTATCATCCTCCTTCTCTCCTTTCCTCTCTGTCCTTCCATCCTCCTTCCATCCTTCTCTCCTTCACTCTTCAGACCAAATTACAGAAATGAATAATATTAAAGAAAACGTTCGCTCAAATAACATAAAATTGGTACTTTTCAGATTATTTAAATCCCCAAGATTTATGTTGTACTTATATGATACCAACAAAGTTATAAAATGTAGAATGTATGTATATGTATGTATCAATGCATGTATATGTATACATTTTTTATAAAAATATTCTAACCCGAATCCCCAAGTATGTATGTATGGATTTCTAACCCGAATCCATAGAAGTATGTCATTGTGAATTGGTAGAAATAGGGACTTCTAATCATTGTAACTGAAAACTGACTCCAGATTCGTGTTCAGCATGCCCGAAAACTGCTAGGAACAAATGTTCAAGCAAATCTATTTTTCAAAATAATTTGCAAATTTTGCAATATTTTTTGAAAAATAGATTTGCTTGAAAAATAGTTCCTAGCAGTTTTCGGGCATGCTGAACACGAATCTGGAGTCAATTTTCAGTTACAATGATTAGAAGTCTCTATTTCAGCCAATTCACAATGGCATGATACTTCCAGATATTCCTTAAAAACCACAAATTAGATAAAACTTACTACAAGACATAAAAATATGCTAGGCATTGCTAGGTTAATCATTGCTTTAATACAACGATCAGTATTAGTATTTTCTTTATTAGTAATATTATTATTAATCCCTATTTGAGCCACCCATGCGATTGTCCAAGTACTTATAAAAACCTAGGAATACTATAGCAATCCTGTGGGACTTATAATGCCCTCCCATGACTCCTGTAGGATGCGTGAAGGAGCGAAGAGGCCCGTGAAGGACTCTGAAGGAGTTATAATCTTATACGGGTTCGATTTAGAGAGGGTTTACTGTGTCTCGGTTTATTTAGGGAGGGTTTACTGTGTCTCGGTTTATTTAGAGAGGGTTTACTGTGTCTCGGTTTATTTAGAGAGGGTTTACTGTGTCTCGGTTTATTTAGGGAGGGTTTACTGTGTCTCGGTTTATTTAGAGAGGGTTTACTGTGTCTCGGTTTATTTAGAGAGGGTTTACTGTGTCTCGGTTTATTTAGAGAGGGTTTACTGTGTCTCGGTTTATTTAGGGGCTGTAACGCACCGATAGTTAGTATGTAGTTCAGCAGATACCCTCGTTATAGACCAACAAGTCTCCTGGTATCTGTTATTCCTATTCCTTCCTTCCTTCCTTCCTTCCTTCCTTCCTTCCTTCCTTCCTTCCTTCCTTCCTTCCTTCCTTCCTTCCTTCCTTCCTTCCTTCCTTCCTTCCTTCCTTCCTTCCTTCCTTCCTTCCTTCCTTTCCTTCCTTTCCTCCTTCCCTCCTTTCCTTCCTTCCCTCCTTTCCTCCCTTCCCTCCTTTCCTCCCTCCCCTCTCTCCCTCCCTCTCTCCCTCCCCCTTCCCTTCCCCCCCCCCCAACACGCACTAAGCCGCCTCCCTCCACCCCCAGGCCCGCAGCAAGAGTGGCTCCGTAGACGCGGTACCCAAGGGCCAGGCGGGCAAGGGCGTCGCCGTGCAGAAGGGAGGCACCCCCTCCAAGAACAACAACAAGCAGGTGGCCAAGCCCTCGGCCCAGAAGACCCAGGTGAAGCAGGCGTCCTCCAAGGTACCAGTCAAGGGTGGCAAGAAGGGCAAGAAAGGTCACAAGCATCAGCAGTATGACCTCATTGTCACCATAGATCTGGTAAGTCTTGGAAGGAGGCTAGACAGGAGGAGGAGGAGGAGGAGGAGGAAGTGGTGGAGGATAGAAGGAGGAGGAGGATAGAAGGAGGAGGAAGATAGAAGGAGGAGGAAGATAGGAGGAGGAGGAGGAGGAGGAGGAGGATAGAAAGAGGAGGATAGAAGGAGGAGGATAGAAGGAGGAGGATAGAAGGAGGAGGAGGATAGAAGGTCAAACTAAATATATGTGCAAGACAGTTTGTTGCAAAGAGAGAGTACAGTAGTGTTTAACCCCTTGAGACCCATGGCAGAACGTAATTTACATTGTAATTTGGGTAACACTAACCAAATTTTAAGTGAATATAAGTAATATTTCATAGATATGACCTGCTTAGTATCCTTTCCAGTAACTAATTTGGTATAGTAAGTTACTTTTTCGTAGTTGTATGGCTAACAACAGACGATTTCATATAGCAAAGGAAAGATCTGGACGTTAAGGGGTTAAGGCCTCTTGTAGCTCCCTTATGTTCTTATGTTCCTATGTTCTTCTGTTCTTCTATTGTAGCTTCCTTCTGTTCTTATGTTCCTATGTTCTTCTGTTCTTCTATTGTAGCTTCCTTCTGTTCTTCTGTTCTTCTGTTCTTGTGTTCTGATGGTTGCCCTTCCCCAGGTGGAGTACGGTCTCACAGACGACCTGGTGGCGGAGTTCAAGGAGGCGTTCATGCTCTTCGACAAGGACGAGGACGGCATGATCACCACCGCAGAGCTCGGCGTGGTCATGCGCTCACTCGGCCAGCGACCCTCAGGTAGGCTCCTCCCTTTAAAAATCCAAAAAAAATCTAAAAATCCCCCAAAAATCCCCCCCCCCCCAAAAAAAAAAAAAAAAAAATCTCACTTTGCTCTCCTCCTCTTCTTCTTTTTCTTCCTGGTTCCCTTGGCCCTCCTCCTCCTCCTCCTCCTCCTCCTTCAAAATTCTCTCCTTTCTGGTAATGGTATTTCTTCCTCTTCTTTCTGTTTAACGTCAGTTTTTCCTATAATATTTTATGAGGTTAGACGGCCGATGATACGCTTCCAACTATCTCTATCCATTGCCTCTACTTCTTCAATGCCTCAAGGCCAAATTAATTGACTCACTCATTCATATTCATAACATCGTCTCTTGTATTTATTTCCCTGCCTTGCTTGATATTCACTCACTCACTCACTCACTCACTCACTCACTCACTCACTCACTCACTCACTCACTCACTCACTCACTCACTCTCCTTACGCAACCCCATCCCCATTCATACATTCACATCCCTCACTCATGCCTCGCACTCATTCTTCCATACATTCACATACCTCACTCATGCCTCACACTCATTCTTCTCTCACAGAGACGGAGTTGAGGAAGCTGATGGGTGAGGTGGAGACGTGTGGCGACGGCATCATCGAGTTTAATGAGTTTCTGCAAATGATGAGTAAGAAGATGAAGGATATTGGCAACGAGGACGAGCTGAAGGAAGCTTTCAAGTGAGTAGGAGGAGGAGTTACAAATAAAGGCGTATATACTTCAATTTAAAAGAAAAAAAAATACATTTCATAAGTAACGAGCTAAAATCCTTGAAAAAAACTGCTTCTTGTGGGTATATAGCATTAAAATGGGTATCTTTTAGTGTATATATAAAATATCAGTAAAGAAAACAAGAAACTTTGAAAAACGCTTTGCATATACTACAGCTATTATATAACGATAAATAACCTAAAATTTCCTGATTAGCTTATATGAATGCGAGTGTGTCAAAGCTAGTCTTGGATAGCACGAACACACTCTTTATCCCATTAACACCGGGCCATTAACCCCTTCACGCCCAGATCTTTCCTTTGCTATAAAAAATCGTCTGTTGTTAGTCATAGAATTACGAAAAGTAACTGTATATACCAAATTACTAGTTAGTCGACAAGGACATTAAACAGGTCATATGTATAAAATAATGCTTATAGTCACTTAAAAACGTCTAATAGTAGCCAAAATATAATGGAAATTAGGCTCTGGGTCTCAAGGCGTTAATATGTCATTCTTTGGTCAGGGTGTTTGACAAGAAGAACTCTGGCTTCCTGTCGTCGACGGAGCTGCGCCACGTGATGACCAGCATGGGGGAGCGCATGTCCGAGCAGGAGGTGGAGGACATGATCAAGGAGGCGGCACCCAACGGCGACGGCAGGGTCAACTATGAAGGTAAGCCTGACCTGACCTGACCTAGCCTTCCATCCAGCCTCTCATACCTCCCATGGCCCTATGTCAGATGATGGCTTATGTACTACTGGCCTTGAAACTGTTGCCTCTCACCAGTGGTGCACCCAGGGGGGGGGGGGGGGGGAAGGGGGCAATGGCACCCCCCAAAATTTCCTCCCGTGTAAGAAATCAGGATACACTAACAGTCAGTTAAAAAGTCATTATTACAGATTCTGGCGACGTCACCTGCCCGTGTACACCTACAGTACCTTGATTTGGTGGCACTTATGCTTCACGTAATGCCTTGGACAAGCATCTAACACTGCCAAAACTATTGTTTCAGTAGCAGAAATAAGAAATAAGGCCTGAAAAGGGAATCAGCTGATGGCGGAAAAGTTTAACATCCAGCGGCTAGTGAGAAATCTTGCGGGTTTACTAGACTGGGTGACGAATAAACATTTCTGGCCCCACTAAAAAGAAATCCTGGGTGCGCCCCTGCAGGCTCTCACTCTGTATTTCTGCACTAGCCATTATATCTCACCACACCCCTCCACACCCCTGCCTCACCCCTGCCTCACCCCTTCTTGCCCCTGCCTCACCCCTCCTCGCCCCTTCCTCCCTGTAGAAGTAAGTGTAGTTTGCCTGTAGTGGATAGCATGGTACATTAACGGGGTCTTAGAGTTGTATCATTCCTCTTGTAGAACATGGCTCGGGAATCTTTGTATTAAGTATTTGACATCCTGAGTATCATTTGTAGAGTCAGAGGTACAGTACTCTTTGCTGTTCTAATAACATATATAACATCTAACTCTAATAATAACTCTTAACCTCTAATAACATCTCCTCTTATTCATCTCTACAATAACAAAGGTTTATTCATAATATATCCTCTTGAATTGCTCTTAGTTTGGGAGTTTAGCATAAGGGTTTAACTCTCCTGTCATTTCCCACTTCTCACTGGTGTTGTTTTTCCCTCCACAGAGTTCGTGAATATCATAGCAAGGAAACACTAAGGTGACACCACCGCCACAACCTTGCAGACATGTCGTGTACATAGATTTTTGTACTTTTGTAGAATTATTTTACCTAATCTATTTTGTTAGAACATCAAAGCCCCTTACTAGGCACGGCAGGCTGACAGTGGCGTCTGGCGGGTGGCACAGCGCGTCACGGGTCTCTGTGCCCCGCGGTGAGGCCACTACAGGCATCCACGGCTCACAGGCCTAGTGCTGCAACGCTCGCAGCCAACAGTGAAAGTTCCCGATGGTGGAAAATATCTTGCTATAAAGATGGAAAGCGTCCAGCCACCCGTGGCGTCCATTGTCAGTCTTCTGTGCTACTGAAAAATCAAAATAACCTGTTTCATTATGAGGTGAAAGAAGCGAAGGTTTTGCTTGTTTGTGGTATGGTGAGGCAAGGAGGAGGCGGCCCGCAGAGGCACTCCGCAGCTCAAGTCGTCCTTGGTTTGCCTGTTTTTACGGTTTATTTCAGTGAAAGACGAGCAAGGAGGAAGACGTGTGTCGCTGTGGTTTTCGAGACCCGATGGAAAATAAGATACAATTGAAGTGCATTACACAAATCACACAATAATATATAATGTACATAATATAAATATATCAGTCCGTACGTATATACTATTTATTGCAAAAACATATTTTAGCGTGATAGAATGTCCCACTGTTTAATTGTTAGTACATATATATCAACATATATATGGGTATTGAAATAACAGTAGCTTTCATGAAAGCAATTGATAAATTTAAAAAATTTTGTTTAGGTGAAGTTCGCTCCCCGGAATGTTAACACTGTGTTGCTCAGCAATGCTAAATTGCCGTGATGAAAATGTTACTATTCCAAGGCTTCCAAAGGGCGGCGGCGGCGGCCCGCCCCCGCGCCACGCACAAACCTACGCGGTGTTCTTCACGCCCTGCCCGGGGGGGAACGCGGCGAGCCTTGAGGGCCTGCAGCAGCCTGCCGAGGGCATCTTGGGAAGGGTCCCAAGGAGACTGTCGGTGGAGCAAGGCAGCGGCTCCCGGGCTGTCCGTCACCCTCAAGACACGTGGTCGTGTTCCCCGCCCGGCAGAGCAGATCTTGTCCTTGTCAATACTATGATAAAATTTTCCTTCTCCATATGAAGGCATCAGCCAATGCCCTTCAAATTACTCGCCATAAATGGTAAAATTTGAACCTGCCGTGTGAATGAGCCTGTTTGCTGCGTTCCCGAGCTGAGCCTGTATCGGCGCTCTGCCCGAGCTGAGGCTGTATCGGCGCTCTGCCCGAGCTGAGGCTGTATCGGCGCTCTGCCCGAGCTGAGGCTGTATCGGCGCTCTGCCCGAGCTGAGGCTGTATCGGCGCTCCCGTCTCGTTCACTCCCGCTCTCAGGGCCGCTAAGCCTCTTGCGTCTTAACATTCACTCCCTGGCATGTGAAATTTCCTTGAATAAAAATGAATAACTATATTTTGAAAGATACGAGTGTAAATACTGCTGGTGCAGATGTTAGACCTGTTACTTGTTAGGAGGGTTTGAGTGGCAGCGTGGCGTGATAGACAGACGGTCCACAAGGCTTCCTTCTTCCCTGGTTATGTTCTCGCTACGCACTCCTTCAACCCCTATGACCCTCGGTGCCGCGTCTGGCACACTCCCAGCGGCCGTCTTGTATTAATCTTAAATATAATCCAATGCCTGGAGAAAGAATCCATCCCAATCGATGTTCGGTGTGTTGAGTCCAGCCTCGCCTCGCCCCGTGCCGTGCTGTGCGTGTAAGCTTCCTCTCCGTCCGCGTCTCTCCGGCGCGGTCATCTGTTAGACCAAGATGCTTGAGTTGGTATTAAGGTAGATCGTAAGTGTTCTTGTTGAGAGTCACAATGTCTGCTTCTGTGTCACTGTTCCCAGAGGGTCATGAGCTTCACTAGCGTGTGGGAAGAGGCTTGAGGTGCAGGTATGCTTGGAGGTCAGGTTGTCTGTCTGTCCCTCAGACCCAGACGAGTGTCCACCAAGCAGGGCACGTTGTGTGAGGAATGTAGTGTGAGGAATGCTCAGGTGTGAGGTGGACTGTTTGAAGTGTTGCAGGAGAAGCTGTAGGCAAAACACCTGGCTGGTGCAGGAGAGAGCCAAGACCTGGCTGGGTGGAGGGACTGACAGAGTGGAGTAGGAGGAGCTGGGTGGAGGAGGAGGAGCTGGGTGTGTGGGCGTCCTGCCGCCCGTCGCCTGGCTGGCCTGGTGTCCAGCGTGTACTGAACATGGAAGTGTCAGATGGTAACTTATTTTTTTATAGTTAGCGTTCCGGTCCTATAAGTACTTTGTGCCGGAACAGATTTGTTGTACTGCTAACGTAAGCTTCGTTGTTACTGTTGGGAGAGGATCAAAAGAGTAATTATTGAGTTACATTATAGTGTAATATTTTCCCTGCCTGGAGCAGGTAGA
>JACEEZ010004879.1:20000-60000 GCA_016584305.1 Chionoecetes opilio | reverse complement strand
GTAGTGGTGGAAGTAGTAGTAGTAGTGGAAGTAGTAGTGGTGGTGGAAGTAGTAGTAGTAGTGGAAGTAGTAGTAGTGATGGTGGTGGTAGTCATGGAAGTAGTAGTAGTGGAAGTAGTGGATGGTTTCCTTAAAGGTATATAAGGTAAAGTATACATTTCTTAATTTGGGTACGAGTAATGGATTTAATCTTTGGATCCTTCGGTGTTGAGTAGTAGAGTAGTAGTAAGTAACAGTAGTAGTAACAGTAGTAGTAGTAGTAGTAGTAGTAGTGGGTGGTTTAATATTTTCGGCTCCAATCAAGTCCTTTAACAACCCACTAACTACGTAGCAAAAAAAAAAAATTATATCCTACCCACAATCCTCTGCGACGTTGTTAATGAGTTCGAAGCACTAACAAACCCTATCAATATAAGCTTTGAAAAAATAACTACAAAACTATACCAACACTTAACTAACTTCGTGATATCAGCAAGTTTGTGGATGATTGGACCACAGTCTGATGTAAATATTTTGCAAGGAGACTTAGATAAATTAAATGAGTGGGCAGATAGATGGCAGATGGAATTTAATATTGATAAGTGTAGCGTAATGAATGTTGGTAGGAAAAATCCTGGTAATAGGTACACTATACGCAATGTATCGCTGAAAAGATCAGAGGGTGAGAAAGATCTGGGAGTGCGGGTGAGCTCAAACCTCCGTCCTAGGAATCAATGTATTGAGGCTAGAAATCGAGCCAACAGGGTGTTAGGATTTATTACCAAGGGTGTTAAAAGTAGAAGTGCTGAGGTTATTCTAAAGCTTTATTTGTCTCTAGTCAGACTTCACCTAGACTATGCAGTTCAGTTTTGGTCTCCGTATTACAGGATGGATATTGCCTTGTTAGAATCAGTGCGGAGGAGGAGGACCAAAATGATTCAAGAGATGCGTAACTTTAGTTATGAGAGGAGATTGAAACTATTAAATTATGTTTAGTAATGTTTACGCTCACTCGAGAGGCGTAGAGTAAGGGGCGATCTGATAGAAGTTTTTAAGTGGATAAAGGGATACAATATAGGCGATGTAGGAAAAGTTCTTAAGGTTAGTAAGCAGGGTAGAACGAGAAGTAACAGATTCAAGCTGGAAAAGCGTAGATTTAAAAAGGAAATTGGGAGAAACTGGTTCACAAATAGGGTGGTAAATGATTGGAATGGACTAAGTCGTCAGGTGGTCAATGCGGAGTCTATTGGGGTCTTTAAAAGGAGTCTGGATAAATTCATGGATGGGGAAGAAAGGTGGATATAGGTAGTGTTAAGTAACAGGAACTACCACGTGTAGGTCTCACGGCCTCTTGTAGCTTCCTTACTTTCATATGTTCTTAACTCACATTTGCTAACATTTAAGATTTAGAGAACGTTACAGGTCAAGAACTATTGGTCAAAGGTCAACAGGTAAGGGCGTGGAACGGAAATAAGGGAAAGGTTTAGTGTTTCGAAGCAGTGTTGACCTCTGTGAGAAAAACGATAAGAGCGATAGACACGGGCGCGCCAGCGAGAGAGCAGGACGTGTGTGCAGGCAGCTGGCTGGGAGGAGGAAGAGGATAGCGCGTGTGCAGGCAGCTGGGAGAAGACAGGAATTTTGTTGCTTTTCTTCACATTTCTGCTGCGTAAGGTAAGCAGAGAGCGAAAGGAAGGGAGTGGAAGAGAGAGTGGGCAGTGGCGGATCTAGGGGCCCTGAAATAATTAATTTTGGCCACCCGAGTCATCTGAGTCAGAGGTGTACTGATTATTCAACCATTTTTTTACGTTTATACCCTGGCCACCCCACAGTAGATCCGTGTCCACCCTTGGCCACGTCACCATGTCCTGGCTATGCTACTGGGAGGGAGGGAGGGAGGGAGAGCTTACGTGTGATTTGAGTTTGTTTAGTCCTCCCAGCAAAGTAATGACTGTTGCCTCGTCGTCTTTAGATAGTGATAGTGATTTGGTCTGGTTCAACAAGAGCAAGAGCAGAGACGTCAGGTAGTTAGTGCGAAGTCAATAGGGAGCTTTAAAAGGAGGCTGAACAATTTCATGGATGGGGATGAAAGGTGAATGTAGGTAATGTTAAGAAACAGGAACTACCACGTGTAGGTCTCGCGGCATCTTGTAGCTTCCTTATTTTCTTATGTTCTATGAGTCGTCTAAGGCAGGGTTCTTCAAAGTACGGGTCGCGACCCAATACTGGGTCGCAAGCTTTTGCTCAGTGGGTCGCCAAGTCGTAAACAGATTATTATATAAATATGTGAAATGCATGAGTGAGTGAGTGAGTGAGTGAGTGAGTGAGTGAGTGAGTGAGTGAGTGAGTGAGTGAGTGAGTGAGTGAGTGAGTGAGTGAGTGAGTGAGTGAGTGAGTGAGTGAGTGAGTGAGTGAGTGAGTGAGTGAGTGAGTGAGTTGAGTGAGTGAGTGAGTGAGTGAGTGAGTGAGTGAGTGAGGTGAGTGAGTGATGTGAGTGAGTGAGTGAGTGAGTGAGTGAGTGAGTGAGTGAGTGAGTGAGTGAGTGAGTGAGTGAGTGAGGAGTGAGTGAGTGAGTGAGTGAGTGAGTGAGTGAGTGAGTGAGTGAGTGAGTGAGTGAGTGAGTGAGTGAGTGAGTGAGTGAGTGAGTGAGTGAGTGAGTGAGTGAGTGAGTGAGTGAGTGAGTGAGTGAGTGAGTGAGTGAGTGAGTGAGTGGTGAGTGAGGAGTGATGTGAGTGAGTGAGTGAGTGAGTGAGTGAGTGAGTGAGTGAGTGAGTGAGTGAGTGAGTGAGTGAGTGAGTGAGTGAGTGAGTGAGTGAGTGAGTGAGTGAGTGAGTGAGTGAGTGAGTAGTGATGAGTGAGTGAGTGAGTGAGTGAGTGAGTGTGAGTGAGTGAGTGAGTGAGTGAGTGAGTGAGTGAGTGAGTGAGTGAGTGAGTGAGTGAGTGAGTGAGTGAGTGAGTGAGTGAGTGAGTGAGTGAGTGAGTGAGTGAGTGAGTGAGTGAGTGAGTGAGTGAACGCATAATCTTCACTTGCCAATTAAGCAATGCTATTTTTTTTCAACTTACGTAGTTACAATTGACACAGTACTAATACATTTTTTCCCAACTACTATTAAATGAATAGATAAAATTTACATTGGCACACAAACGTATGCAATTATTTTATATCCATAGATGTTTGTATGTATACCGTATATATGCACATTTATATGCATATGTATGTATGTATGTAATTGTAATAAAAATCACAACGAAGAGAGAAAGCAGCAACAGTTGTAACTATAGACTGGTTGTAACACAGGGTCGTGAATGTAATGCATAAAATCAAACAGGGTCGCGATGAAAAAAGTTTGAAGAACAGTGGTCTGAGGGCAGAGGAAGGGCAGAGGCAACTCAAGTCCGCTAACCCAAAAATTTCATAAAAACCGGTAAACGTTTAAAAGTTTCTATCTTCAGATTTTCAATACAGATTTAGAGTCTTAGCATATTTAATATTGTACGAGTCATTCTTTCAACCCCGATATAACGCCACTTATTATTATAAATAACTTTTCAATTAAACTTCGAATTGTGATGTGAGTTCAAAATGATATTTTATGTATTCGATATTTAAGCAATTATTTTCTATTAATAGATCCTATAAAGTTTCTTTAATAAACAAATAAGATATTGCACCCTAGCACGCAACGCAGGGCTATATATAAAAGGAAGTGCCAGTAGAAAGAGGAATATATATATACTATATATATTATATATATATATATATATATATATATATATATATATATTATATATATATATATATATGCAAAGCAACATGCATCTCATGAACAAAATGGAGAACGAGAAGAAGAGGAAAAATTAAATTATGTCTATATCGTGTTTTTCAATATTTTTTTTTTTTCTTTCTTTCGGCCACTTTATCAATATTTTTTTTTAGTTTAATACTAATATTGCGTTTCATTTTTTGTTCAGCCTTTTCTGGCTCTAAAAGCCTTTAAAAACCTAAAACAGAGCCAAAACTATGAAATCTGCCTTTTTTTAGGTTTTTTAAGTTAAAACTATAACCTAACCTATCTGCCTTTTTTAACTCTAAAGCAAAAAAAAACTAGTTTTTGGGTTCTAAAGCCCTTAAAAAACCCCATAAAGGCAGATTTTATAGTTTTGGCACTTTTCAAAGGTGTTTTTAGGTGGTTTTAGAGCAAACACTGATTTTATTTTCTTCTAGAATAAAAATTAACGTTAATGGTTTATCGATAACTTCCATTACATTTTTAAAGAATTAACTGATTAACGGTTATCGAAGTATATTTTGTGGATAACGGATTAACGGTTAACGAAGTTAACTTTTTGATTAACGGCGCCCACCACTGTGTATATATATATATATATATATATATATATATATATATATATATATATATATATATATTATATATATATATATATATATATAATATATATGTATATGTATATGTATATGTATGTGTATGTGTATGTATATGTATATGTATATATGTATATATAATATATATTTTTAATTATTTATTCCTTGCAAAAGGGGGGGGGGGCATGGCCGCATGCCCCCCCCCCCCCCCCCTCGGTACGCCACTGGATGTAGGTAGTGTTAAGTAATAGGAACCACCACGTGTAGGTCTCCCGGCATCTTGTAGCTCACTTATGTTCTTATGTTCTTATGATACAGTGAGTAATTAACTTATTTTCCTGATATTCTTTTTTTCCTTCATAATTTTATCTTTTGTTTTTATATGCCAGCTTCTGATGGTATATGACTTTTTTTCAAGAATTTTACTCTTTCTATTTTCGGTTCCAATTTTGATACAGCGAGTAATTGACTTTTTTTTTCCAGCTATCAAGTCTCTGAGCCACCCATCCCGCCGGGGAAGTGGCGTCGCCGGGACTAAGCTATCGTGAGTGGCCTTGTCAAAATTAATCCCTTGAGACCCAGAACGTAATTTCCATTGTAATTTGGTTACCCTAAGATGATTTTTAGTGAATATAAGCAATGTTTTATAAGATACTAGCAGGATACCCGGCATTGCCCGTGTTTATTTTTTTTTGCATAATAATATCCCGTCCCATCCCTCCCTAACCAATAATATCCGAAAAATGAAGTCTCCTAAAGTCTCCGAATTGAAAAAATAAAAGTGTAAAAACCTAAGTTAGAGCCTTCTGGTTCTAATGAGACCACTTACAGCCTTCTCCGACGAGTACTGTGGGAGTAGTACGCTAACAAACATATGGACATTGCCCTTTATATATTAGATGACCTGTTTAGGATCCTTATCGACTAACTAATTTGGTACTATATTTAGCTGTGTCGTTATTTTATGGCTGACAACACACAATTTTATATAGCAAAGGGAAGATCTGGGCGTGAAGGGGTTAAAAGATTAGTATAGTGTAGCTGCTCCACAGGTACTTGCAAAGGTGCAGCTATGAGTACTGTTATAAAGTCCTCAAGATCTCATGACAGCATCCTATAGTCAGACAAACTTAGCTTACTGTCTCATATATATTAGTGAATATTTACCCCTTCACACCCAGATCTTTCCTTTGCTAAATAAAATTGTCTTGTCGAGCTATGAAATTATGAAAAGTAAATTAATATACCAAATAAGTTAGTCGACAAGGATACTAAACAGGCCATATCTATAAAATATTGCTTAGTCACTAAAAATAGTCTCATGGTACACAAATTACAATGGAACAGAGCTGGGATTCGGTAGATTTTTTCTACCGGCGGTATCGGTATTCGGTAGATGAAAACGGGCCATTCGGTTCGGTATTGCGGTAGATTTCCAAAAAATATACCGACTGCTTCGGTATTTCGGTTCGGTAGATTTAAAAAAACCCGTTATATATATAAAAAACCACCTTTAAAAGCCTTTTAATACATTCTAGAGCCCATAAAACACCTATTTTAAGCCAATATTTAACAAAATATTCTAAGAATATATGTCTGCAGTGTAGACGGAACAGATGAGAAACGAAGGCAGTAACTATTGCAGTTTATATGTAACTTATCACAATATCTATGACTATTAGTATAAAATTTGCTAACAAGAGTAGCAAAAGCATATCAGTTAGGTAACTAGATTCACTACAATACATCTACATTGATTCCGAAAAAACTCATTTATAATTAACTATAACATTGGTACATTCATTTGAAAGTATTTGCTATTTGCCTTGGTTACTGTTCCATATATCATCGATATATCATTATATGGCACACATTTTCAACGTAATTTTTTTTAGCCACACTCCAGTGACACTCGTGTTGTGCCATATATTGCACAGGCAAACTATATCTATTATTTTCTTACAAAACTGCCATAGACATTCAAAGAAGTTATATAACAATAGACTAATGTTAGTTGTACGCTGTATAATTTTTACTCACCTCAAAGTATGATAGTAATTCGGTAGTAGCGTTCTAAATGTGGAGCTCCGCAACAGAACCAACCGGTCCCGAATCCATCAGCTGACTGACTAAGTAAACAAATTGTGGTGCCATCTATTGGCGTATTTTTCCAACTTCAATTCAATTCTACCGAAGAAATTCGTTCGGTAGATCCATTCGGTATCGGTATCGGTAGAGGTTTGGTACCGAAGATTCGGTAGCGGTAGATAAATCTACCGCCGGTAGTACCGAAATACCGAAATACCGAATTTAATTCGGTAGTCCCAGCTCTGCAATGGAAATTACATTGTGGGCCTCAAGGGGTTAACATGGTTTTCTTGGTCATTCTTGCGTGAGTATATACATGACAAGATATACATTGATCAAGGGAATGCAATAAAACAGTCTGGTTCAGTGTATGTACTTTATTTTCAAAAATCTCAGAGGGCGTCCTGAGGGGCAAGTAAATGCTAGATAGTCATAGCAAGACAGAGCCTAGAATGTGCTTAGGAGGCTGGGAATTATTGTACTCTACTCACGGCAACAAGACGACAGTTATATCCTCCATGACTAAACACTGTTCACTCTTGCTCCATGACTTATAAGTTGTTAAGTCACAGCCCCTAAACACACATTGCACAAACACAGTAAGAATTCTAGTAGATCAATCAGTAAACGACTCTTGTGATATTGCTTCAGAAAGGTGCTATGCTTTACATGTAAATTATATACAAGATTAATTTTGTATTTAAATTTGACCAGTGAATCTTTGACAAGATGTAACAATGACTAAGGTACACATATTGAATTCATATAAAAAATAATTACTACGACGTTTCCCCTACCTCACTGTGCAACTAGCATAGAAAATACAACCACACCTATACAAGTACAAGTTACAGCTACAGTCTGTTCATTTTAAGGAGGCAAAAAATCCTGACCCCTTGCTGCTTACTGACTGATATTTGATGCCAGAAGGGAATACTACGCTTCTTCTTAATTTCAGTTATTCTATCATTGTTAACCATATTATCAGGTAAATAAGAGGCATAACTTTAAGCACGAGACCTTAAGATAGAATGGAATTTTTGCCTCGTTAAAAAAAATAGACTGTAGAGTTATTCCTACATTTATCACAGGGAGGAGCGACTCAATGAGAGGCTGTTACCACATTGTATTCACAGGTGCAGTAATACTGGCTGGCCCTCACGCTGCCTGGTGACGCACCAAGACAGCGCCACCACCGAGGGCAACACTCCTCGGCATTCCTAGTGACAAACGGCACACAAGTATGTACAGTCAGTGTTAGTACCCACGTACCCCCAGGCTGATGATTTCAAGTGTAGTGCACTCGTGAGCTGGTGGTGTTGACAGCGCATGCATCTTTATCAGATCAAATTGCCTTACAACAACACTGCTGCAGAGGTGTCTTGCCCTGCCCTGCCCTGCCCTCTGAGCCACACAACACAACCAGCTCAAGAGTGCAGTCTTTTATTCCCTGTACACTTTCAAAAAATATGTATTTACCCTTTGCTCTAAAAGATTCAACACAAGTGTGAAGTGTTGGCCAAGGGTCCCAAAGTTTTTGACTATTTCTTATTTGGCAAAATTCCCTCGTAGCTGAACCTCTAATATAATGGCACATAATATTACATTTAATGACGTCTTCAGCATCCGTAGCGACGAGCATCACCGCCACTTGTCTATAAGGTTATCCTTGCATAGTGGACAGCATACGCAAGCCAGGAATCCTTGCCCCTCCAACGTCTTGCAATATTTTCATGATTTTTTGTGGCAGCTGGCGTCCTGTCCCTTAATTGTAGTCAAATCACAACACAATAGTATTTGTTTTAACAATAGACGTTAGAAATTTCCAAAAGTAGTGTTTTAAAAATTTGACAAAGGGTAAAGTTAATTTGATCAAGTGTACATACAATATATTTTGCTTAACATTTCTCATACTAAAAATTTAATCACCAAATAAAGGTTTATATAATTAGAATTTCTTAAATTTTGTTGATGATTGTGTCCCTGACGTGGCAACCCTAGCCAAGGTATTCATGTAAGGAGAGGCTCCAGGATTTCCTTCTGCATTCATGCCCCAAAGAAAAGAATGACTCTATTCAAACCAAGACTCATTACTCAGCATAATTTTATGTTTCTTCAAGATAAATTCTCTCTGATGACTAAATTTATGATTTTAAATGATCAAAAAATAATACAGCAATGGAAAACAAAGAGGAGGAAGGAAGGAAGGCTACTGAAGTAAACTCAAATAAATTCCACAAAATAACAAATACGACCTCAAATCTGGATTGCTATATAACGGCGCTACTCTAGGACCAAACGGAGACAAACACACCGTAAGGGTGACTCTGAAACGAGTGCCTTCACGTCGCCACACTGCCACTGCCAGCACTGTCCTATGAGGTCTGAAAGAAAAAAACTAAATTATACACCAGTGCCTTGTACGAATTAGTGAAAAGAAAAGAATAACATACTAAAAGGATAATTAATATCTTTGCGTAAATAACTGTTGAAAATTAAATTTAATTCAATACAACGCAAGGCTGCATGAAGATAATCTTAAATGTGTAACTAGACAAGACGTTGGTGCCTGGGAAGGCCACCCAGGAACAAAGGCAAGAGATAAGTCAGGTATCTTTAACCCCTTGAGACCCAGAACGTAATTTCCATTGTACAGGGAGGTCCCGAAGATACGAGCAGTTAGGTTCCACCTGACATACTCTTAAAGCGAAATCTGGTATAACGAAACACATAACTAATGGTAAAATATAGGTTTGGTTCCAGGACCATCAATTTACATGTTTTTGAAGCTAAAATAAACTCTAGCAAACACAACAAACCCACAGCGTCTATATTGCCCACACTGTACAACCTATTCTGTAGAAAAAGCATTCTGAAAGAGAAAATAACACACAAAATAACATAACTGCACATTAATTAAACATAAAACATGCATAACAAGCTAAAAAGACGTTGTAATGTAGGGGACGCTGCGTGATACAAGAGAAGGTAGTGTAGTGGTCCCAAGGTTGGGGCTGCACACCTGCTAATTACCCCTAAAGGTCAGGCCGCGCCATATGCTTGATTACCCTTCAGGTCACGCCTGGCTAGGGGTGACCTGACTGCGGTCCTCATTTGGAGCCGCACATCTGGCTAACTTGCCCCAAAGTGTCAGGCCTCGCCGATTGCTTACAATACCCTTCAAGGTCACGGCTTGCTAGGGTGACCTCACTGGTCAACCAAAATCGCCTTTGTCACAGCGGGGATGGCTAGGGTTGCATTTGAACTGATAACTTATCACCCAGTTTTTGAATGTCGTATCATTGGATTTTCGATCTCGTATATTGAAAATAGACCCTAATTTACACATCTCTTATCGGATTCTCGTATACCGAATGCTCGTATAACGGGACCTCCCTGTAATTTGGGTACCATTAGACGCTTGTTAGTGAATATAAGCAATGTTTTATGGATATGACAAATTTAGTATCCTTGTCGACTAACAAATGTGGCATAGTAAGTCGCTTTTCGTAATATTATGGCTAACAACAGATAATTTTATATAGCAAAGGAAAGATCTGGGCGTTAAGGGAACTGAGACGAGATGGACAGTTGGCCTCCACAGTATTCGTCATGATCATGCAGACTCTCAAAGAAGACTGTGCACTACTATGGCCAAAAAGGACATGGAGTTCTTGGGGATGAAATATTATAATCGAATAATATGAATCCTAAATAACGTCCCAACATCTGAGAGGACGGCAGCAGCTTTGCATTAGAATTTGAAGCAGCGTCTTGTGAGTGTTAGAAATAGAACCCGTGTCTTGTGAGCTTCCTTATTGGGGTGTTGTGTGTTGGCTGTCTCTCTGACCTCCAGTGTTTTATAAGAAGCATTACTAAGAGATGGTTATTCCTCCATATTTCAGGCGGCACATGGACTTCAGCACAGCAGGGAGTCTCCTAAGGCAACACACACAGCAGAGGGAAGTAGCAACAAGAGCAGCCAAGACGGGAAGCAACAAAGGAGGCAAGCAGGAGAGGGAAGCAACAAAGGAGGCAAGCAGGAGAGGGAAGCAACAAAGGAGGCAAGCAGGAGAGGGAAGCAACAAAGGAGGCAAGCAGGAGAGGGAATAAACTCAACTCAACCAATGACTCTACGACAAATGAATAGACGACAAATTACTCTACGACAAATTACTCTACGACAAATTACTCTACGACAAATGACTCGACAAATTAGACAACAATTGACTCAACAAATTACTCAACAAATGAGACTACAATTGACTCAACAATTGACTCAACAATTGACTCAACAATTGAAGGAAACAGAAGAGTTAATACTACAAATGACTCAACAAAGGAAGGAAACAGAAGAGGGAATACTAGAAATGACTCAACAAAGGAAGAGAGATAGAGAGGGAATACTAGAAATGACTCAACAAAGGAAGAGAGATAGCGAGGGAATACTAGAAATGACTCAACAAAGGAAGAGAGATAGAGGGAATACTAGAAATGACTCAACAAAGGAAGGAATACTACAAATGACTCGACAAAGGAAGCAAGTAGGAGACTGAATTAAACTCGACTCAACAAATGACTCGCTCAACAAAGGAAGCAAGCAGGAGAGGGAATACTACAAATGACTCAATGACTCGACAAATGAAGCAAGAAGTAAACTGAAGTCAACAAATGAAGCAGTCAGGAGAGGCAATACTGTTCCTTCCTGCTTCCCGTCAACCATCGCCCACCTTGAGTTGCTTCATCTTGGGGGCGCGTCGCTTCAGCTGCCGCCGCTGCTCTCGCTCCTCCCACTTCCGCTGCTTGTCGGGGTCATCAATCTGCAAGGGAGACACATCAAACACTCATTGAACGCAGCACTTACGTTCATGGGAAATTCTCTGTTTACAAACCACAGGCGACCACCACAGCCTCCCAGACCTTTCTTTGGCTACACCCATTCCTCCCCTCCAATTAAGGAACCTTATTTTCCCATTAATTGGTAGTGGGAAAAGTGAAGTGGCCAATACTAACTACTCTTTGCTGTGCCGGGGAGAGAAGGGCTGGTGGAGTGGGATTTCTGGAGATTTTTTGGGGATTGAGTGATGAGAGATGTGGCCTGAGAGTGTGTGCTGATGTATTGGGTAGTGAAATGGGTGAAAATAATATGTTTTCACCCATTTCACTATACAACACCTCCCTTCATCTGCACACATCTTCCATACACACTTTCATTGCTCACAGCGTCCCATCTCATCCCACGAGCCTTTCTCTCCCTGGCCCACCACCCACACAGTAGTATTGCCCACCAGGTATTACCCGTCACTAACACTATAGTCGCCACTGCACTGTTGTCGCCAGGTGCCATATATTACGAATTTCAGCATCACTATAGACTTATATGTGCTGCTGAAGAGACATGCACAGTTGTACATGTCTTCAGTGGCACATATCAGTCTGTAGTGATGCTAAAATTTGTAATATATGGCGCATGGCGACAATAGTGCAGTGGCGACTATTGTGTTATTGACGGTACGCAGTAATCTCTAACTCTCTCTCTCTCCACAGGACCCACAGGATGTCCCCCCACAGAATGCTTACATACTACTACACTCCCTCACACAGTTATTATTACTTTACTCCCCGTTTATATATCTTTGAAGTTACCCTGACTAAGCATTTACTGTCCTGCGTGTCAGTAATCAATAAACTTTCCTGTCATAATAAAAGTTTTAATCGATCCTTTAGGCAGGTGAAGCATGAGTGGTCTATTCTGCCTGACAACTCAGCACACGAGGGAAAGCAAAGCATAGTCTCACACCCTTGCTAGTACCACAGGAGGAGGATTTCCCCTGTCAAATGGTGGTGCCTTGATGTGGGCCCCAAATAGCTTATTGATAATGTTGTCAACTCACTGTTGGGGGAAGGGAAAGGCATTCAAGGCTGCAACACTTCTTGGGGGAGGTGGTAGCAGAGTGGTTAGCGTCTCAAGAGTGGTGTTCTCGGTGACCAGAGTTCGACCCCCAATGAGGCCAAATAACCACTTAATATATCTCTGCATCCATCGAGTGGCCTAAGAACACCCACATGCTGCCCATTAACTCTGCCTTCGATGGCGCGTGCATCGGAGGACACCACCCAGACTCGTAGGATTATTTAAGCTTGTGTCTTAACCCCTTGAGGCCCAGAACGTAATTTGGGTACCATTAGAAGTTTTTTAGTGAATATAAGCAATATTTGATAGATATGACCTGTTTAGTATCCTTTCCCACTAACTAATTTGGTATATTAAGTTACTTTTCGTAATTTTATGGCTTGACAACAGACAATTTTCTATAGCCAAAGAAAGATCTGGGCGTGGAGGGGTTAAGCAATCGGTACATTCCCTGCCCTCAGCTCACCTCCAGCATCTTCTCTCGCTCCATCCTCTTCCTCTCCTCGCGCTTGGCCTGGGCCATCTCAGCTCGGGCGGCGTGAGTGGCCTTCAAGAATGCCTCCTCCACCCTCGACCGGTTCTTCTCGGCCTTGACCTTGCCCTGTGGGGGGTCAACGGGGGGTTAGCTCACAGGGGTACAGGGCTAATAGTGTGCATCGGATGTGAAAATGATCCAAGTCGGAAGAACAATACTTATTTTTAAGGCCAATATGTACAGGGTGTTAACAAACTGTATAGAAATTAAGCTTAATAAATATATAGTAGTGGTTGCAATTAGGCATTTCAATCCTTCATCCCTCCATCAAGGCCTAGTGCTGTGGCATATCCTTCATGTTACTCAACCCTGGTTACTCCTTCACCCCCTAAGACGTAAGTAAATAAAAAATAAAAAAGTGCCATCTATTAGTTTGACAGAAGAAAAAGAAACAAAAAAACCAAGGGGTAGAATGTAAAAATAATAATATATAAATATAATATTAGAGCACTCGCCTCCTTGCTGAGCTTGAAGCGGCGCAGCTTGTCTGTGACGTGGAAGACCAGCTGCAGCAGCGGCCGCATGCTCTCGATGGCCTCCAGGGAGGGGTTGCCGCGGCCGGGGAAGTTGAAGCCGAACACTAGGGCTCGGCGCACCTCAGGCAGCTTGGTGGGTTGGGTGTCCCTGGGGGGGGGGGGGGGGGGGGATAAAGGGTATAAATAAAGGGTAAAGTGAAGGGAGGATGAGACGCTGATCTATCCCTTCCTTCAATTGGTGCAAGTAAAATTAATTCATCAATGACATAAAAAACTTGCATACACAGCCAATTTTCAAGTTCTAGATTTTGTAAAGTTGTTTTTAATAAGCAGTATATATAAATGCAAGTAATTTTGAAGTGATTGATCTTCCTACTGGCTTGATGGTGAGCACTAATCAAACAAAGGATAGTTCTGAGTTCAAGATATGCAAGGGTTCGCTCTGTAAATCTCACAGCTTAAAAGACAACACACTATTACTGACTACTCTTAATATAGATCAGTAAATCAGCAGCAGCACTACACCAAGCAGCAACACCAGCCTACCTTCCTTCTGTTCCTCTAGTAGACATGAAAGTCAAGCACAGCAAGGTTATCACTCAAGCATTTCTAGGAGCAATCGCATCAAAACATCACTTAATGTCTATCTATTTCTGAAAAAATTACTGAACAATACAAATTACAGTTCCTGATAAGCTCTAACTATTTGTACCAAACAGAAACATTAAGTCTATTTACATAACACTGGAGTATAGAAAATCTGGAAACCCTTCTCTAGCCAGTCTGCATTTCCGCCATGTAATACAAGCAAACTTTTACTGACTGCAGCAGGAACCCCACAACAGCCCACCACTGCAGGGCACTGAACCCCGCCACAGCCCAGCACACAGCCCACCACTGCAGGGCACTGAACCCCGCCACAGCCCAGCACACAGCCCACCACTGCAGGGCACTGAACCCCGCCACAGCCCAGCACACAGCCCACCACTGCAGGGCACTGAACCCCACCACAGCCCAGCACACAGCCCACCACTGCAGGGCACTGAACCCCACCACAGCCCAGCACACAGCCCACCACTGCAGGGCACTGAACCCCACCACAGCCCAGCACACAGCCCACCACTGCAGGGCACTGAACCCCCCACAGCCCAGCACACAGCCCACCACTGCAGGGCACTGAACCCCACCACAGCCCAGCACACAGCCCACCACTGCAGGGCACTGAACCCCCCACAGCCCAGCACACAGCCCACCACTGCAGGGCACTGAACCCCACCACAGCCACCACTGCAGGGCACTGAACCCCGCCACAGCCCAGCACACAGCCCACCACTGCAGGGCACTGAACCCCGCCACAGCCCAGCACACAGCCCACCACTGCAGGGTGCTGGTGACAACATTCAGGTAGGGATTAACACTTGACATGAGGCTGACAGGTTATCTGGGACCATCTCGGCCTTGAATTACAGTAATCTCAAACACCATGTGAGACGTTGTAGTGATGAGACGCAGGCCCGTACCAAGAGTCATGGTGAAGGTTGAGCGTCAACCTTCGTCGACTGGGGAAGGGTACCATAAAAGGGATATTTTTCGGAAGGAAGAGCAGCGAGGACAGTTGAAGGTGGGCATGAAGACACAGGTACCCGTGTTTTCGTGCCCACCTTCGTCGCTGCTCTTCGTTCCGAAAAATATCCCTTTTATGGTACCCTTCCCCAGTAGACGAAGGTTGACGCTCAACCTTCGTCATGACTCTTGGTACGGGCCACGGGTTCTTGCCAGGACTGGCCAAGGGGAAACCATTACATTCTATGCACAGACTATAGCTAACTCATTTTCTAGCCTTATCCTTACTGAGCTACCTAGGAAGCAAGACATCGCCTGTTTACTCTTGACTAGCCATTACTTTCCCGGGTCTGCGGGAACACTCACTCGGGCTGCTTGGGTCCCGAGTACTGGTCAGAGAAGTGGAAGAAGTCCACCATGGCGGAGTACTTGTTGAGCACGGCGGTCACCTTGGGGTCGCCCAGCACCGTGGAGGCCACCTCGCCCAGCTCATTCATCAACACATACTGCGCACCAAACCCAAACTTGTCCGCTGATTTCTTCTCCGGACAGAAGGTGCTCTGCGGGGCAAACACATCAGAACATAAGACAATAAGGAAGCTACAAGAGGCCGTGAGACCTACACGTGGTAGTTCCTGTTACTTAACACTACCTACATCCACCTTTCATCTCCATCCAAGAATTTATCCAGGCTCCCTTTAAAGCTCCCTAATGACTGCATTAACTACCTGTCTACCGAGTCCATTCCAATCATCATCATCATCATCAAACACATCACAGTCCCTCACACTTCCCACCACCTCCACCTTGGCATTTTCGTAAAAAAAATTAAAAGAATTAAAAAATAAAATAATAACAGCCTACAGCCACTACAGGCTTCAACGTAAAAAAAAAAAAAAAAAAATAATAATAAAAATACATAACATAACAGCCTACAGGGGCACTACAAGGCTTCAACGTGAAAAAAAAAAAAAAAAAAAAAAAAAAAAAAAAAATAACATAATAGCCTACAGCCACTATAGGCTACAACGCAAAAAAAAAAAAGTAATAATAAATAATAATAATAAATAAATAAATAAATAAATAAATAAATAAATAAATAAATAAATAAATAAATAAATAAATAAATAAATAAATAAATAAATAAATAAATAAATAAATAAATAAATAAATAAATAAATAAATAAATAAATAAATAAATAAATAAATAAATAAATATATAATAATAATAATAATTTAGCCTACAGGCACTATAAGGCTTCAACATAAAACCCCACACCCCACTCACAATGTCCTGCATCTCTTTGGAGAGCTTTGCAGCGGTCTTCTTGGTGGCGAGGGCAAACACGAAGGAGTCCATCTCGTCCAGGTGAACCTTGACCAGCAGCTGGTCACTGGCGGGGCGGATCAGCTGCGACACCACGCCGATCATGTCTTGCCGCTGCAACACACAACACAACACACCCTCAGGCAAGGTCACCAAGGCTAAGCTAAGAACATAAGAAACATAAGAACATAAGAACATCAGAAAACAAGGAAGCTACAGAGGCCGCGAGACCTACACGTGGTAGTTCCTGTTTGAGTTACCTTGATGAACTTGAGCTCCACCAGCATGCCCTCCACACTAGTGCGTCCGGAGCACCACAGCGTGTACACGTTCTCAGACTCCTTCTGCAGGCCACCACTCTCCACCACCTGCTTCCCATCGTCTCCTGGGGGCACAGATAGCAGGGTTACTCACGGTTTCTTAAAGGGAGACACTTCATGCATAACATGAACCCCAAACCGACCTGATCTATACATAAGATGAAGCCCAAACTGACCTGATCTATACATAAGATGAACCCCAAACCGACCTGATCTACACATAACATGAACCCCAAATCGACCTGATCTATACATAAGATGAACCCCAAACCGACCTGATCTACACATAACATGAACCCCAAATCGACCTGATCTATACATAAGATGAACCCCAAACCGACCTGATCTACACATAACATGAACCCCAAATCGACCTGATCTATACATAAGATGAACCCCAAACCGACCTGATCTATACATAACATGAACCCCAAACCGACCTGATCTATACATAACATGAACCCCAAACCGACCTGATCTATACATAACATGAAGCCCAAACCGACCTGATCTACACATAACATGAACCCCAAACCGACCTGATCTATACATAACATGAACCCAAACCGACCTGATCTATACATAACATGAAGCCCAAACCGACCTGATCTATACATAACATGAACCCCAAACTTACATTAGGGCTTCACTGCTTTAGCTTCAATCAATTGGTTGTTAAGACGGTTACAGGGAGTTTCGTACATATGTTGTTTCGTACCCAGGTTTTGTTAGTTGTTTCGTACACTGATTTTGAGTTTTTTTGTACATATCTGGTGTCGTTTCGTAACTAGCTATCAAGTTCGACTCTGAGCTGTGTGTACGAAACGACTATGGTTTCATATAGACTACGAAACAACTTGTGTACGAACGAGCACCCCGTTAAGACCGCTCACAAACCTCCCTGTCACACGCACCCCAAACACTCACCAACGAGGGCAAAGTTCTGGTCCAGGAGACTCTTGTGGGAGGTGAACCAGGCATTGGCAAGCTTCTGGTTCTTGGACTTGCCCACGATAAAGTTGATGAAGTAACCACCAGGCCGGCAATCATCAGCATCTCCAGGTAGAAGCTGTCCCAGTTGCTTCGGAGGTGAAGGGGAACCTGTCAAACCAGTGCCAATAATAATAATAATAATAACAATAATTTTATTCTCACCCGAAGGCATACAAGAAAAACAACAACATAATATATAGACGAGGGAATGAACTTAGGTACTAAAGCAAATAATTGATAATAGCTATAGACCTCCTAATAATAATAATAATAATAATAATAATAATAATAATAATAATAATAATAATTTTAGCTAGCCTGTCAAACCAGTGCCAATGTTAGCTACCCTGTCAAACCAGTGCCAATGTTAGCTACCCTGTCAAACCAGTGCCAATGTTAACTACCCTGTCAAACCAGTGCCAATGTTAACTACCCTGTCAAACCAGTGCCAATGTTAACTACCCTATCAAACCAGTGCCAATATTGACTCACAATTCTACTTATCTATATGATATAAAAAGGCAGGTGGCGGGTAGAGTCAGGTGAAGGGGAAAGTTATAGCAAGATATGAGGAAGAGTTAAGTCAGATCTCTGAGACAGGGGCATTCTGGGTCACTAGGGGTCAACAGGTCAAAGGTTGAAGTGGCTCACGTTAGCGATGGTGATCTTGGGCTCCTCCTGGGTCTTGGGCACCCGGGCTCCCTGTGGCCGCTCACTGTCAAACCCGATGAATTCCTCCTCATCGTGGAAGTGACTGAACTCATCGCCGTCATCCTCATCCTGATTACAAGCCAAATAAGTCAAGTCATACTACAGTAAAACCTCTCGTATTCGGACTTTGACATTATTCGGACCTCTTTTTTTTTTTTTTCTAGGGGTCAAAATTTCCTAGCTGTAGACCTAGTTTTTTTTTTTTTTTTTTTTTTTTTTTTTTTTAAGAGTCGAAATGTCCTAGCTATATACACCTAATTTTTTTTTTTTTTTTTAGGGGTCGAAATTTACTAGCTAAAACACCTATTTTTTTTTTTTTTTTTTTAAGGGGTCGAAATTGCCTAGCTATATATATGTATATACACCGATTTTTTTTTTTTTTTTTTACATATCCCCCCATTATTCGGATCCTTGCATTACTCGGACCACTCCTTGGCCCAATTAGTCCGAATATGAGAGGTTTGTTGTATTAAGTCCTTATTATTACTATTTAAGTCATTACTAATAGGCAGTGATGCTCAGCTTGTGATCTCTTTGTTGTCATTATTTTAAAGAAATATATGGAGTACAAATGAGATGATTAATTAAAAATAGGACATCCAAAACAGACAGAAAAGAAAAAATATATATGACAAAAAAACATACCTCCACCACAGCTTCTTCCTCCTCTTCCACTTCTTCCTTTGCTCCACCTGTCTGTGCTTCCATGCCTGGCCTTCCTCCTCCACCTCCACCTCCACCACCACCTCCTCCTCCACCTCCACCCGGGACTCCACCACGACCACTGGGCTCTTCAGTCACCTGGTCCTCCTCCTCCTCCTCCACTACCTCCTCCTCCTCCTCGAAGACTTCAAACTCGGCAAAATCGTTGTCCTCATAGTCTTGGGCCCGGGCACTCACACTGACGGCCGCGGCGACCACCACCACCACCAACACGAGGACTCTCATCTGAAGGCCAAAAATAAGATCCGTTACATAATATGAGATACAAAACCAATAAGGCAATTTTTAATGCTTTCAACGGCATTTTACAATAGATCAACGGCATTTTTCAACACTTTAACCACAACAGGGAGATCCATTTTATAAGGATGCCCTGTTCTCTTTCTCTTTTAAATATTGATGTCTGATCTACACAAGGCTCGTCCACTTTATTATCAACCATCACAGTTTCCCTCGCCTTAACCCCATCCCTCCCAGTGCCTTCCCAAGTCTGCACTTCCCACCCCAGTCCCACTCTGGCCCCGGGTGGCTCCCTGGCGTGGCAGTGTAATGCATGGCGGACACTACACGGCAAGAGTGTTGGGGAGGCACAAGGTGCTGGCTGCCAGACTTCAGCGCCACCATGGCTTTGCAAGGCTTCCAGTAAGACAGGGGAAATAACACACCATAGGCAGGGAGGCATTGGCAGTGTAAAATAGGAAAAAAAAACTTGTACTACTTGCTAATACTCAGCAGCAGTAGTAGATTATGTGGATTTTACAATTACAATAGTTAATGTGACCATCATTCTTAACCCTTTGAGGCCCAGAACGTAATTTTTCATTGTAATTTGGGTACCAGTAGACGATTTTTAGTTAATATAAGCAATATTTTATAGATACGACCTGTTTAGTATCCTTGTCCACTAGCTAATTTGGTATATTAAGTTACTTTTTCGTAATTTTATGGCTAACAAACGATTTCATATAACAAAGGAAAGATCTGGGCCTCAAGGGGTTAACACATCAAAATACGTAGGAAAAGAGTATTTTTAATCTGGTACTCAATGACTGACTGAAAGTACCACAATACCCCCAGACCACCTTGTGTTATATTACATTTCCTCCAGCTGTTGCAGGGTAAGAAATACTGCTGAGGATGAGAACCCAACGTTCCGGTGACTTAAAACCACCGATACTGAGGAATATTTACCGTTAGGTATTTTAGTGGGTTACAGGGAGTTTCGTACCCAGGTTTTGTTAGTTGTTTCGTACACTGATTTTGAGTTTTTTCGTAAATACCTGGTGTCATTTCGTAACTCTACCGTAGATAACACTAAAGTCGACAGAACAACGTTTTTTTTTTATCTACAGACGTCCGGTGGCGTTAATACTTATATTTCTACATCCATGATTTCAGGAAAGTTAGAAGGGGCTATCTGGAGAGTCTGTCATTTTGTGTCATCTCCCTACATCTCTCAGCCAATCAGAGGCCTCCCTACATCTCTAAGCCAATCAGCGTTCAGGAACCGACTGGGCGGCCAAGTTTGTTTACCCAAGTTATATAGACTTATTTAATGGGAAATAAGGCGAGATTTACCCTTAAATACCTTATTTATGGCATATTAGTAATACCAAAAGTATTGTTATTGATAAATATGTGGTGGACGATAATACATTGCCACCATATTAGCCTTTCAGCGTAATAGTCTCCCTGAAATAAAGGACTGACCTTATTTTGATCCGGTAAACGGAATATTTTGACGTGTTTTTGCTAAGTGTCTCCCGCTGAATACTACAGAGACGTTACCCAGGGTATACCTTGAAGCGCTGATCGGAAATACTTTGGAACTCGTCCTTCCGGCTTTGACTGAAATGAACTACCGCACTGTATTGTATGCTTATTGTACTTCACATCTGTAAAGGTTCCAGCGTGCGCTCAGACTTGGTTAACCCACACGGCCGCTATGAAATATGAGGTGCCTCAAAAAATTCTAAGTCCAGTTAGGTTAGGTTAGGTTAGGTATACTTTGTGGTTAAGGTTAGGTTAGGTTAGGTATAATTTGTGGTTAAGGTTAGGTTAGGTTAGGTATAATTTGTGGTTAAGGTTAGGTTAGGTTAGGTATAATTTGTGGTTAAGGTTAGGTTAGGTTAGGTTAGGTATACTTTGTGGTTAAGTTAGGTTATAGTACACTTGTGGTAAGGTTAGGTTCGGTTCGGTTAGTATACTTTGTGGTTAAGGTTAGGTTAGGTTAGGTACACTTTGTGGTTAAGGTTAGGTTAGGTTAGGTTAGGTATACTTTGTGGTTAAGGTTAGGTTCGGTTAGGTATACTTTGTGGTTAAGGTTAGGTTAGGTTAGGTATACTTTGTGGTTAAGGTTAGGTTAGGTTAGGTTAGGTATACTTTGTGGTTAAGGTTAGGTTAGGTTAGATTTTAACATATAGTGACTTTGATGATTTTTTTGGGAGCCATAAATCACTTATATTTGCTTCCCCCACCCAAAAACCCCGTATTCCCGCCAGTTCCCCAGGCTTGTTGGCTATAGGGGGAAGAAAAAAAAGATAGGGGTGAAGGACTTCTTCCAAAGTTTTACCCGCTGACCCCAGGTTCGAGTCCCGAGTGCCCGAGATTAGCTTCTATGGACAACAGTGGCCCGCGCCGTACCCGTGGCCACGGCGGTACGGGTACGGGGCTGACGCCGTAATAGTGGACGAGAACTGCGCGTTCGCTCTTTAGGTCAGACACACACACTGGGGGGCAAACACCTCACTCTTAGCCTCTCTCGCTTTACCACACACACCACACCTGCACGGCCTCGCAGCACACTTGTCGCCTGTGTTTAAAGACCCCAATAGCCTCCGCATGGACCACCTCAAGACTCGGTCAATTCCAACCATTCACCACCCTATTTGTGAACCAGTTTCTCCCTATTTCCTTTTAAATCAACCCTTTTCCACCGCTCAGGCGATAAAATCCTCCACAAAACACAAATAAGTCCAGTCTGTCAACCACTCACGACAGGACGGTGATAGTAATAGCAATGGAGGCAGCTATTACGGCCATATTTAACACTCCCATGGCCCTATTTATCTCCCCACCCCTTGCTAGGAGTCTTAGCTATGCCTACTAGACGGCAGTGTGTCCCGGGAGAGGCTCAATGGCATAATAATTGAAGTAATACACACACTTACCTCTAACCGGCCGAGTGAAGCCCTGCAACATTTTACTGTCATTATTTTTTCTCTCACTCGGAAGGAAAATTATGGTTTTATTTATTTATGGGATCAGAAAAGTGAATATAAAACTAATCTGAGCTATTTTGTTCCTATATGTACACGTGTTTGTGGTTGATATGAGAAAATAACACATTGCAGTATTCGAGCTTGATATTGATAGTAGCTCAGATGATGTCCCGTTGAACCAGCTGTCCCCTGAAGCAAGAAATAGAAAAGCAATTTGATGCTACTATAGCATGCGGTCTACATGTGGGCCTGAGCACTGCAGTCTACGCTCCCCTAACGTGCGGTCTACAAAGATCCCACCTGACCTGACCTGACTACTCCATAGCATTTATGTGCATTTCAACAAGCCCACACCTCCGATCCGATCCAATGGTGTTTGGGGCATAGTGCACCTGACCTGATAGTGCACCTGACCTGACCTGACTACCCCATAGCTTTAATGTGCATTCTAACAAGCCCACACCTGACCTGACCTTACCTGACCTGAGTACCGGGACCCTACTCAACCTTATAAAATAGGAATCAACGAAGTAATCTCTCAGTATCCTCCTAAAATTCAAGCCGAGAACAACAGTCAGACACACGTAACCCTCTACAATGCTGTTGAAAGAATTCTACAGAAGTGTCATCTTGACAGAAGAAACAGCGGTTAAGTTTTTACGTGAAAGCAATCTTCTGGACACACTACAAGAAGCAGAGCCTTGTCATCGATGTGGTAGTGTTATGCAAGAAACAAAAAAGTGACAGGGGTGGGGAGTATCGGCCTGTAGCCTACTTAATAAATTACTTACTAAAGTTTTGTTTTTTCTATAATACTCTACTGTATAATAGACAATATCATATAGCAATAGTAAGTTTCAGCCTCAAGTGTAAGAGTGTAGAGTGTAAGAACCAAGTAAGAAATGTAGACCGCACGCAATAGTGTAAAACAAGTGTTTGTGGGCCCTTCGGACCCATGTATTGATGTTTGTATATTAGACAATATGTGATTGCAAACTCAAATCGTGTTGTTGCTGTCGTTGCTCACTGGTCAAAGTGCCTCGGGGTAGACCACGTTCCGTGTGATTCCAACCCTTTGTGTTCCGCGTGATTCCAACACACACACACACACACACGTCAGGATGGCTCGATTAGTAGAGTCTACTGAGTTTGTGGAATGCGGCAAGACGTTACCGCAGAGTTTTTCCTGTAATCTAATACTCCTAAAGTGCTTCTAGCCCAAAAACCCCCTTCAAAATTATTCAACCGACATGGGACTAAGCCGCTTACCACCTACGATTTATTTGCAATTTTTTGAGCCTACTCTCATCAAAATTGAATTTACAGTTTCGGCTACCCAAAACAGACGCGCACACACACACACACACACACGGCTACTCCTATAATATATTAGATGTCTCGGTAGACCGCACGCTATAGTGCAAATGTCCCGGTAGACCGCACGCTATAGTGCAAATGTCCCGGTAGACCGCACGCTATAGTGCAAATGTCCCGGTAGACCGCACGCTATAGTAGCACCAGCATTTTTTTATATACCAATACCATGCACAATCCCTACAGAGCTTTCTGTGTGTCTCCTACACATACAATAATGAAAGAAAGAAAAGTGCGAGGCTACAACAACCTTACATAGAGGAGGAAGAGGATATAGTGGGAGAGTATTAATTTGTTTGGAGAGGGGAATGTGGAAGAAGCAAAAAGAACAATCAACAGTTTTTGGATGACCAGAGAAAATAAGAAGAAAGAAAGAGAAAGAAACTAAAATATAGAATAAGAGAAGACAACTAAATAAAGACCCAGACAGCAAGAAGAAACACGTCAGGGAGTGCCCATGAAAAAGGCCAGACTCTCGACCCACAACTGAACTGAACTGAACCACATTCTCTACAAAAACGATCTCTCGGCCTCAGTCAACCGTCCCCTTGTCTCACCCGCGGCTCTCACATATAGTGAGGCAGCTTAGTATGATGGGACATGCCGGATAAAAGCACCACATTTTTTCCAGGTATTCCTCAGAATCCAAGCTTCAATTCTAGAACCGGCGCCAAGCGATCTGAACATTTTTTTTAAACACAATCTTTATTTTTTTTATTTTTTTTTATTTAACATTTTGTGCCTATAGCGCCTGTAGGCAATAGTGACCCAGGGCTCGGTAGTTAAGCCCCGGAGGTTCACTTGAGGGCTGTGATGGTTGGCCCTCGTCCGTGGTGGCGCAGGCAGGATTTTTATAGTGACGCCTGTGATTAGAGGCTCATGCCGCACCCCTGTGTCATCCGATGCACTCGCAATCGAAGGTAGAGTTAATGGGCAGGGCATGTGGGTGTTCTTAGGCCACTCGACGGTGCAGAAAGATTTTGGTTTTCTTCGGGGATCGAACTCGGGTCACCGAGAACGCCACTGAGAGACGCTAACCACTGCTACCGCCTCCCCGATAGGATAGCCTGCATAATAGAATTTTTTTTTTTTTATTTAATTAAATGCATATTACACCGCCGTTTCTGGATGCAAGAATTCTCGACGGTGTTGCTGTGGTGTATCTGCTTCCTCATACTAATGTCACCACATTCAATGCTAATGGCGTTTGCATCCCCCACATCCTGAAGCTACTTGAATCCTGCAGAAGAGTCGATGTGGTCTGGGACAGCTACATTGCCAGCAGTATCAAGGAGTCAACTAGAGAGAAAAGGGGAAAAGGTGTGACGGAGAAAGGTCGGCGGTCCAACCAAGGTGCCCAGCAACTGGCCCGACTTCCTCCGGGATTCCACAAACAAGGAGGAGCTTTTCCAGTTCCTTTCAGACAAAGTCGGCTCCAATGACTGGCCAGACGGAAAGGAGGTCTTCATAACATCAGGCACAGATGTGATCAGCAGAGGTTCCGACCACTCCATGCCACGATGTGACCATGAAGAGGCCGATACAAGGATTGTCGTTCACCTGAAAGATGCGCTGGACAAGGGATGCACCACCTGTTTGGTACGCACTGTCGACACAGACGTCGTTGTCATACTGATAGGAAAGTATCATTCCCTGACCAGCCAGCATCAGATGGCAGCCATCTGGGTAGCCTTTGGAACTGGAAAGAACTTCATGTACCTGGATATCAATGCCATATGCTATGCTCTGGGAAAAGATAGGTCAACGGCACTGCCTATGTTCCACAGCTTCACGGGCTGCGACACAACTTCCGCTTTCTTTGGCAAAGGGAAGAAATCGGTATGGGAGGCTTGGAATGCCTACGTGGAGGTGACGGAAGCCTTCAACAACCTCATGAATCACCCTTACATGACTGTGACAGTGAACTGCAAGGAATTCCAGTTGCTCGAGCGCTTCACCGTGATCATCTACAATAAGAAGAGCAACTTGGACTCTGTGAACGAGGCACGTAGGGCCACGTAGAGGCACGTTTCTTCTCCCAGAAAAACAGGACAATGGAGAACATTCCCCCAACGCAAGAAGCCCTTCTGCAGCACACACTGCGCGCAGTCTACCAAGCTGGAATCTGGGCAACCAGTGATCATTGTGAGCAGAAGCCTCCAACCTCAGAGGGCTTTGGATGGACTCTAGAGAGTGCAACGAAGACCTGGCGTCCTGTGTGCTCCAACCTGCCTGTGGCATCCCAGGCCTGCAGCGGACTGATCAAGTGGTTGCAAAAGCGCTATGTGCACGTGTGGAGGACGATGCTCATGCAAGAAGGCGCGGTGGAAGTGCACATAACTTTGCAGCTGCCGATGTGAGAAGTAGCTTAGCCGGCTTAGTGTGAAATGTAGTAATTGAATTTTGTGCAGAGAAGGGATTTAAGACATTAACACTGCATGTTTCCATGTTTTAATGTCAGTTGTTAGCAGATTCCTCCATTAAAACCTTTGAACTGACCTTCATGCTTTGCTCTCCTACTTAATTGTGTACTAAGTATGATTATTTCATGTGATTGAATTATAAACACCCCTAATGGGCCAAATAATGAGCAACCATACTCAGAAAATACCTTAAAACAAGAAACATGGCAATTTTGCACCATGTTGGGTAAATATACGCACGGTCTGAAAGAGTTTACATTTTTTCTTGATTTTCGTATGTGTTAAATTGCTCACATTACAAAAATGTATCGTAGAAGCATAAGAGTGGTCGTATCGCTTGGCGCCGGTTATAGAATCAGAGCTGGGACCCTGAAGATTGCCTGATCAAAATTTGGTGCTTTTATCCGGCATGTCCCCATCCCTTTGAAATTCGGTGCTAAGCTGCCTCACTAATAGCAATCCTTGGAGGCAGACGTCGCCTCGCCCACCCTGCGACGTTTTTCCTCTACCGTAGATAGCACTACAGTCGCCAGTCACTTGCCACTGCACTAATGTCGCCAGGCACAATATATTACGAATTTTAGCATCACTACAGACTTTTTATGTGCCACTGAAGACATGTAGTGTGCTGTACACAGAGCTGGGCAGTATTTAAATACAAATGTATTTAAATACGTATTTAAATACAATTGTGTATTTATAAATGTATTTATAAATACATTGGTTGTCATGTATACAGTATTTAAATACTTTTATGAGTATTTAAATACATTGTATTTAAATACATATAATATAAACATTTTAATACTTTTTTCACAGTTAATTTGGCCATAAACCCGCCCAACTATCTGGCAACCCCGATGTTACAGTGAACCAGTGTTTCCACTGCCAAGGAAATGTCCGGATTGCAAGGAAATTTAGGCCTAAGAAGGAAATTTCTAAGGAAACCCAAAATCTAAGGAAATTCATTTTTTTCGGACATGTTAAAATTTTTGTGTATTTAAAATGTATTTACAAATGTATTTAAATACAATTGATGTATTTAGTATTTAGTATTTAAATACATTCGTAAAATGTATTTAGTATTTAGTATTTAAAATTTAAATACATTTCTCCCATGTATTTAGTATTTAAATGCATTCAATGTATTTAGTGCCCAGCTCTGGATGTACATAATATAAACTACTGTGCATGCCTCTTCAGTGGCACATAAAAGTTTGTAATAATGCTAAAATTCGTAATATATGGCGCCTGGCGACATTAGTGCAGTGGCGAGTGACTGGCGACTTTAGTGTTATCTACGGTAGGCCTAACAGTTACAGAGGTAAATGGCACAAACGTGTTCGTCGACTGTCCACATCCATTTTCAGCGGACATTGAAAACCAAAACTAAATATTTCCGTCACCGAGACGTGATGGATCGTGTCCTAGCCATTGATATAGCCGTGAAGTAGGGTTAGATTAGGCTATTCTAGGTCAATTAAGCACCGGGTTAGGACAAATAAGTGAATAAATACCATTTATACCTGCATAAAAAATAAGATCAGTCATGTATTTCAGGGAGACTACTACGATGAGGCTACTATGGCGGCACTCTATTATCGCCCCACCTATATTTATCACTAACAATACTCTTACTATCACTAATATGGCGGCACTCTATTATCGCCCCACCTATATTTATCACTAACAATACTCTTACTATCACTAATATGGCGGCACTCTATTATCGCCCCACCTATATTTATCACTAACAATACTCTTACTATCACTAATATGGCGGCACTCTATTATCGCCCCACCTATATTTATCACTAACAATACTCTTAGTATCACTAATAGGCCATAAATAAGGTATTTATGGGCACCTTATTTACCTTGCATACGTCCATATATAGTTTATCTTTTTCTTCTTGTGACCTTTGTCGCTTAATATTGCTTCATAGGTCCTCTTCAACTTCATCTCCTTCGTTAACAAACTTGTTAACTCTTCCCTTGTTTATTTCTTGTTTTTATTCCTTGTTTATTATCTTCCCTTGATAAATACTAAACATGGACGGGCCCAGCTGCTTCCTGAAGCAGCTGGGCCTACACTGGGAGACCTACACGTGGTAGTTCCTGAAGAGTGAACAGCTAATGTGACTGTATTACACTATCATGTATTGTATGTATATGGCTTTGAAACACACGACATAGTATTAAACTTTTATATTTATCTAAAACACTGATGTCGTAGTCTTCTGTGGACAGTTCTTTCATACAACTCAAAGAAAATTAACATGATAATAATGATAATGATTTTCTCCTACCTAAGACCTCCCCCCATACGTGTAGGGAGGCACAAACAATAATAATTAATAATAATAACAATAATAATAATAATAAAAATAATAGTAAATTATTCTATTCTGCCCAGCACAGGCGAGGAATATTGTATTGCTAGGCCACTCAATCACATAAAGGAGTAATAAATATTAATAACACTTCTCTCTCTCTCTCTCTCTCTCTCTCTGTAGTAATAATACGAGTCTAATACAAGTCACACTCAGTAATTATGACTCTCCATAAGCCTACAGACGCTATAGGCTCCAACGTAAAAAAAAAAAAATCATACACCCAAGAGCCTTCCGAGTCTCGAGCAAGAGTCCAAGAGTGTCTGTCAGCCTTCCGCGGCCCGGCCTGACTCTCACTTCAGCCTTGCATTACTCCGTCATCACAGTCATCGAGGTGCCCGGCGGGAACCAGTGAGGCAAGGCAACATAGAAACTAAAGCACACAAGCGGCTGCACGATTCTGTTTCAACGGCCCAAGAATTCTGTACCAGAGAAAAAATAAAATTGCACTTGAAAATCGTCACTCCGCGCCGCCACATATTATGACACGAAAAAATGAAACGCGAGTGGCTGGGAGGCAAAACACTGGCCAGACAGACCTGTGCTTGAAGTGTCGCTTAATATCAATATATAACATTATCTGGAGGATATTATCTGTTATTATCTCCATGATCTGGCATTATCATGATACAGCATTATCTGGAGGCCGTGCCAGTGTTTCTGGGCGCCCCTACAGAGCTCTGCAGGACACGCGAGTCTCTTCTGTTGCTCACCTATAGAGCGGCAATACTGCACAAAGGAACGGCACAGCGGGTGGTGAGGCCAGGGAGGGACCCGTCCTGGCCCCTCCTCACCCCCGCCCGCCTCTTTCAAAGCTCCTTCCTTCTCTTATCACCATTACAATGAAGTTAAGGAATGAAAACCATATTTACACAAGGATGATCTATTTTGTGATGGCTGCACACTTGTCGGTGCATACTGGGGCTGCCTCACTCCTCACACCTCGACACACACACACACACACACACACACACACACACACCACACACTCATAACACACTCATACACACTCACACTCATACACTAGTTCTGTATATAATACATGTGGCATTGCTATGCTGAATAAGATCCATAACATGCCACAGTGTAGGCTGACAGTCGCCATGGCGGCAGCAGCCCTGTCGTCTTACGAGATACTCGGCGGAATAAAAGAATCATGTAACAAGGAACCTATTACAAGTATCTCAGACAGGATCAACCATCAGCACGCAAATACTTGTGCCTCTACACTGACCATCTGGTGACCTCGTGCGTTCATGCGTTCTTACTGGTTGATAAAGTCTAACACAGAGGCACTGCTTATCCATCGCAATGACAACCTGTGCTTATAACGACAGACAGGCAATGATATATACCAACAGAAATAATCTCCTATTAAATATTCCTTCACTATGAAATGCTGAGAGACAAGCATGGCACTCCTTCCCTCCCTCCCTTCACCACAGCCCAGGGGTCCCCGTGCCTCCAGGGGCCCGCCGGGGTAGAGGAGTGGGGCAGCCCTGTCTAATACTAATGACATGTAATATGACATAAGGACAGTATGAGTATTACATATGCAACTACACAGTCACATATTTCATGATGAATGAGATACGGTGTGTTCTATATAGAAACAAATGTGTGATTCTCCCCCTTGCTACCCTTGACCTAGGTGACCCATGTATCACAGAGCGGGAACGCTACACCCTATGGAATGTTCCATGCCTCGACAGCCACAACGAGGCAAACAGTTTTTGGCACAGAATGTTAGGTTGAACAAGCAGATCATCGTCATTCTCAATAATCAATAAATAAACAAAAAGTATATTAATCGATAAAGACATGAGTGTAAACATGCCATTAATACCCTTCTAATACAGAGGAGTGGCGGGCCTACGAGGCGTCCTCCCTGGGGTTGCCGCTGCTTGTGCTCGACACCGACACGTCACTGGACACTTGTGAGGCACTGGACTCAAAGTCACTGCTCACCACAGACACGTCCGTGGACACCGACATGTCTGTGGAGCTCTCCTCGGTGGTGCCAGAAGAGCCTATGGTGGTGGAGGGCAAGGAGGCATCCATGTTAACCTCTGCTCGGGATTCCTGGGTTAATTTCTCCCCTGTGGTTTTCCTGGCGTGGGTGTCACTGTCAGAGGCCATGCCAGGACCTAGCTCTGTCACGGGCTCTGTGTCAGCGTCAGGGACTGTCTCTATAGTGGTGGCGTCAAGAGGCGCCTCGGTGCTAGGATCCGCCTCCTCATCCACAAAATCAAGGCTAGGAATCTCTGTCTCTGTGGCATATTCCTCCATGGGAGTGAGTAGTGTGGTGGATGGGATGTCACTCTCCTTAGTATCTTCCTCTTTAAGCTGGGGAACCTCTGTCTGTACAATAGGTTCTTCAGTGGCTGGCTCGGTGATCGCTGGCAGATGTGTGACACTGGCTACCTCTTCAGTCTTGGTCTCATTGCCTTGAGTTTCTAGTGTTGCGTTGTGCTGTGTGTGTTCTGTGGTGGGCTGTTCAGGCTTCAAGGTGGTGGGTATTGCTTCTTCTACCTTGGTGGTGGTGGTTTCTGGTTCTGGCGTGTGTGCTAGTGCTTCACTGGTCTTGTCTTCATGCATCGCCGCTGTCTGGTTGGCTGGCGGGCCTTCCTGGAGACTTGACTCATTGGTTGGAGTCTCTACTGAGGAGATAGTGGTGGTTGTGGTAGAAGTTGTGGTGGAGGGAGTGGTGTTAGAAGCTGTAGTTGTGGTGGTAGGAGTTGTGGTTGTGGTGGAAGTTGTGGTTGTAGTGGGAGTTGTGGTTGCAGGAGTTGTCGTAGAGGTTGTAGTTGTGGTGGAAGGCGTTGTGGTTGTAGTGGTTGTGGTGGAAGGCGTTGGGGTTGTAGTAGTTGTGGTGGAAGGAGTTGGGGTTGTTGTAGTTGTGGTAGTGGTAGTTGTGGTGGAGGTGGTAGTGTTCTCAGGGGCTCTATCACCACACGTAACAGTCGCCATGTCAACACACTTTTGAGTAATAACATCAAACTTGGTGGCTCCCGTACACAGGAATTTCAAATCAAGCACCTGTTTCTTATCAAAACCAGCCAGGCAATAGTGGAACACCTGACAATTGGCTTCCGGATCTGGGTGAAACTGTTCTAATTTCTTACCCTTACACGTGAAGTTAGTTTCAGGTAAAGTTTCGCTTGTGAACGGACCACTCGGCGTCACTGAAGATTCTGTTGATGACGAAGACTTTGTTGCGTTATTTGCCTCCTCTGGTACAACTGTAGTGGTGACATTGATGCTTCCAGACGGCACTATAATGTCTGTAACGCTCTGTATGGTGGTGGTGGTAGTGGAATTATCACTAACAATACTAACGGTCTCCTCGCTAACACTCTCGACTAGCGTTTCTTCAATTTTAGCTGTGGTTGTGGCAGGAGTTGTACTTGAGCTTGAGGGCTGATTCTCTGTGGTAGTAGTTGGCGTAGTAGTAGAAGCAGTGGCAGTGGTAGTAGTGGTGGTAGTGGAAGTAGTAGTAGTTTCAGCAGATTCATGAGCAGAGTTTTCTGAATCATTCGAGTGAGAGTTCTCATTTAAGCTTTCTGATTCAGGGATTGTTAACGGTGGTTCGGTGGCATTTGTAGCAGGGGTGGTGGTGGTGGTAGCAGCAGTGGTAGTGGTGGTAGCAGCGGTGGTTGTAGTAGCAGCAGTAGTGGTTGTTGTAGCAGCAGTAGTGGTTGTTGTAGTAGTATCAGTAGCTAAAGTAGTGACAGAGGAAGTGGTTGTCGTGTTGCTGGTAATTGTTGATGGACTGGCGGTGGTAGATGAGGTGCTGGTGGTGGTAGATGAAGTATCAGGCGTGGTAGATGTAGTGCTGGGAGTGGTAGATGTAGTGCTAGGAGTGGTAGATGAAGTGCTGGTGGTGGTAGACGAAGTTTCAGGTGTGGTAGATGAGGTGCTAGCAGTGGTAGATGAAGTTTCAGGAAGTAGTAGACGTAGTGCTGGGGGTGGTAGATGAAGTGCTTGGGGTAGTAGATGAGGTGTCAGGGGTCGTAGATGTAGTGCTGGGAGTTGTGGAAGTACTAGAAGTTGTAGAAGTAGTAGAGGATGTAGTAGTTGTACTGGGAGTGGTAGAAGTACTGGAGGCTGTCGAGATACTGGTAGTTGTAGTACTGGGTGTTGTAGAAGTAATACTGTGAGTTGTTAAAGCACCATCTTCTGCATTAGATTCTGTCGTAGTGGTAGTAGAAGTAGTAGCAGCAGCAGTAGTGGAGACGACAGAATCTGATGGCGTAACAGTTTCTGCTGCAGAGTTCTCTTTGGGTGGATTATGTGACACAGGAGATGAATTTGCCTTTTTCTCCAAAGACTTGGGCGGCACCAGCATGCAGAGAGTAGTGAGACCCGCGGGAGCCTTGGTGATCTCCTCCTCTTTGCTGGACTGACTCTCTAACGCTTCCTTCTCTGTTGATCCATTCTTGCCGTTGTCGTCCAGCACGGGGGTTGCCTGCATGCCCGGCACGCCCTCGCCCCCTGCCTGAGCGGAGGCAGCGTGCGGTGGGTTGCGGTGACGGCTGCGGTGGCCTGCAGGGCGGCAAAGTCTATAGAGGATGGCAAGACTGTCTTGGTGGTGGTGACTGTGACTGTCACCACTGTGGCTGTTGCCAGGGTGGGCATGCCAGACACAGTCAAGGTGGAGAGGGTGGTGGGGATGACTGGCGGGGAGGAGGTGGTGGTGGCGGCGGCGCCTAGGTGTGTCTGGTCATGGCTTGATGGTTCCATGGCGGCGGAATACTTGGGTCGCTGGCCGATGGTGGTGGTGGCGATGGTAGGCAGGGCAAGGGTGCCGGTGAAGGTGACGCGGATTTGGGACTCGTCTTCCTCAGGGCGGGTCTCTTCCCCCTCGGCAGGGTCCTGGGAGGGCGGCGAGGCGGTGGAGAAGCTGCCCGAGACCTGACTGATGGTGTGGTTCACAAACACCACCTGTCCCTCCACACTGATGTTGGTGAGGTCGCGCTTCCTGCGCAGGACATACTCATAGCCCATGGGCGCCACGAGGCCAGGGAGGGCGTTGTCATGACTCTTTCCCGGGAAGTGGGCAGCCTGCCTGTCATTCTGCAGGGGAGACATATCAATGAAGGTAGAACGTTGAGTATTGTCCCGAGACCAGTGGTGCAGGGCTGCCAGGTCGAGCAGTGTCCGGCGTGCGTGGTCGTCCTCCCCCTGCGGCGCGGCGACCACGTCCACCCGCGGGGGCAGGGCGGCGCGGCGGAACCTGTGCGACAAGAGCGCGGCGGCACGCCTTCTGCGGCCCCTCACGGCGGGCGGCAGGGCGGCACCCAGACCGAGGATCTCACTCAGCGTCTCCTTCACACAGTCAACCTGTTGAGGCACAGCCCGTCACTCTATGGCATGACAATGTGGGGGACACCCTAACAAAGGACCTTATCTCACCTCAGCCTCTCTCCCCGAGGCCCTGGAAGCCTCCACCAAGGATCACAACAACACTGACGTTACTAGTCTGACACAAACTTTTATAAAGAATATGAAAAGACAGGCTAAACATATATTTACTTATGTCATATATGTTAAAACTTGTATTCCTTAACAGAAATAAAGTTGATCGATAGAATAAACCTATATTAATTTTTGACACACCTGCAAATACTACTTTAGATGAGGTAGTGACAGGCACAATCTTAGTCTCTGATGATGTCCTGCAGTACATGTCTCTCAGGCCGAGACAATATAACGATGAAACATAATACAGAAAAGGCCCATCTTCACAAGCACACACGCCACAGCACGCCTCGCCACATACCTTCTTGGCGATCACACACCGTTTTCGCAGCTGTGAGTACAGCATGTCCTTCTTGCAGCCGTGTCTCGTCTCCACCAGCCGGCCGTCCGCCAGCCTCTCGCAGGTGCTGTAGTGGCGGCAGCCCGAGGTGATGTCGGCGAGGGGGCTGCCCAGCGGCCGGCTAGCACACAGGTCCACACTCACGTCTGTAATAAGAACATAAGAACATAAGAAAATAAGGAAGCTACAAGAGGCCGTGAGACCTACACGTGGTAGTTCCTGTTACTTAAAACTACCTACATCCACCTTTCATCCCTATCCATGAAATGATTGCCTCCTTTAAGAAAGTTCAATGGAATCACTAATTACTTTTGATCCATTCAATATTACCCCTATTTAGTGAGGAGTAAGAAATCTTAGTTTGATGTGTCCTGATGCAATGTCTCGTCAGGGCGAACATGGGACATTACTGTGAACCACAGAAGCTCGTCTTCCAGCACAATCTCTATATAGCACGCCTCGCAATACCATTGGAATAATTAACAATACGTTTTGAATGTGAGTAACTAAAGAATTACAAGTTTCTCGCAGTCCGTGTCATGTTACCCGTCCACCCTGGGGTACAGAGTGCTTCAGGCGCACCCGGGTGTACAGGGCTTGCACCCACCGGGCCGGCTAAGCACCCGGGTACAGACATCTCACGTCCTGTAAACAGACACTACAGTACATGAGAGTAAGGAATCTACAAGCAGCCTGAGGTACACGTGGTCTAAGTCCCTGGTTAACCTTAAACTACCTTACAGTCCACCTTTCACCCTATCCATGGAAATATCTAGCCGTCCCTTTAAAGCATCCAATACCCGCACTGGACAGGACCTGTTACGAGTCCCCTTCGACAGATCATCTTACCACCGTCACCTTTGGTGTAGGGATATTACACTTGTACTCTGGGTTTCTACAGAGCTCTTGATCCGTGACATGTACATGGAGCATCTTACCGTCACCCTTAAAGCTTTTACCGTCCTGGAGGTCCAACTCTTTACACCTCACCTGGGTAAACATGAATTTAAAGTACCTGATGGTAAGGATGTCTTACACGTCACCTGTTAAAGATATTACACTCGGTCACTGGTCAGTTGTCCATCTTACACCGTCACCCTGGGGTACAGGAGCATCTTACACCGTCACCCTGGGGTACAGGAGCATCTTACACCGTCACCCTGGGGTACAGGAGCATCTTACACCGTCACCCTGGGGTACAGGAGCATCTTACACCGTCACCCTGGGGTACAGGAGCATCTTACACCGTCACCCTGGGGTACAGGAGCTCTTACACCGTCACCCTGGGGTACAGGAGCATCTTACACCGTCACCCTGGGGTACAGGAGCATCTTACACCGTCACCCTGGGGTACAGGAGCATCTTACACCGTCACCCTGGGGTACAGGAGCCTCTTACACCGTCACCCTGGGGTACAGGAGCTCTTACACCGTCACCCTGGGGTACAGGAGCATCTTACACCGTCACCCTGGGGTACAGGAGCATCTTACACCGTCACCCTGGGGTACAGGAGCATCTTACACCGTCACCCTGGGGTACAGGAGCATCTTACACCGTCACCCTGGGGTACAGGAGCATCTTACACCGTCACCCTGGGGTACAGGAGCATCTTACACCGTCACCCTGGGGTACAGGAGCCTCTTACACCGTCACCCTGGGGTACAGGAGCCTCTTACACCGTCACCCTGGGGTACAGGAGCCTCTTACACCGTCACCCTGGGGTACAGGAGCTCTTACACCGTCACCCTGGGGTACAGGAGCATCTTACACCGTCACCCTGGGTACAGGAGCCTCTTACACCGTCACCCTGGGGTACAGGAGCATCTTACACCGTCACCCTGGGGTACAGGAGCATCTTACACCGTCACCCTGGGGTACAGGAGTCTACATACACTCGCCTCCCTTCACCAAGACTCTCAGGTGGTCACCCAGCAAAAGTTATATATCAGGGACACACTTTAGTAGTCTCACGTTGTCTTTGGTGTCGTCCACTCCACACCAAACAGTCACATTCTGAGGTCAAATGTTTCATGGGATAAACTCTAGATTGAGTTTTCAATAGACGTATTTAGTTTCTGGCCTGTCAGTGTGTCTCGGATCACTGCTCACAGAGGCATAGATACAGTGTGTGCAGCCCCTCACGGTCATTGTATAGACCTTCTTCCCTTTATTTACGACTTTTGTCAAGTGTTAATACCCTCACGGTCAATGTTTATACCGACCTTTCCTATTCCTTGGTCCGCTTCTTTTCTAATTTATTTCTTCTCTCTCCCATTTATCCCTTTCCTCCTATCATCTTTATTGTCTTATTTTGTCTGGTGGGGCAGGTGATGCACTGTTGTCACAAGTAAGGCAGTGCAACACGGCTACACGTCAGTCAGGCGTGGGAGGGACCCGCGGGACACCCTCATAATTACCTGCACTGCGCCGCGCCCGGGGGGTGGCGAGGGAGGGGGAGATGGGGGAGGAGGGGAGGCGGGGGAAGTCAAACTGCTGTTCAGGGAATAGCTGTATACGTTTAGGTGTCTCAGGATCTACAAAGACTGCAAGAGATAAGGAAGAGAGTGAGTTGTGGAGGCTTTGTGGAGGCTCTGGAACTCCTCACTGGATCTTAAACGACATGACAAAATGCCTGGAAAAATACAGTGACTGGATACAGAGGGAACAGAAATGAGTGAAAAATTATATACAGATCGATAAAGTGATAGAACTGAGGGGATAAAAGCAGGTGATATGGGTCGGCATTGGAGGAACACTGCTTAACCGACACCATAAATAAAAAGAGCAGTGTAGACAACTAACATGACTAGAAAACGAAAACAGATGTGAAAATAATCATAAAATAAGTGAGTAAGAAATATAAGATCTTGATTATAATGCAACAGTGAAGTAAGATCAGGCAAGGGTGAAGCATTAATCAAGTGACTATACGCGCCGCACGTTAAGTTGGCGAAAATGGGGCCCCTTCACTCCTCCCTTTTCGAACGCACGGGATTGGCTGAGGTGTTGGGTGTTGGGGCTTTAGGGCGGAACTTGGAGTAAGGCATTCTCACCCAACACCTCAGCCAATCCCGTGCGTTCGGAAGGGGAGAGTGAAGGGGCCCATTTTCGCCAACTTAACGTGCGGCGAGTATAAACGCATGCATTATGTGGATGAAGTGGACGATGTGAGTAAGTGATTAGTGTGAGTACGTGAGTAAGAAATATAAGATCCTGATTATAATTATGATGCAACAGTGAGGGAAGTTCAGGCAAGGTGAAAAATTTATTGAATAAACGCATGCATTATATAGATGGATGAAGTGGAAGATGCAGTGAGCAGTGGGTGGAATGGGTGGAGTGGATGGAGCGGGTGAGTGGAGTGGTGGCAAGCGGATCCCACCTGGCAGGTTTCCGCGCTCGTTGAGGTAGTAGAAGTTCTGGGCGACGGCACAGTCGACGAGGCTCTCCGTCTGGCACGTGCGACTCTTCTGGTCAAACAGCGTCCCGGGCCCACATATAAACTTGTTATCCTTCGTACTGCCAGGGGAGAAGGATGGACTTAGACGCAGCGTAACTAATGATTCATTGACAGATACGTAGCTCTCTCTCTCTCTCTCTCTCTCTCTCTCTCTTCTCTCTCTCTCTCTCTCTCTCTCTCTCATCTGCACAAACACATCTCAGAATATTTCCTCTTTTTAACCTATTCCACTAAATTCATGATTCCCTGACTGATACGTAACTCTTGATGCAGTAACTCAGTAATTTTCTCTGTATTTACGAGCGAGCGCGAAGCGCTCGCGAGTCCTCATTGGATACGAGATTTTTCTCACATAAGCGGCCGACCCGACCGACCATCACGCTTTTCAGGAGCTTATATCTTTGGAATCCCGCTTCCGATTGAAAAGCAGTCTTCGCCATCTGATAGTCCCATTCAATCCCTATTTGTGCTTGACATGTTTTGTCTTACGTGAGGGGTCAGCATGGCGCGTGGCGCGTGGCGCGTGCCGCGTGAGGGGTGTCAGACAACGTTATCTTGCTATAGCTGAGAAACGGCTGTACCGACTAAGTTGAAATTTGGTGTGTGGTTTGAGACCACACACCCAGCAATGTCACACAGGTCAAACTCCGGGTGACGCCGCACGTGCGGCGGGTTTCTACAGGCTCGCTCGTCCTTCGCCGATTAAGGCGTCTTACTGGTTCTATTTTTCTTTTTATGCACCACTTGTTCCCTTCCCCTTTCATTGTAGCTCCCCCCTTTTCTCAATAAACTTGTAAACTTGATGCAGCTTAATTAATGATTCACTGACTGATACGTAACTCACAAAAAAATTCACTATCATTAAACCCTTGGACTGGAGGTGGTAATGCAGTGTGCCTACAATATACACTCACGGTATTAGGTCTACACTTGAAAAACACGAAAATCAATAAAGGATAAATAGAATAATGTCATATAACAGAACAGAATGGGCACAGCGTTAGGACCCGGCACTCACCTCTTGTCGGGTTCCACGGAGCAGATGTGGAACACTTTACACGCGGCCTCCACGTCAGCGTAAAGGCCGCCGTGGATTCTGCCGACGCAGGTGAAGCTTGTCACAGGGAACACAAAGGGAGGTGCCGGTGTGGTTGTGGTTGTGGTTGTGGTGTGGTCAGGAGTCCGGGCAGAGATGTCGGTCCTGGGTGTCGCCTCAGCCTCGTCAATGACGGTGATGTGGCTGTCAGGGGGGAACTGTGCTGTCAGGAGTGTGGGTGGCGGTGGGGGGACAGGGGTCCGTCTAGGGGTGTCAAAGGGGGCCAGGGGAGCCACAGGGGTAGGGAAGGAGTCTCGAGGGACTGAGAAAGGCACCTGTGAGGGGGCGCCTGGGGGGACAGGGGTCCGTCTAGGGGTGTCAAAGGGGGCCAGGCGAACCGCATGGGTAGGGAAGGAGTCTCGAGGGACTGAGGAGGGCACCGGCCTGGGCCTGGCTCCTGCTGGCGCCGCCGCCCCGATCCTCGTCCGCGTGGTGAAGGTGGCGGACGCAGGCGGGGCGCGCGGCGGGCTGGCGGGCACGGGCCGGCGCCCTACAGACCCTGCAGGTCTGACTCTCTGTCTACGCTGAGGCTGTACACTATCTACTCTTCCTCCCCTCTGTCTCTGCTGGCCTGCTGAGGCGCGGCCCTGCACTGCCTGCTGTGTACCTGTGGGTGACGGTTGCCTGTGTCTGCCGCGGCCCCGCGAGGAGACCCTGCGGCTGCCGCTGGCAGTAGGAAGAGGTGGGTCACTGTGGGTTAGTCTGGAGGGAGTGGTTAAGCCTGCGAACAAAGCTTCTACGTCACTAAGAAAGGTAGTAGGGACAGTTTGGCCTGGAAAAGTCGATTGTCGTTTTAGTCTGTGGCGCGGCGCGGCGTCAGTGCCGCGCGGCGCGGCGTCAGTGCTGCGCGGCGCGCCACTGCCAAAGCGGGAAGTGTCAAGACGGACCACAGAGATTCTGGGCACGTCCCGGAAGTTAGGGGGCGTGCGCGAGGTGACGGGGGGCTGGGTGGTGGGGGAGAACTCCTTGATGGTCCTGGGCGTCTGCAGGCCCGCGTTCTGAGCCTCGGCGGCCAGGCGTAGCAGCGAGGGGCGGAGGTGGGGCGCGGGCAGGTTTGAGGGATCGAAGCCCTGATTGAGGGAGATTTGAGCAAGGGGCGTCTGTATGTGGACGCGGGAGGAGGAGGAGACCGAGGTGGATGTCCTGCTGACGGTGAAGGGCAGGGGAGGGAAGGAGTAGGCGGAGGTGGAGGCAGGCGTGGT
>JACEEZ010004879.1:12500-15000 GCA_016584305.1 Chionoecetes opilio | reverse complement strand
GAGTTACGTTTTTATGGGGTAATCTGAGACGTATTGTTGGAGTTAATGTTGCAATGTTGAATGCCTACCAACCCATGTATATATATTCCTCTGGTACTATACGGAATGAAAAACTTAACTGTTAAACTATAGGGTATAATAGGGAATAGGGTAGCGTCATAAGGTATAGGGTAGCGTAATAGGGTAAGGGGTGGGGTAATAGGGTATAAAACTATAATGAGTTACGTTTTTATGGGGTAATCTGAGACGTATTGTTGGAGTTAATGTTGCAATGTTGAATGGGGGAACATGCATTGGGCAATCACATCAAATCACATAAAACACAACATTTACTAAACATAGACATAATATATAAAGAAAGAAATACATATAACAGGCTCAATATAATGTCTAGTTACGTCCTAAAAAGTGAGTATAAGTTATTTTGGTGTTAAAAAATATCAAGTTAATAATTATAGTTCAAGTTGGATGTTGATATCAGCTTTAGAACAAACTTAAATCTTATTGGATTAAATTACTATGCTTAAGACTATGATATTGATAATGATGATAGTGGTAGTAGTAGTAGTAGTAGTAGTAGTAGTAGTAGTAGTAGTAGTAGTATTAGTAGTAGTAGTAGTAGTAGTAGTAGTAATGGTGTTGGTTGTAGTAGTACAGTAGTAGTAGTAGTAGTAGTAATGGTAGAAGTAGTAGTAGTAGTAGTAGTAGTAGTAGTAGTAGTAGAAGTAGTAGTAGTAGTAGTAGTAGTAGTAGTAGTAGTAGTAGTAGTAGTAGTAGTAGTAGTAGTAGTAGTAGGAGAAAGAGGAACAGAAGTCTATTTACTCATTATTTATTTAACCTATCTGACCATCTATTAAAAGTCCATTGATCTAGTGTTGGGCATAGAGACATGAGTGAGCGTGTTTGTGTGTGTTTGGTATACACTCTTAGAAAAGAAGGGTAGGAAAAGGGTAGAAAAAGGGTGTTTGTAGTGATGAAATACTGCTACCCTTTTTCTACCCTTACAAATATACCCTTTTGCAACCCTAAATATACCCTTTTCCAACCCCAAATATACCCTTTCTCAAGCCTCTCGTCTAAAAAGGGTAGATAAAGGGTAGATGAAGGGTATAATTAGCAGCATCTACCCTCCAGCCTGGACATAGGGTTTAAAAAGGGTAGTGATGGTGCGATGTAACAATTCTACCCTTAATATACCCCTTATTTCTGAGAGTGTAGAGGGAAGGGTGAGTGTGTTTGGCATAGAGACATGAGTGAGCGTGTTTGTGTGTGTTTGGCATAGAGGGAAGGGTAAGTGTGTTTGGCATAGAAGCATGAATGAGTGTATTTGGCATTGTAATTAATACTCACGCGGTGGAAGGGATAATGCCGGGTCCGTACAGGTCGTTATTGAGGTGGAAGAAGGACTGGGATTGCCGGCAGTCCACCTCCTCCACACGCTCGCACACCCGCGTCTCCTGGTCGAACACTGTGCCCGCCAGACACCGGAACGTGTAGTCATTCACTTTGCCTGGTGAGGAAAGAAAAGGAGATTAACAATGAAATAAAATAAGGAGGTTTGAGTAGTGATATGCTCTCTCTCTCTCTCTCTCTCTCTCTCTCTCTCTCTCTCTCTCTCTCTCTCTCTCTCTCTCTCTCTCTCTCTCTCTCTCTCTCTCTCTCTCTCTCTCTCTCTCTCATTCATTTTGCCTGGTGGTGAAAGAAAAGTAAAAATAGAGAAAATAAGAACATAAGGAAGCTACAAGAGGCGGAAAAGGAAGAGGAAAAATGAAAAAATGAAGGTTTGATTTAGTGATACTCTCTCTCTCTCTCTCTCTCTCTGACGGTAACTTTCCCTCGCCTGCCTCTCATCTCACCGTTAATTAAGGTGACACGCAGGTAAACAGTGAAGTTGTGGCGGCTTAAGACTGCTGTTGCAGGCATACTGATCACACACACACACACACAACACACACCCACAACACACACCCACACACACCCACACACACACACAGGCTCACCCTTCTCGTCCAGGGTACACACGTGGAACATCTGACAGTTGGTGTACTGGTCGGCGTAGTAGCCGCCGATCACCTTGCCGATGCACGAGAAGTTGGTGGTCGGCATGTCCTGGGACGCGGGGGAATTTTGTTATTATTTATATAGGATAGGAGAAATAACATAGGGAAAATAAAGAAGAAAGGGAAGAGAGGGAGGGAATGTGGTTTTTATTTATATAGTATATGAAAAAAACATTAGGTAAATTTAAGAAGAAAAGGAAGAGGGTGAGGGAATGTGGTTTTTATTTATATAGTACAGGAGAAATGACATTAGGGAAATTAAAAAAAGAAAAGGAAGAGAGGGAGAGAATGTGGTTATTTATTAGTATATATTATTACTTATTAGTAGTAGTGGTATTATATTATTAGTAGTACTAGTACATATCCATTATTATTTATATTGTATAGGAAAAATAACAAGGAAATTACAGAAGAAACGGAAGTAGGGAGGGATTGTGTTT
>JACEEZ010004879.1:7500-10000 GCA_016584305.1 Chionoecetes opilio | reverse complement strand
TTTTCTTATGTTTTTTTAAATTCAGGCTTTTGTGTTAAGAGGATAATAATAATACAAAAAAGAACGTGTCAATAAGAATGTTTTATTTTTATTTTTTTCTCAGTGCCATTTATATTCAAGCTTAAGTGTCCAGCAAATAATAATAATAATAAAAAAATACGTGGAAATGTCATCTGACGTGTTATATATTTAAGGCGACGCTTTACTTTCACTTGCCCAGGAAATATCTCGCTCCAGTTTTTTATGAGAATCTCTTCCTTGAGTTTATAGAGTGTGTCATCCAAGGGCAGGGCGGGGAGGGTGTGGGAGGGGGTGTAGAAGGTGTAGCAGAGGGTGTAGAAGGTGTAGAAGGTGTAGTATAGTAGCTCTCTGTGTTTATTATATAGTTTCATGTTACTATATATACTGGCGGCTGTTAGTGTGTATATTATGAAAGTGTTGTGTTACTTTATATACTGGCAGGCACGTGTAGGGAGTGTGAAGGGAAGGCCTTATGACATGTTATTATATTTATTTTTAACTTTCTAGGGAGTCTAGGAAGAATAAGAAGGCGAGGAAGGTGTCTAAGAGGGTGCAGAAAATATATCAGCTCTTGGTATGTTTATCAGGGTCGGGTTACTACAAATTATGGCAGGACCGTGTGTATATATTTTCTTACGTTCTTATGTTCATATATAGAGGGTGGGAGGTGGCAGCCTTATGACAGGAATTATATATATTTTTTTCTCACTATATAGGAAGTCTAGTCCAGAGTAAAACAAGTAGATAGAGACGACCAAAAAGACACCTGATATTGCCAGTAAAGAAGAAAAATAGAAATATAACGATAGAGTATACAAAAAGACAGCTGATATTGCCACTTCATTCCCCACCCTCTAAAAATATATTGTGAAAGCAGTACATCATTTTTTTTTATAAGAAAAGAAGGAAAAAATATGAGAGTTGCAAAAAATGAGGGAGACAGGTTGAAAAAATAAGGGAGACAGGTTGAAAAAATGAGGGAGACAGGTTGAAAAAATGAGGGAGACAGGTTGAAAAAATGAGGGAGACAGGTTGAAAAAATGAGGGAGACAGGTTGAAAAAATGAGGGAGACAGGTTGAAAAAATGAGGGAGACAGGTTGAAAAATGAGGGAGACAGGTTGAAAAATGAGGGAGACAAGTTGAAAAAATAAGGGAGACAGGTTGAAAAAATAAGGGAGACAGGCGGAAAACATGAAAAATGTGAAAAAATTGAGGTAAAATTACAGGAGACTATTTATTTGAAAGATGACGATACGAAGGGAGATACAGATGGTTAAGGGACAGGTATTGGTAGATGAAGAAGGGGAGAGGATTATAGTAGCGAGAGTGAGGTGACGGAATCTGACTTTTTTCTCACTATATAAGATGTCTGGGTCCAGGGAAAAAAAAAATGACAAGAGAAAACCAAAAAAAACGCTGATATTGCCAATAAAGAAGAAAAAAAAAAAAATAACGATAGCGTATACAAAATAGACCGCTCATATTGTCACTTCATACCCCCATAAAATAAAAAATTGTGAAAGTAGCTACTGTACATACACATAGTCAAACCTAGCCTTGACATCCACACGTGCCCACACAACACGCTATCAGGATATAGTAATAGTGTAATAACAAGGGCTATAGAGTATTACACTATTTGTAATACTCTATAGGCCTTGTGTAGTAACAGCCCAATTAGCAACACACATAAGTACACACAAACACTCCTATTCTTTTTTTTCTTTTTTTTTGACCTGACATAAATAAGTATAAACATCAATAAAAAAAATAGATGAATACACAATACATGTCAAACTATTCCCTATTTTACTACTACTATACTACTACTACTACTACTACTACTACTACTACTACTACTACTACTACTACTACTTACTACTTACTACTACTACTACTACTAATACTACTACTACTACTACTACTACTACTACTACTACTACTTACTACTTACTACTACTACTACTACTACTACTACTACTACTACTTACTACTTACTACTTACTACTACTACTACTACTACTACTACTTACTACTACTACTACTACTACTACTACTACTACTACTACTACTACTATTTTATTAATTAATCAAGTAAAGACGAAATGCTGTACATTTTCAAAGGATAGAAGGAAAAATGAAAGCAATGTTATTGATCTGTGTGGAGATAGAATAGCACTGGTGGATAATTACAAGTATTTAGGTTACTGTATCCAGAAAAATCTGAGTGGTGAGGAAGATATAGATTTCAGGTTAACTAGTTTTTACGCAAAATTCAATTATATATATATATAAATTTCAAGAATGTTTCCAGTCAGACTCTCATGTTCCTATTCAATTCATTTTGCTTGCCAGAGTATGGTCTGGCCTTATGGCAGACTCTTAGAATGAAAAATAAATCTTGCTATAAGACATTCCAGACAGCTTACCACAATGCCCTAAAAAAAGTGTTTGCTCTGCCACGATACCACAGTAACC
>JACEEZ010004879.1:0-2500 GCA_016584305.1 Chionoecetes opilio | reverse complement strand
CCCACCACATACTCCCTACCACAACCCCACATACACCACTCCCACTACCATCCCCAACACCACCACACCCAACCGCCCTCCCCAATCCCTCACACCACTACCACCTCCACACACATACCACCCCCCAACCCCCCCAAAAAACATATTTACCCCCCCCCCACACCCCCCCAATCCCCACCACAACCCCCTACCACCACAACCCCAAACCAAACATTACCCAAACACCCCCCCCTCCCAAAAATCCCAACACAAACTACTCCCCACCCCCACCACATACTCCCCACCTCCTCCTCAAAAACTTTTTACCTCATCCTTTCTCGAAATACCTTTAATCAAATGACCTAAGGTTTAAAAGGAATACCTAAAAAAAATTGTTTTTTTTACACCCAGTCCCAATAGCCTAACTAAGACCCATACAGTATCATCTTTGTTTTGTTTATGTTCTTAACTAATAACACAACCCATTTTAATGCCGCCGCCTCCCCTATTAACTTCCCTTGTCACCAATAGACCTACTTATATAGCGGTAGGGACCTTTAGCCGAAAGCAGCTGATTTTTCGGTCTAGTTCAGAGGGGTATAGGAGGAAAAGGGGCGAAGAAAACGAGAGAGGAATTAGGAAGGGAAAAATACGCGAGGGGAGAGTAATTTGGGTAAATGGGGGAGAGGAGTAATTGGATACATGGGGGAGAGAGAGTTTTAAATTTGGGGACATGGGGGAGAGAGAGTAATTTGGGGCATGGGAGAGAGAGAGGAAATTTGGGTACATGGGAGGGGAAAAGTAATTTGGGTACATGGGGGGGAGAGAGAGTAATTTGGGGACTGGGGGAGAGATTTAATTTGGGGGGCATGGGGGAGAGAGAGAGTAATTGGGGACATGGGGAGAGAGAGAGTAATTGGAACATGGGGGAGAGAGAGTAATTGGGGACCTTTGGGGGGGGAGAGGGAATTGGAAAACATGCCGGGGAGAGAGAGTAATTGGATAATGGGAGAGAGAGGAAGTAATTGGAGATAATGGGGAGAGAGAAAGTAATGGAAGACAATGAGGAGAAGAAGAGTTAAGGATACATGGAGAGAGAGTAAGGATTAATGAGGAAGAGAGAGTAAATGGGACATGAAGGGAGGAAGAAGGTAGTAATGGAAGACAGGAGAGAGAGAGTAAGGAAGAGGAAGAAGGAAGAGTAATGGAATGGGAGAAGAGAGAAATTTGGGAAAGGAAGGGAAGGAAAAAAGAGTAATTGGAGGGAAATGGGGGAAGAAAAGAGTAATTGGATACAGGGAAAGGGGAAAAGGGAAGAAAGGAATGGAAGAAGAGGAGAAGGAAGAGAGTAATGGAAGGAAGAAGAAAAAGTAATGGAAGGAAGGGAAGAGAGTAATGGAAAGAAGGGAGGAAGAAGGAGAAGAGAATGGAGAAATGGGAAGGAGAAAGGGTAATTGGGGGAAGGAGAAGGAAGAGTAATGGAAGGAAGGGAGAGAGAGAGTAATGGAAGAAAAGAGGTAATGGAGGAAGAAGGATACATGGGAAGAAGAAGTAATGAGAAGGAAGGAGAGTAATGGAAGGAAGGAAGAGAGAGAAGAGAAGGGTAATGGAAAGGGAAAGGAAGGGGAATTGGAGAAGGAGAGGGGAAAGGAGAAAGGATAATGGAGAAGAAAGATAATGGAAGGAGAGATAATTGGAAAAGGAGAGAAGGAAAGGAAGTAATTGGATAATGAGGAAGAGAAAGAGTAAATTGGAGAATGGGAAGGAGGGGAAAGAAAGGTAATGGAAAGGAAGAAGGAGAGAGAAGAGGAATGGGAAGGAAGGGAGGGGAAAGGAGTAATGGGAAAGAATGGAAGGAGAAGGGGTAATGGAAGGAATGAGGAAGAGAAGAGTATTGGAAGGAAGAAGAGGAAAGTAATGGAAGAAGGAGGAGGAAGGTAAGGGGAAGAGAATGGAGGAAGAGAGGTAAGAGGAAAGGGAGAAGAGAAGAGGTAATGGAAAGGGAAGGAGAGAGAGGTAATTGGAAGAAAGGGAAGAGAGAGAAGAAAAGATGGAAGGAGAGAAGAGGTAATGGAAGGAGAAGGAAGGAGAGGAGAGAATGGATAAGGAGAAGAAGAAGAGGTAATGGAAAGGAAGAGGAAGGAGGAAGAGAAGTAATGGAAGGGAGAGAAGAGGTAATGGAAGAAGGGAAGGAAGAAGAGAGGAATGGAAGGAAGGAAGAAGAGTAATGGAAGGGAAGAAGGAGAGTAATGGTAATGGAGAGAGTAAGAAGGAAAGGAGGGGAAAATAAGGAAAGAAAGGGAAAAGGAAGAGTAAAAGGAATGGGAGAAGAGGTAATGGAAATGGGAAGGAAAGGGGAAATTTGGAGAAAGGAAGGGAAAGGAAGAAGGATAATGGGAAGAGAGAGAAATTTGGAAGGGAAGAAAGAATAAAGGGGAAGGAGAAGAAAGGAAAGGGAAAGGGGGGAAAGAATTGGAAAGAAAAAAAATTTATAATTTTTTTAAAAAATTAATAAAAAAAT
>JACEEZ010004877.1:157159-159659 GCA_016584305.1 Chionoecetes opilio | reverse complement strand
ATAATGTAACAAAATTAAGTAGCTTATACAGCATACATCGTGTTTCCGTTGATACAATAAAAACTAACACAACATAGACCAAGTTATTCATTCTCCACTTACGTTCCATCTATTTTCCTTTAATTCATCACTATCGTATTCTTCTTTTTCATCGGTGCATTATCTTAAGTACGAAAAATCAACACTCTAGTCTCACCAAATCTCGTTAATCGTATCTGAGGTTGATTTAAACTCATTATTAAATTTTACCATTTTTTCTGTTTTTCGTTTTTGCTTTTCCCTTTGTTCTCTTGATCTTAGAATCCGAGAGGCAACGAAGAAGTTACAATTTAGCACCTGATCCGAATGATTTTGTAACAGCTATCGTAGAATTGTTTTGGACACACACACACACACACAACACTCATACAAAAAAATACAATGAATACAATATTTCCCTCTCCCATGTCTCTATAGACGCCCATTCAGCACCGTTTTCCCATTTTCCCGTACTGAGATGAAAGCCAACAAGGCAGCGGGGCGTCCTCCTGCTCTCGCCGCCGTGAAGCACTCACTAATCACGATAAATATGCTTTCATTATATTTTGTTATATTTCATTTTGGGTGTTCAGAATTTACATAGGTGTTACAATATACGGGTCAGGTGCTAAATTACCTGTCGTGCCTCGGATCTAAGATAAAATAAGAAGCAAACGAAATCAAATAAAAAACATGGGTGTGATGATGGTGATGAATAAATGGTGTGGTTGTGCTATGTGCTGGTGATGGTGATCGGGTGGTGATGGGTTGGTGTCTGTGTGGTGTGTCGTGATCGGTGATGGGGGAGCAGGAGCTGGGGGTGGTCTGGTATGGTGCGTGATGGTACTCATGTTGTGATGGTTGGTGTGATGTGGTGGTGGTGGGGGATGGTGGTGTGGGTGTTGGTGGTGATGTGATGGTGATGTGGTGGTGATGGTGATGTGGTGGTAGTGGGGGTTGGATGGTGATGGTGAGGTGTGTGAATTGGTGGTGGTGGTGCTGTCGGTGTTGATAAGGTAAGGAAACTGATGGTGTGGTGGTATGGTGGTGGTGGTGGTGATGGTGATGGGTGGTTGATGGTGATGGTGTTTGGGGGGGGGTTGGTGTGGTGGTGGATGGTGATGGTGTGGTGGTGGTGGTGATGGTGGTGGTGATGTGGTGGGTGGTGGTGAGGTGATGGTGGTTTTTGGTGGTGGTTGGTGGTGTGGTGGTGGTGGATGGTGGTGGTGGTGGTGGTGGTGATGGTGATGGTGATGGTGATGGTGGTGGTGGTGGTGGTGATGGTGATGGTGATGGTGGTGGTGGTGGTGGTGGGTGTGTGGTGGTGTGTGATGGTGGTGGTGGGTGGTGATGGTGGATGGTGGTGGTGGTGGTGATGGTGGTGGTGTGGTTGGTGGTGGTGGTGATGGTGATGGTGATGGTGGTGGTGTGGTGATGGTGGTGGGGTGGTGGTGATGGTGGTGGTGGGAGGGGGTGATGGTGATGGTGGTGGTGGTGGTGATGGTGGTGGGTGATGGTGATGGTGGTGATGGTGGTGGTGATGGTGATGGTGATGGTGGATGGTGATGGTGGTGGGGGATGGTGATGGTGATGGTGATGGTGGTGGTGATGGTGGTGGTGATGGTGATGTGATGGTGATTGGTGGGTGATGGGTGGTGATGGTGATGGTGATGGTGGTGGTGGTGGTGGGTGGTGGTGATGGTGGTGGTGTGGTGTGGTGATGGTGGTGGTGATGGTGGTGATGGTGATGGTGGTGGTGATGGTGATGGTGGTGGTGGTGGTGGTGGGTGGTGGTGGTGGTGGTGTGGTGGTGTGGTGGTGGTGGTGATGGTGGTGATGGTGGTGGTGGTGGGGTGGTGGTGGTGGTGTGGTGGTGGTGGTGGTGTGGTTACGGGAGTGACTTTCTTCCTTCTTCTCCTCCCTCAACTTTAATTATCTCTTCTGCTTTTTCCTTCTTCTCTATTTCTTTGTTTGTTTGAGGGCATTGCTGAGCCTTGACTCGGGAGGGAAATGGATCCCCTAGTTCGGCGTCAGTGCGGGGCGGGAACGCTGTCTAGAAATTGTAGTGTTGTGGTGTTGATATTCCTGTTCGTGTCTTTGCCTTCCTTTATCTACCAAATCCTCCTCTTCCTCCTCCTCCTCCTCCTCATATTACTTAATTATTAGACTAGATAAATACTTAGCATCAATTTCCCAACTTGATTACTTCGCCCTACGTATTTTTTTTATTTTTTTTTTATTCTTTTAGTATAGGAGTATGTTTTGGTATTGCCCCATGAGTTATATTATTAATATCCCCGGGATTGATTGGTGTTAGTGGTAGTTTCAGTTAGGTAGCATACTTCATTCCTATTAATCTTCATTATTAAACTCTCATTATGCGTTAATTGGTTCATTTGTTGATTACTTTGCAATGAATGCACCTGTAAATTAATAAAGTTGCAGGTTGCGTATTATAGTTACTATAGTGTTATGTTTACCT
>JACEEZ010004877.1:137159-152159 GCA_016584305.1 Chionoecetes opilio | reverse complement strand
GTCTACTAAAGCATTATGCCGGGCAAATCTCTATCCATTATGAAGAAGACACATATAGTAACCTTTTATCGAAGTGGGAAAACAATTGGCCAGATAGCGAGGGAGATGTGTGTTTCCAAACATACCGTCTCGGCATGATGCAGGCGGGCGCATGATGGTGAGTTAGAGACAGTTTTGGCGTGGAAAAAAGGGTCAGGGCGACCAAGAAAAACTTCAAAGAAGACTGATCAACTGCTCAAAAGGATTGTTGATGTCAATAATCATTTTGAGCAGTTGATCAGTCTTCTTTGAAGTTTTTCTTGGTCGCATTGACCCTTTTTTCCACGCCAAAACAGTCTCTAACTCACCATCATGCGCCCGCCTGCACCACAGCGAGACGGTATGTTTGGAAACACACATCTCCCTCGCTATCTGGCCAATTGTTTTCCCACTTCGATACAAGGTTACTATATGTGATTTCTTCACAATGGATAGAGGTTTGCCCTGCATAATGCTTTAGTAGACCTGGAGGAGGCGGTAGAAAATGGAGGGGCGAATGGGGGTGTAGGAAGTTTGGAGAACCAAACACAACAACCTCTTCCAATGATGACTTGGAAGATACAGAGCGGGCAGCAGCGAGGAATCTACAGCAGACACCCTAACACACTGCCAAATATACAAAATAAGTAAAACAAAATCAATCGCTCCCACCGAAATTGTCAAAAGAGCTAAGGACGTTATTCCCGCCCTAAGTTTTTTGGCGTCCTACGTTTTTTTGCGCCGACTGTACTACTGTTATTGTTGTTATTTTCAATGTGTTTCTATAATACCATCCTATATATTTTCTGTTATTTTCTTCTGTAATCAAATCGCATACATAAGTGAATATCTTTTCTTTTCAACAATTTCCTTCCATATGATCTGTCATGAAAATACACGTGTGCGACGATTTTAAGAGTCAAAAATAATTATTTTATAAGCTTTTATCCTCATTTCTCTCTCACTAGCAAATTACCAGTATCTCTCTCTCTCTCTCTCTCTCTCTCTCTCTCTCTCTCTCTCTCTCTCTCTCTCTCTCTCTCTCTCTCTCTCTCTCTCTCTCTCTCTCTCTCTCTCTCTCTCTCTCTCTCTCTTATGCCTGATAATTCAATAAGCACGACCTTCACAAACACATCAGAGAATGGCTAATGGTTGATGGGAATTTTCAGATCATATTATTAAGCACAAAATTACTGTTGCAGAATCACCAAGGTTATAACACATTAGGCCTTGATGCTGTAACACTTTGATCCACTTTTCTCTATATCATGTAATGGCTGGAAGCTTTTCTTTCCTTTTAGTTTTCCTATTTTATCAATTTTGTGTTTGTGATAAAAAGTTACTGTTTTCATTTAGCTATTATGTTTTGTCACGTGCAAGGTAAAGTATGCGATGATAAGTTGTTAATTGGATCTGTAAAAGGATTATTAGTCATTTTGAATGTCAGAAAAGTGTTTATGAACGAGACAGCTGATAATGACGTAGCAGCTTTACACTTTAGTCTCTGCTGCAATGGAGAGAAAAACCCAAACAATTCAACGTTTTAAGCTTGAACATTCGGTGTAGCAAACAAAGGACCAAACAAACTACGAAAAAAACCGTACAACTCGAAAAGTACATAAACTCATCTCCCCCCCCCCCCCAAACACGCACACGCACACGCACACACACACACACACACAGTCACACACAATCAAACACCTAAAAAAAATCAAACTACATTGTCAGGAAATTCCACGGCGTGAAATGTGCTGCAATATTTCAGTCACTCTGCCCCCCCCCCTCCAGACTCACCCTGCCCCCCCCCCTTCACTCACCCTGCCCCCCCTCCAGACTCACCCTGCCCCCCCCCTCCAGACTCACCCTGCCCCCCCCTCCAGACTCACCCTGCCCCCCCCCCAGACTCACCCTGCCCCCCCCTCCAGACTCACCCTGCCCCCCCCCCTCCAGACTCCTCCCTCACCCTGCCCCCCACCCCTCCAGACTCACCCTGCCCCCCCCAATCCAGACTCACCCTGCCCCCCCCCCTCCAGACTCACCCTGCCCCCCCCACCCCCAGACTCACCCTGCCCCCCCCTCCAGACTCACCCGCCCCCCCACCCTCCAGACTGACCCTGCCCCCCCCCTCCAGACTCACCCTGCCCCCCCCTCCAGACCTCACCCTGCCCCCCCCCCCCTCCACTCACCCTGCCCCCCCCCACCCCCTCCCCCAGACTCACCCTGCCCTCCCCCCCCTAGACTCACCCTCCCCCTTCTGCTCACCCTCACCCCCTCCAGACTCCCCTCACCCCCCCCTCCAGACTCACCCTGCCCCCCCTCCAGACTCACCCTGCCCCTCCCCCAGACTCACCCTGCCCCTCCTCCAGACTCACCCTCTCCCCCTCCAGACTCACCCTGCCCCCCCCTGCAGACCACCCTGCCCCCCCCTCCAGACTCACCCCGCCCCCCCCCCCCCTCCAGACTCACCCCCCCCCCCCCCCTCCAGACTCACCCCTGCCCCCCCCCCTCCAGACTCACCCCCCTCCAACCACCCCCCCTCCAGACTCACCCCCCCCCCCCCCCAGACTCACCCCCCCCCTCCAGACTCACCCTGCCCCCCCTCCAGACTCACCCTGCCCCACCCTCCACTCACCCTGCCCTCCCCCCCCTCCAGGCTCACCTCTGCCCCCCCCCCCCTCTAGACTCCACCCCCCCCCCAGACTCACCCTGCCCCCCCCCTCCAGACTGACCCTGCCCCCCCCTCCAGACTCACCCTGCCCACCCCCCCCTCCAACTCACTCTGCCCCCCTCCACTTCACCCCCTGCCCTATCTATCTAGTCACCAATCCCTGAGCTCTGGTGAGGCTTGGTGACATCATGCTGAATGTTTCTATACCTCTTCTTTATATGTCTATCTCTATCTATTCACGGTTAGTTTTCCTTGATTTCTTACACAAGTGATCTAGAACAGCAATGAAAGCCTCTGTTAACCTCACGTTTCAGTGGAAAAAATCAGCCCCCGAGTGATAAGTTTCAATTTTCTTCATTGATTCAATTCTGTGATCAGTGTTTCCATTACAGACGAGAATTGTGACCGATTTGCGTTTAATTTCTTCTAACAGTGTGATAAATATATAATTCATTGGTCTATACTATAGGATGCATTACATATCACGTGTTGCCCATCAGCCTTTTACCTGACGTGTTTCCGCTGCTTTTCAATGACTACCGCGTGTATAAAAAAATCCTTAAGTATATCGCGAATTAAGAATTATTGTCAACACATTATAACATACAACCAACAAACACCTTTTTTTTCCCCCTTGGACAGTCCTTTGTGATGTATGCACCGCATGCCCACCGGACAAAACGCATGAACAACGAATGAGTGACGCATGAAACGTACATCTAACGTCAGAGAACCATTCACGTGACGGCTCTCGGCTGTTGTGTGGCACTCTCTAACCATATCTCATGTCCATGTACTTGGCAACAGAAGCTAGATGGCGAAGTGTGATGGCCAACTTCATCCCAGGAGCAATAGGGTCTCTCATCCAGGTGTACTTCTTGGCAATGCGAGGGCACACACGATTCAGAATCTCAACAAACATCGCAGGGGGCATTCTCATAAAGTTACAGAACGCCGTCTGGTCCTTTCGCCGCAGCTCCACCATCAATTGGTCATACAAACCAAACTGCCTGCGTCTCTCAGGACCAAGCCACTTCTTGGACCACACCTGCCTTCTCTGTTGCCTGCGTTGCCGCCTCCAGGCGGCAACATTCCTCTGGAGGGCCATGTGAGCATTCTGCAGGTTCAGATCTGCCTGCAGTAAAGCTGCCCTATATCGAAGTATAGCTTGGACCTGGTTGCAGGTCATCACGACAGAGAGGCATCAAATGGAGGGGCGAGGTCCTACGACTTTTTATATGCCCTTGCCGTGTCAGTTGCAGACCGGTACATATTCGTTAAACTCAGTTCCATGTCCTGTGCATATACTGTGATGTGCTGTAGATACCTGTAGATATGGTGTAATCATCACTTATGGCCGTCCTGTCAGTTTTGTCATCCGGACTACATGCGTTTGACCGTAGTCGTCCTGCAGGCGTTCTGTGGCTATGCGGTGTGTATGCGTTTGATGTGCTGTACATGCCCGTTCCATCCGTCCCATCTCTTGCAGCACCGGACCCTGCAGGACGCCTAGCGGATGGAAACGTGTGGAAAACGACCAAGTACAGTACACATACAGGTGGAAACACACAACCATCGGACAAGGGCCGGATCTCGCTATCCGTTTCTGGTGAGAAATTTTTTATGCATGTACAAAGTTTTCTGGCCGCTTTGACGGAAATCACCTGACGATGAACGCCCATCCAAAGGATAAAAAGGACATGCAAACGCATTTTAACGGATATCAACGGATGCCAAAACTCGACATTCGTTTATCATGCGTTTGCCTTATCCTGCAAAGTGTGACAGGGGCATAAGGGGCGATCTGATAGAAGATTTCAAGTGGATAAAGGGATTTAATAAAGGAGAGGTAGGAAAAGTTCTTACGGCTTTTAACCAGAGTAGAACAAGAAGTAATGGATTCAAGCTGGAAGGGCGTAGATTTAGAAAGGAAATAGGGAAAAACTGGTTCACAAATAGGGTGGTGAATGAATGGAATGGACTCAGTAGACAGGTAGTTAGTGCGGAGTCATTAGGGAGCTTTAAAGAGGGGCTGGATAGGTTCATGGATGGGGATGAAAGGTGGATGTAGGTAGTGTTAGGTGACAGGAACTACCACGTGTAGGCCTCGCGGCCTCTTGTAGCTTCCTTATTTTCTTATGTTCTTAAAGGTACAACTTTTCCACCACTAATAAAAAGAGAAAAAAAAATCATGCTTCCACCAGGGCTCGAACCTGGGACCTTCTGCGTGTAAAGCAGACGTGATAACCACTACACTACGGAAGCTATTTAAAAAGTGACTACAAAGAGCGTTTTAACTTACGTGTTATTAGTTACCTTGTGCCTGAAGTAAATAAGTGACCGTGATCAATCAATCAATCATTGGGGGCATACGCCGGGGGGCGCGTCGCCTCGCCCACCCTACGACGCCACTCCCGGGGGTCACCACGCGCGAGTTCCCATGCAGGCTCCTTTCCCATACCAAGCAGCTCTCGACAAGAAACATCAACTTGCCCCAGCCACGAGCCTTGTGGGCGCCCCCTTGGCCTCCTCCACGCCGGATTGTCTCTTACAGATACAACCCGATGGGAAGGATCGGTTTCAGGGTAGCGTGCCGCATGTCCATATAGCCGAAGTTGGCGCCAACGGACTATGCAGGTAATAGGACTCGATTCAGTCTCACGGTGCAATCGCTGATTAGACACGTAATCATCCCAGCGATACCCCATGATTCTGTGAAGACACTTATTACCAAAGGCATTGATTCGTCTCTTCAAGTCACTATTTAGTGTCCATGTCTCACAACCATAGAGTAAGACAGGGATCACAAGCGACTTGAAGATCCGGATCTTTGTCCACCTGCACAGGTACCGACAACGCCAAATACTCCCGCTGAGCGAGTCCATAACACCGTGGGCTATGCCAATCCGCCGTAAGGCTTCTTGACGTGACCCGCCGTCATTATGGACTGCGCTACCAAGGTATGTAAAACTTTTAAGTCACTCTTCAAACTTACTTCATTGAGTTATTTCTTCTGTTACAACGTTTTGAGGAGCTTTTATTATTATTATTCTCTCTCTCTCTCTCTCTCTCTCTCTCTCTCTCTCTCTCTCTCTCTCTCTCTCTCTCTCTCTCTCTCTCTCTCTCTCTCTCTCTCTCTCTCTCTCTCTCTCTCTCTCTCTCTCTCTCTCTCTCTCTCTCTCTCTCTCTCTCTCTCTCTCTCTACGTGACTTTTCAATCTTCCTCGTCCTCATTCTTTTCTTCTCCATATTTCTTCTCAACAAGAAAGATGAAAAAGACTAAACATTCCATCCTCAGCATCGCCCAGACAACACACACACACACACACACACACACACACACACACACACACACACACCACACACACACACACACACACGTAAAACTCCCTCATCCCCTTTCACGTAATCATAAATCTTTGAACAGAAAAAAAGTTATATAGCAACTGCAAAAATAACTGATAACAAAGAATAAAAAAAACGAAAACCTTATTAAATGATACACTAATAGACAGAAAGACATGCAGGCAGACAGACAGACGTTCCCATTTCCATTAAATTCAGACAAGTATTTTCAGCACCCTTGAACATTTTTTATTAATTTTGAGTTTGAAGAGCTAGGTTTATGGAGTTCCAATATCTGGCAGGCCACCGCTGCCTTCAAACACTCCAGCCCTTTGAACCAGCGGCCAAAATGGAGCTTCAGAGTGGAGAAGTGAGCGAGAGAAGTTAACGCTAGGTGACAAGTGCAGAAAGTCTCTCTCTCTCTCTCTCTCTCTCTCTCTCTCTCTCTCTCTCTCTCTCTCTCTCTCTCTCTCCTCTCTCTCTCTCTCTCTCCTCTCTCTCTCTCTCTCTCTCTCTCTCTCTCTCTCTCTCCCTCATCTCTCTTCTCTCTCTCTCTCTCTCTTCAAGCACTACTTGTTTCTGAGTCCAGGAATATTACATACGTAGGTCGCAATTTAATTCTTCTCTCACAACTGCTAGTTTTTTTACCCTTTTTTTTACCCACAATTTTTTTGTTTTCTCTCCGACGTAGTTCCTGGAAATGTAATCTTTTTCCAACATGACTTTTTGAGACTGTAGGTTCTTCCTTTTTTCCCTTATGTTCTTATTTATATATTCATGTTTACTTCTTGTACTTACGACTATTTCCTTTCGTTTTTATTCTCCTCCTCGTGTGTGTGTGTGTGTGTGTGTGTGTGTGTGTGTGTGTGTGTGTGTGTGTGTGTGTGTGTGTGTGTGTGTGTGTGTGTGTGTGTGCGTGCGTGCGTGCGTGCGTGCGTGCGTGCGTGCGTGCGTGCGTGCGTGCGTGCGTGCGTGCGTGCGTGCGTGCGTGCGTGCGTGCGTGCGTGCGTGCGTGCGTGCGTGCGTGCGTGCGTGCGTGCGCGTGCGTGCGTGCGTGCGCGTGCGTGTGTGTGTGTGCGTGCGTGTGTGTCTACCTTTTCCAATAATATATATACACAAATGACCTAAATACATACAATCCACAGAGGTCATCAGAGTGAAGACGCTTAGACACCACATTTCAAGGCAAAACAAGACCGGAAAAAAAATCAGCCAAAAAAGTTTACGAAAAAGAAACTCCCTACGAAAGAGAAAAAAAAAGGTAAATAAATGCAGCCACTAAGGGTACAAAGGAGATAGTAAAAGAAAATGGACTAAAATTTCACAGCATGAGTTTGCAATGTTTCTCAGGCGCTGTAGTGCGTGTGGAATGCCTGGCTGTGGGAGATAAGAATGTAAATGGAAGTACAGGACTCAGGACGCCATAATGTAGTAATGATACGTGAAATGAACTACTTCCTTTTTCCTTTAAGTATATTTTTCTTAATCTATAACCTTAAGAGAAAAGTTATTGTCTACTACCTCAAACACTAATATATTAACACTCTTTTCATTGTGTACAAATAGTTAAGGAGACTATTTTCATTATCATTAATGCCTTTCCAGCAAATGTACCTTAATGGTCCACTGTCAAACATGAATTATAGGTAAAAAAGGATAAAAGAAAAGATAAACACATACAAATTCAAACACATTATATATTATTTTATTACATTCGCTAACCTAATTTATATTCGCATTAAGGCCATACAACGAAAATGTATTGCGCAGATTTTATTTCAGTTTAATTATATCGTCACTTTACATTACATCAAACACACACACGACACTAATATATGTGTGTGTGTGTGTGTGTGTGTGTGTGGTGTGTGTGTGTGTGTGTGTGTGTGTGTGTGTGTGTGTGTGTGTTTCTTCCTCACCTTTCCTTTTCCCATATATTTTGTCTGTTTTCATTTATTTTATCGTTTTTCTTAGCTACGGTTGTTCTCTCTCTCTCTCTCTCTTCCTCTTCTCTCTCTCTCTTCTTCTTCTCTCTTCTCTTCTCTCTCTCTCTCTCTCTCCTTCTCTCTCTCTCTCTCTCTCTCTCTCTCTCTCTCTCTCTCTCTCTCCTCTCTCTCTCTCTCTCTCTCCTCTCCTCTCTTCTCTTTCCTCTTTCTCCTCTCTCTCCTTCTCCCCTCTCATCTCTTCTCTGATTTCCCTCTTTTCTCCCTCCTTCCTTCTTCCCTTCCATTTGTGTTTTCGACATGTTCACCCTTCATTCTTCTTCCTCCTCCTCGTCTATCTTATACACTATTTCCATCTCTCTCTCTCTCTCTCTCTCTCTCTCTCTCTCTCTCTCTCTCTCTTCTCTCTCTCTCTCCTCTCTCTTTCTCTCTCTCCTCTCTCTCTCTCTCTCTCTCTCTCTCTCTCTCTCTCTCTCCTCTCTCTTCTCTCTCTCTCTCTCTAGGTCACTCAGGCGGCACCTTTAGCGTCCCTCTTGAAGGTCTAAGCGAGAAACAAAAGTAATGTTGACGAGAAACTTTTTCTATACCTGAAGGATGTTGGAAAGTTCTAAGGTGAAGAAAGTAAAGTGATGTAGTGAAATGACTTGGAATCTCTATATACAGTGTCGGTCATTAACTTTGGCGTGAGTCCTCTTGCACCAAAATGTATGACCAGTATATGTTTTATCAGTGATGATGATGATGATGATGATGATGATGATGTATGGTATGAATGATGATTTAAGAAAAAAGAAATGAAAGGAAATGAGGTTAGGTAAACACGTAGGTGAGGTTAAAATAGTGAACAAATAAATAAAACGATGATAATAGTAATAGGTATTATTGGTGACGTAAAAATGAGTATACAGGAAATAGTGTTAAGTCGAGGGATACAGACGTGTGGATAAGAAATAATAGTAAATCAACGAATTAAACAAGAGTGAAGGGATAATTTAAGAGGAAGGAAAACGGTATCGATGCATTAAAAGTTGTGAAAATGCAAATCTTTTCTTCATGTTTTTCTGTCAGTGAATGCATTTCCTCTCCTCATGGCGCTCCGAATACTGATCTAAATTTTGTTTAATCTGTTTTTCATTCCTAATTCCACACTTTTCACAACACTACGCCCTCGCATAATTCTTTCCACAATACTCAAGTCTATCACTCCATTAATTACCCGGAGGAACAAAATGAGGATGGAAGTTTCTTAACGAAGGAGACTGGAATCGCTTAAAACACGGATCTGTGCATCTCTCTGCAAACAGTCTTATGAGAGGCTTTCGACGCTCACCGCAAAAAAACATTAAAATATTGTGTTTTTTAACACTAAATAATATAATCCTGTCATATGATACTACAAGAAAATATAGAGTCAATGTATCGGCTTTTATCATGTAATACATCAGATAATAAAAAAGATAACGGAAGTTAATTGTAAGTTTGAGTTTTATGATGGAAATATTTATGAGCTGCCCGCCTGACGTAGCATTAAAACGACTGTGCATTTAAAGGACATTAGTGAGGCGCCATTTGATATAGATAGGCGTGATTGTAGTCTTTCGACGCGTGAAATGACTGTAAAAGAAGCAACAAAGGAGAATTATGCTGAAGTAGATCAAATATATAGTTGAGGAAACCTTAATCACTTGATCGGTTGTTTTGTTCGAATGGGAAGGAGTGTATGTAGTTCAGGCCATTATAATTATAAATGCAAGTATAAGAAGTTTACGATAATGACTACAAAGTGTCACGACTACCAACAGTTCAAATGCTGATTAAGACAATTATGCAGCAGTTCCTTGTAACAATGTTGTGGAAAATTGAAGCTCCAACAAACATTATTAGAAATCTCTATTAATCTTTTTTTTTCTTCAATATATGCAACGGGACCTGAAGTTTTGAGTTTGAGAGATAAGCATTATCAAATATATTAGGCTCTATATCAGATAAGAAGAGATAAGGAACATAGGCGTCCTGGTATTGTTATTATTCATAGTTATCACGCCTTATATTTGTGGCCGGAAATGGAGGAAGGAGAGGAATGGAGGATGAGGAATGAGTATAAGGATGAATGAGGAAGGAGAAATGAGTGGAGGAAAGGAAAACAGAGGCCATGAATCCTTTTCCAGAAGAGGAATCAACACCCTTCGTCCACCCTTTCTCGTGCATATTTCCAGCTTCATCAAAGAACGAGCACCTGAGGGAGACACCTGTGCCTACCTGAACCCCGCCAGGACCCTAAGACCCCTGCAGGATGGTGGAAAAGCTAGCAATCCTTCACAAGCTTAACACACAAACACCAGCGATAACAGAGACTAAGCATGGCATGGCGCCTGTACACTACCGCAACCTTGACCCTGCCATGCTGCACCGTCCTCACCTTACCTCAACACCTCCAGGGCCCCCCAACACCACACACCTTCCCTTGGAACACCTCCACAAGGGCCCCCAACACCACACACCTCCCTAACACCTCCACAAGGCGCCACACCACACACCTTCCCCTCCACAAGGCCCCAACACCACACACCCTCCCCTAACACCTCCACAAGGCCGTCCAACACCACACACCTTCCCTCAACACCTCCACAAGGGCCCCCTAACACCACACACCTTCCCTCAACACCTCCACAAGGGCCCCCAACACCACACACCCTCCCACAACACCACCACAAGGGCCCCCTAACACCACAAACCCTCCCTCAACACCCCAACAAAGCCCCCACAACACCACACACCCTCCTCAACAACACAATGACCCCCCTAACATCACACACCCTCCCTCAACACCACAAAGACCCCCCCAACACCTACACCCTCCCTCAACACCTCCAACAAAGGGCCCCCCAACACCAACACACCCTCCCCCAACCCTCCAACAATGGGCCCCCCCAACATCAAACAACGCCCCTCACTTCCCATACTCAACATTTCCACCCAATTCAGCTCACGATGCCATCCCTCACCCCGCAGAGCCTCCAAGCGTGAGTGACCCGCCTCCCTGCCTGCCTGCCTCCATGCCTCAAGCCATGCCTCTCCCACTCCCTCCCTCACGCTCCAGGGCTGCCGGCGGGAAGATGCACGGAGATGGAGCACCTCAACTCTGCTCTGTTATCCTCTCTTCCTGCCTCCTCCCTCTGGCCTTGCTTGTCTGAAGGGAAACTCCTCCTCCTCCTCCTCCTTCAGGGTACTGGAGTTGGTAGTCAAGAGGAGGGTAACAATCAAATCTTCCTCTCTCTTCTCTCCCCTCTCCCCCTTCTTTTCCTCTCCTCTCCTCTCTCTCTCTCTCTCTCTCTCTCTCTCTCTCTCTCTCTCTCTCTCTCTCTCTCGCTCGCTCTCTCTCTCGCTCGCTCTCTCTCTCTCGTTGTTTTAATATCCGTTTTCTCTCCATTTTCTTAGCTTTACAGAGTATATATGCAATACTTTCTCCCATTTATCACATTTATTGGCAGTTATTATATTCTGTGCCGGCCATCTAACCCTTTCCTGCCTCCCTTCACCCTTTCCTTGACCACCATCACTGCCTGCATCCCTAACCCATAGCCTCCTCTTCCTTAATTCCCCCTTTTACTAATATTTCTTCACCACTTCCTCCTTCACTACTTCACCTATCCACCTTTTCCTTTGCTCCTTTCTTCCCTTTCCTTGCCGTCACGCCTCTCTTCACCCTCTGCCGCAGTGGATTACACGCCCTTGTCCGCACATCGAAAGGCCCCAAGATCCCTGTGCTTTAGGGTGAAAAATTGTCGAGACCAAACAAATCGGTCGATCTTTTAAAATTCATGGAGTCATTTATATTCAAGCGCAGAGGAGGAAACAAGAGAACCCAGACCTTCAACCTCTCAGGACCATCAATTCTTAAACCTCATATCGCATCCACTTCCATCCACCCACCTAACCCACCCACGAGGTCTTCCTCACAAAGGAATTAAGAAAGTGTTTATTTCCCTCCTGCCCTCCCTCGAGTTTTCTTCAGGACTCATCACACGTTGGGAGTCTTTGGTTCACCTCACCTGTCTTTGGATTTTTGGCAGGTTATTTATATACGACGCTTTGTCACAGTAAGAAAAATGAAATGAACCTTTAGATTTTATTCTTTTAAGTGTACGTTTTATATTTTGTATTGCTTATAGTTTTGATGTCTGGACACACACACACACACACACACACACACACACACACACACACACACACACACCACACACACACACACACACACCGTGGTGTAGGGTAAGATGTAGGGTACTGCGTGGTGTAGGGGAAGCACGCTCGGTTCACAACCGAGAAGTCCCGGGTTCGATCCCCGGGCGGAGCGGAAACAGATGGGTTGTTTCCTTAAAACCCGAGCCCCTGTCCACCCAGCAGTGAATGGGTACCGGGTGATGGCCGGGGGTTTGTGACCTGCTCTCCGGGGTGGTGGCTTCGGCCAACACAAAGCACTAAGGATGAATGATAAAAATGTTGATATGGAGACGGGGCCACACGAGCATTGCTCTGGCCCTGTAAAATACAACAACTAGATGAATACACACACACACACACACACACACATACACACACGGGGGCGGGAGGGTGACGCAGTGTGGTAGGCAGTGGACAGCAGGATCAGTCTGGACACAATTCAGCGCCTGACACCTACCTGCGGAAGGCTGAGGGACGCAACACGCAGGGGACGACGGAGGCTTCGAGGACAACGTGAACTGCCTCTGTAGGGTTGTGAGTTGTCCCTCCCTCACTCTTCTTCTTTCCCTCTCAGTCTTCCTCTATTTCTCTTACTCTCATTATTTCCCACTCACTCTGGTGTTTCCCTCTCACTCTCCTTCCCCTCTCATTCCCTTTCCCTTTTACTCACTCTCTGCCCCCCTACTTCCCTCTTTCCCTCTCCCTGATTGCCAACCAGGGAGAGAATTCATACTCTCTTACTCTCGAATAAATTACTTACTTTTCCCTCGTTTTTTATAACTCATCAGAACTTCCTCTTCACATGCTACCAAAAATATTGAAAACAAAAACACGCTGACCATGAACACCACACACACACACGCACACACACACACACACACACGCACACGCACACGCACACGCACACACACACACACACACACACACACACACGCACAAGCTACCTCACGCACCTCTGAACTACCTATTGGACACTGCCATAACGATGCGACGCTCTGATTGGTTCACGGCATAAACGCACCCGTGTGATGATTGGTTCTCGTCATGGCCTGGCCGCTCGGTGATTGGTCCGCTGCAAGACAAAGAGTTCCGCGCTGCCCCAAAACAAACAAACAAACCCACCAACCATTACACACAGCTAATCGTCAGGAATGGCGCATTGTTGGGGCGAACTTAGTGTGTCTTACGGCATCATATACACGAACTCCCAGCTGCCACGAGCCCTCAGACTGATGTTTACTGCTGAGAGATCGACGAGGAGGAGGAGGAAGAAGAAGAGGAGGAAGAGGAGGAGGAGACATGGAAGAAGAAAAGGAGGATATGGAGGGGGAGGACTACTTACAAAGGAATACAAAGGTAGTACATACAGCAACAGCACTACTGGGCCAAACGAGGCTGCTTGTGTGACTTCTTTCTACCACTATAGTTTCTACTTGTTAGAGGTAAAAGAATAGCAAAGTTGAAGGTTCCTCCCCACACACCTCTCCCTCCGGCCGAGGCCAGCAGGAAAGAAGGGAGAAAAAAAACACCATACAGTATTGAAAAACTGCCATGGAATTTGATAGGAAAGATTGAAGGTGAAGGAAGACATGGAGGAAGAGGAGGAGGACATGGAGGAAGAGGAGGAGGACATGGAGGAAGAGGAGGAGGACTGGAGGAAGAGGAAGGGACATGGAGGAAAGGAGGAGGACATGGAGGAAGAGGAGGGACATGGAGGAAGAGGAGAGGACATGGAGGAAAAGGAGGAAGGACAAAGGAGGAAGGAGGAAGGAAAGGACATGAAGGAAGAGGAGGAGGATATGGAGGAAGAGGAGGAGGACATGGAGGAAGAGGAGGAGGACATGGAGGAAGAGGAGGAGGACATGGAGGAGGGGGAGGAGGAAGAGGACATGAGGAAGAGGAGGAGGCATGGAGGGAAAAGGAGGAGGACATGGAGGAAGAGGAGGAGGGCATGGAAAGGGAAAAGGAGGAGACATGGGAAGAGGAGGACATGGAGGAAGAAGAGGAGGACATGGAGGAAGAGGAGGGGGAACATGGAGGAAGAGGAGGAGGACCTGGAGGGGGAGGGAGGAGGACATGGAGGAAGAGGAGGACATGGAGGAAGAGGAGGAGGACATGGAGGAAGAGGAGGACATGGAGGAAGAGGAGGACATGGAGGAAGAGGACATGGAGGAAGAGGAGGAGGACATGGAGGAAGAGGAGGAGGACATGGAGGAAGAGGAGGAGGACATGGAGGAAGAGGAGGACATGAAGGAAGAGGAGGAGGACATGGAGGAAGAGGAGGAGGACATGAAGGAAGAGGAGGAGGACATGGAGGAGGAAGAGGACATGGAGGAAGAGGAAGAGGACATGGAGGAAGAGGAGGAGGACATGAAGGAAGAGGAGGAGGACATGGAGGAAGAAGAGGAGGACATGGAGGAAGAGGAGGAGGACATGGAGGAAGAGGAGGAGGACATGGAGGAAGAGGAAGAGGACATGGAGGAAGGTGGAAGTAAGGAGAGATAATTCTTAGGGTTACATGATGAACTCTATAGCTGGATTTTTTTATAGCGCTTTTTCTTTTTGAATTTAAGTCAACTGGCAAAAGAAAGAAGTAGACATTTTGTATGAATAAAAAAAGGGTCGCTTCAGCTATGCCTTAGTTTCTGTGTGTGTCTAAATGTATGTCTTTCAATATCTAATCTATTCTCAACTTAGTCTATCTATTAATCTCTCTTTAAAAAAAACACAGTAAATTGTGATCATCACCATAATGCTATTTTACGCAAATTCACAAAACAAAACTAAAGGTCACGAACATTTCTTC